>JAWRVF010000390.1:0-317205 GCA_036785485.1 Physcomitrellopsis africana | reverse complement strand
TTTTTCTTCACAAATATAGGATAGAAATGGTTTTTCAGTAATAGATTAGAGAAATCACTCTACCAACAATACAAGAAGAAGAAGAAGAGAAGAACAATTAGTCAAGACTCTATACTTTTAAGATAAGTCTTTATTTAATAATTTGGTTGAATTTTGATTTAATAATTTGGTTAAATTAGATGCACAAAGCTACCAAGTTTCAAAATCTAATTTTAATTCCACCACTAAATGAACCATGTCAACATCGGAAAAATCCTACAAGAAATAGAAAAATCAATTCAAAAGACAATCAATCTAAATTTTGTGAAATTTTAATTAATCCACTTACTCTATCAAGCGGCTTCATTGAAGTCAATCTAAAAAGTGCTAACCCACCTTTTTAATCCAATAACTTCTACTTTTAATAGATTATCAGATCTAATAAGTACTTTTTTTTCAAACCAACTCAGATTAAAACAACTGCTAATTCCAATGTCTTTTGAGGACCTTACTTTAGGTATTAGAGATCCTTTAGAAATACCTATCAATTCCTTGGTCCAACCAAGAGGTTTGCCTATCATAATTCCAAAAGATTTACAAGCACTATTTATGCCACACAACATTCCTATGTTTAAAGGGACTAGGGATGATGATCCAATAGCACATGTAGAGAGGTTTATGGAACTTCTCACAACGTGTTTGATAACCAATCTTAGATATTATCTTGTGTGATTTTCAAGCATATTAAAAGATGAAGCTTATGAATGGTATAAGAACCACCTTCCTTAAATCTTTAAAAATTGGAACATACTCATGAGAGCATTCTTAGAGAAGTTTAGACTAGAAGTGGGACAAAGTAACGCCCTTACAGCCTTTTCTTCTTTGAGACAAGGAAAAGGAGAAGAAATTGCCAAATATATTCAACAATTTGAACTCATAGTAATCCAATTTGTAAGAATCCTTTTCACAAAAGACACTCTCATTTATTTTTTTATTCAAAGATTCAATAATAAAGATACAATTAGAAAAATCCTCAAAGGAAGGCCAAAAAACTTAGAGGATGCTAAGAAGATAGCATGGATGATTGAAGACATTGACAAACAACAAGAAATGATGTGGAGGAAGAAAGACCATAGAATTCCAAGTTTTATACCAATCTATGCTCAAAATATGGATAAGCTTCAAGAACACCCTTATAGAATTGTGAAAAATCAATTTCAACCTACAATCCATTATCCTAGACCTTTAGAGGTTAGACTACGACTTAACCTCCTAGAATTGACATATCCAAAGAATAGGAATAGGTGGAAGGAAGAATTTTAAAAAAAAGTTCTTCAAAGTCAAAGGAGATTTTAGAACAAATTGGCACAATAGATAAAAACCATGCAAGAACAAATGGCCTTTTTAATTAAAGGCCAAAATCCAAACCAAGCTCCACCTCCCATAGAATCTAGTAGGCACACTTCAGAGTTGTGGTATACTCAATGTAATCAATTGGAACACACTAGCCAATTTTGTTCAAACTTGCAAAATTACCAACATAATCTTAGTTGGCAACAATCCTATATTACACCTCATAGGAACCAAGGAAATTTAAGGCTTAACATTCATCTACAAAACCGTGAAAATTCTAATCAGAGCTTTAAAAACCAATCACAACACTGGCAAGAGGTGCATCACCTTTGTGATAAAAGGCACCTACTTAATAACTGTTGGATACAAAACAAAGTAATGTATGGAAATTGTTGGAGAATCCAACCTATAGAGGTATATAGGCAAACTAATAAGGTAGTCTCTTTGAAGTTTTCACAAGGAAATTATCATTAACAAGCCCAAGATTAATTAAAAGGGACAAGAAATCCTAATTCAGATAATACTTTAAAACCTCCAAATCTATTCTATGACTACAACAATAATTATAAAAATCAACATCATCCTTCAGGTTTAAATATTAAAGAAGGATTCATCCCTCTAAATGTTAATCAATCTCAACATAGCCAACAATATAATGGCCAAGGTTCACAAGATGTGAGGTATTTAGAAATATCAAACGAAAAACAAGGGTTTCAATCTATTAGGGATCAACCTTTATCTTCTCAAATCAACTACATTTCATATAAAGAGGTTCCTAAGAGGGCTAAAGAATTCCCTAATATATCAGCCTTGGCGATTATGAAAAGGTCTCGATACACTAGTCCTCTCCCTTGTACTTCAATTAATAGTAAAAATAATTCAAAAGATTCTTCTTACTTTTCAAATTTAAATGAAGCCATAAAAGAGGCAATGGCTAGTATAAGAGATTCTAAAGAAGTATTTGAAGTCCTTGAATCCAAATCAAATAGGTTGCCAAGAAATTTGAAGGAAGATATCCAAATAGAGGAATTTTCTTCTAAAGAAGAGTGGAAAGGATCTAAAATTTCCGACCTTGAATTTAATCCTTCAACTCGGCTTAAAGGCAAGAATCAAGTCAAGCCATATAATTTATGGGAGGATTTAAAGAAAATTAAGGCAGATATCACAATTGCTCAATTATTGGAGGTTTCTCTTCTAATAAAAAAGAGCTTTAAAACAAGCCTTCCCATTAAAAGAAAGCAACTATCAAAAGCAAAAATTTCAACTCACGTTAAAACAATTCAAGAGTAGTACAAGAGGTGAAGGCAATTGAGCTAGAGGTGTCTATAGTAGATAAAATCATATCCTATATTATTGTGGATGGGGGTAGTGGTTTGAATATTATGCCACTAAGAACTGTGAAGAAATTAGGACTTAGTATTATTGATTCTTGTCCATTTGTGATTAATACAGCTAATCAAAGCCAAGACACACCTCCAAGACAAATTAGTGGTTGTAGAATGATGACGGGAGGTGAAAAATATTCTTTTACTTTTCATGTGATTCATATACATCCTAGCAAAAATTCATATCTATTATTTTTAGTTAGACCTTGGTTAAGGGAAGCTAATGTAAAAATTGACTGAGGAGGTAAGAAGCCCCATATCATCTATGGACTACTAAAAAACTTGACTAAAATCCTTATTTAGTTTCAAGGATTGTCTTCCGCTCAAATCTCATCTCACTCTTTAAAAGATGAGATTTTGAATCTCCAATCACAAAAAGAATTCAGAAAGAAGGTTAGATTTGCTGATTTAGAAGCAAGCAAGGGAGTGCACTTAAGTATAGTCCAATTAACTCTATTAGGATGCATGGGCCTTTAATTATATGATTGAGAAGATGATGGAGAATTCACTCAATGGTTGAAAACACATCCTATTTCAAATAGAGATGAGGTCATAAATATTAATTTTATAGATGGTTTTGCCTTGAAACTAAATCATGAACAAAAAAAAGATTTAGCAATCCTGGTATAAAGATGCCTTTGGAGTAAATTTTGTTGGTACTCAAGTTCATGTGTTAGACAAATTAATAGAAGCAGGCAACCTTACTCCATCTTTACAATTTAAACAGACTTCTAATGGTCTTACCATTGAAAGAGATATGGCCAATTATCCACAAATACCAAATGATTGGTATAGAGGACCTACAGAGCAATTTCATGTGCATGACCTTGACAACAAATTAATGGATGTGTATTTTTGTGAATGAAGATCTAAAACTAATCAAAGTTGGAATTCAATTGATAGACAATGAATTGTCAAAGTATAAGTCATTAATTATAGAATATAGAGATGTATTTGCTTAGTCTTACAAAGATCTCAAGGGTATACTTTCCAAAATAGTCCAACATTGTATTTCACTTCCTCTTAATTCAATTCCTGTGAGACAAAAGGAAAGAAGAATGAATTCCAATTTATAACTAAATGTCAAAGATGAACTAGAAAAACTCTTCATAGCTGGATTTATTCAACCCATGGAGATTACAGATTGGATCTTACCAATGGTGTTAGTTAAGAAGAATAATGGAAAACTTTGAGTGTGCATAGACTATAGGAAGTTTAACAAGTGCATCCAAAAGGATCACTTTTCCCTTCTATTTATAAATACCATTTTAGAAGAGGTGACTGGACACAAATTGTATACATATATGGATCGATATTTAGGTTACAATCAAATTTCTATAGTCTTAAAGGATTACCATAAAATAGCCTTTATTATACCTTAGGGCACCTTCATCTATGTCGTCATGCCTTTTGGACTTTGCAATGCTCCTTCGGCATTTCAAAGAGCAATATCATATGCCTTCTCAGACTTGCTACGTAAATCAATGACAGTGTTCATTGATGATTTTAGCACCCAGTCTTCTAAGACAATACATCATGATTGTATAAGATCTTATCTTCAAAGATATAGAAAAACTAAGATTGCTTTAAATCCTGATAAAATATTCTTAACAGTTAAAAGAGGAGTCCTACTAGGATATGTAGTATCAAAAAATGGTAGAAAATTAGACCCAAAGAAGGTCAAGGTAATTGTAGAATTAAATCCTCCTTCAATAGTAAAATAGGTATAAAGAACCTTGGAGCACATTGGATGGTATCGAGAAGTAATACACGACTATGCTACCATCTCTATGTCCATTATTACACTTCAACAGAAAGACGTGAAGTTTGAATGGAGTAAAAAATACTAAGAGGCATTTGACATTCTTAAAGCAAAGCTTAACTCATATCCTATTATAAGACCGCCGAATTTGTCATTACCTTTCTATGTGCTTTGTGATGCTTCATCCATGGCTGTAGGAAGCACCTTGTATTAAGCAAGTGGAGAGAAAAGTAAAGACTATCCCATAGCCTTCGCTAATAGACAATTAACTCGTGTAAAAAAAAATTACACTACTATGGAATGAGAATGCTTGGCCATGGTTTTTTTTGTCAAGAAATTCAAATACTACATCATCTCAAATCCAATAGTGTTTTTTGTAGACCACATGGCAATCAAGTATCTTATTAATAAGGTGGAATTGAGTGATAGACTAGCAAGGTGGGTACTTCTACTAGAAGAATTTGATTATACTATAAAATATAAGCAAAGAAGGATGCACATGTGAGTTGATCACTTATCTAGATTGTCAGAACAAATAGGTGTAGTTCCAATTGATGATACCTTAATAGATGAGAGTCTCTTTATTATTTCAATCACCTCTATTTGGTATGAATGAATTATCAAATTTTTAATCAGTTAAATCTTATCTTCTTATTTATCTAAAATAGAACGTCGGAAGGTCCGAATTAATAGTAGATATTTTATCATAGTTGGTGGCAAATTATATCAATGTGGAATAGATAGGATGTTAAGAAGGTGTGTGATGGAAAAAGAAATCCCTACAATTTTATCGGCATGCCATGATAGTACATGTGGAGGTCATTTTTTGGAAATATTGACAGGACAAAAAATCCTTAGAGTCGGCTATCATTAGCCCAATTTATTCCAAGATGCCTATAGGTATACAAAAACATGTGATACATGTCAATGGTATGCTAGAAATGACCTCTGAATGAGCTTACCTTTCCATATATCCTTATCTTTAGTTCTATTTGAAAAATAGAAAATAGATTATATTGGAGAAGTTCATCCTAATTCTATAAGTGGAATGAAACACATAGTAGTAGCAACTGAGTATCTTACCAAATGGGCTGAGGTAAAGGTAGTTAAGGCCAATGATGCTAAGCAAGGAGCCAAGTTCTTTTATGAGGAGATTATCACTAGGTTTGGATGTCCAAAAATCCTAATTAGTAATAGGGGCAAGCATTTTTTGAACGAAGTAATAGAAGACTTGACTTCACAATTTAAAATTGACCTTAGGAAGACTATTCCTTATCACCTTCAAACCAATGGACATACAGAGAGAATAAATCAAACCTTAATTAATATCCTTTGAAAAACTATGACGACTTCTAAATGTGATTAGAATACAAAGCTTTCTATTGCCTTGTGGACTTATAGGACCGCATTTAAGGTGACTACTCAAGCCACTCTATTTTCCTTGGTTCATGGCATAGAAGCCATTTTACCAATTAAATTTGAAATTCCTTCTCTTCAAATTGCCTTGACAAAAAGATTATCAAATAAACAATCTTTGATGGATAGATTAGAATGATTAGAAGGTCTACATGAGGCTAGGAGATAAAGTGTTCAACACTCATAGACAATACAAAGAAGAAGGAAAATTACTTTTGACAAACTATATAAGGTCAAAATACTTAAGACTAGCATGTTGATCCTTTTACAAGATGCTAAAAGATTAGATTTTCTAAGAAAGTTTGATGTTTTATGGTTGGGCCCTTATTTAGTTAAAGAAGCCTTTTCAAATAATTTAGTTTGGTTACAAACACTCAATGGAGAAGATTTTCCTACTAGAAATTTTGAAAATAGATATAAAGAATATAAAGTGTGATTTTTATTACACACCAAAAGAAAACACCTCATCTTTATATTCATTTTTATTCAAGGCCTAAGAAAAAACTAGAGTCAACAAAACTTAATAAAGTCGAGAGGATGAACATTAGAATTCAAGAGAAGCAACAAATTTATTTATTAGTTTTTTCTTCTCTCAAAATTTAGTCTCCTTCATGATGCAATGAAGTATATTCCAAGTAACTGAAGAAGATATTTTAATTAGACCCTAATATTTTTTGAGTGTAAAAAAACTTAAAAATTAAAAATTAAAATTAAAATATTAGAATTTATAATATGAACTTGGTAAACATCCAAGGAAAATAGAAGTGTTGGTTACAAGAGAGGTTATTAATGGAGCATCTCGGATTTAAATCTGATTAGAAAATTGAGTTATCCCAATGAGCTAGTGTTAGTGCATGAAAAGACCAATCTTGACATCCAAAGGATATATAGGTCTTAGAGGGTCGATACTAAAATTCTCTCATGTTTAAAAGGAATCTAAAAATATTACTTTTTATTTTCTATTTTTTATCTTTTAGCTCTGAAATCTTTTTCTATAATCACTAATTTTTAGGTTAGATTTAATTTTTTCTATCTTCTTTGTTTAATTCTACGGAACAAAACCTATTTTAATTCCTTTAGATTAGTAGTAACTTACTCATTTATATTTTAGATAGTTGTTAAAAACTTCTCTAGAAAAAAAAAAATATATATATATATATATATATAATTTTTTTTTTCAATAATACTTTTGAGAAGACAGCTCTAGGTTCTTCTTCTTTGCAAGTCGTCTTAGATGGTCGCCATGTATGAATCATGAAATTCACTCACTAGTTGTTTTAGGAAAAAAGAATGCATTTAAGTGCCAAAATTATAATTATTAGGTGAAGATGTATTTAGAAGATGCTTAATAAAATAAAATAGTATTAGTGGAGAAGAAATGGAATTGTAATTAGTCTTGGAAGCAATTATCCTAGTTGGTTTAGTATTTTTTTTTAATTGTAAGAATTAGTATTTAATTATAGAGATCAATGTCTACATTGGCCTTCTATCTTTATGAACCACTTATTATATTTATATATATATATATATATATTTTTTATTTAGTAAGTAGAAGAAGCATGAGAAAGAAATATCATGTCTTTTTAGTCATTTATGTAGAAAATAAGATTATTAGTAGTTTTAAATTAATTTTATTATTATAAAAAATCACCAAGGTAGAATAATATAGTTTTAAATTCATATTATCACATTAAAAGTATTATAGGAATTTTTAGAATTTATTTAGAATTTTTTAGGATTTTTTAGAGCAATTTTGAAGATTTTGGTAAAAATAAGTTTTACCACCTTGGGAGCCATTATGAAGAAATGGAGCAAGATTTGAAGGCCGTACAAGGTCCCTAAGCTAATTGGATGTTTTTAAATACCATGGTGAAGTAAAAAATGCAAAAATATTAGTTCTACTAGTAGAAAATAGAAGAACCAGCAGCTAGTATAGTCCTTGTAGGAAGGGAGGTGCACAATTCCCATCTAGGTTGTGGCACCTTGGATGTAGGTAGGAGGATAAGACTAAGGCCTCGTGGCCTCTCTAGGACACCCTTATATACTACTTGTGAGCCTTGGTGAGGTTCGAATTCTTGATCTTTTAAGCAAGTTATCCTTGAGATAAAAATTACTCACTTAACTTTTCAATTCTTTATCTTTTATTTTTGAACTATTATAACTTACTCATAATAACTTGGATTTACATATTTTTTATATCATTAGAAAGATAAAAGAATTACCTTTTTAAAAAGATAATTTTTACTTTTTACTTTTTACTTTTTACTAGGTGAAAATATAGTGAAGAGATTGTAATTAGTTTTATAATATGCAATTATTCAATTGCACATATTTCACTTGTATTGTATTATTCTTCTCTTTCATTGTTGTTTATTGCTCCTTATCTTTTACACCATAATTTATAAGCAACTTTTAATTGAGGCCACTTTATACTTTGGATTGAGGAGTGAATTTTATTCTCACATTAAGGTAAAAAACTATGCACTAATGATAGATAGAGGATTCTTTTATTCATCAAAAGATGCAATTACAAAGAAGACTTAATAAGATCAACCTTTTATCAGCTTATCCTCCTCAAATCAATGGTCAAACAAAATAAGTGAATCAAATTCTGGAATAGTATTTTTATTGTAATATAAATTATCAACAAGATAATTAGATGGATGTCCTATTTTTAATAAAGTTTGTATATAATATCACTGAACATTCTTTGATGAAGCAAATCCCATTCTTTTCAAACTATAGATACTATTCTAGAATAGATCCATTCCAAATTGAAGATATAAGAAGTCTTGCTATAAAAAATCTAGCTACCTACTTGAAGGCCATCTATAAAGAATTATAACTCCAACTACAAATAGCTCAATACCAATATAAAGACTATGCAGATATTCATTGCAAGAACCAATCAGAGTTCAAGATAGGAGATTATATGTGGCCACTCTAGCAAAATATACAAAAAAATTAACCATCATGAAAATTAGATTATCAAAAACTTGGACCATGTACAATTTTATATCAAATAAATCCAATAAATTTCTATCTTGAACTATTAAGTAACATGTATATTCATGTAGTCTTTTATATCTTGCTTTTAGAAACCTATTGTAAATCAAATATAATTAAAAGAGCTCTTCTACTACTAACTTCAATTGAAGTCAATCAAAAGCTTGAATACAAAATGGATGAAATATTAAATTTGGATATAAGATATAGACGATTAGAATACTTTATCCATAGGAAGGACTATGGAGTTAGTGAAAGAATATAAAAACCTTTAGATAACTTTAAGAATGCACCTAAAAAAGTTTACAAATTCTATCAACAATATCTTAGAAAATCTAAATTTAATCACAATTAAAGAATTTTTGGACACCAATATTTCTTAGCTTCTAAATGACGCTTCTCTATCAATAGTAGAAGATTAATATTAAAAAATAAATAATAAAAAAAAAAAACCATGCTAAGACCTTCACTTGTATATAATTATTTTTTTTTAAGATAGAATAGATCTTGCTAAAAGCTTACTAGCTACCATGTTAAATCTTCGCATTTTGAGAGACTTACAAGAATAAGAAGCAG
The DNA here is from genome assembly GCA_036785485.1 of Physcomitrellopsis africana. Classification (NCBI taxonomy): domain Eukaryota; kingdom Viridiplantae; phylum Streptophyta; class Bryopsida; order Funariales; family Funariaceae; genus Physcomitrellopsis; species Physcomitrellopsis africana. The sequence continues at coordinate 307,728 of JAWRVF010000390.1, read as the reverse complement.
AAGATCTTATTGCCACATAAGCACTTAGTACACCATTGCAACTTTCACAATCTATTGGATTTGAAGAATATGGATAAGGTGAAGGAGTATTCCAATGTCAAGTGAGGCCTCATTTGGAATCTTTGGAGATATGACCTCATTACAAAAATCTTGATTCAAATACTCAAGCTTTGGTAATACTCCTTGAGATTGGAAGGATGACTCTAGTTGGATCAAAAATAATATTTGGAAGATATTTTGAAGGTCACAATAAAAAGCAGATTCTTAGATAAGACATTATTACAACAAAAGTTATATTTGGAGGCCATTAATATCACTTCAAGGGTCTTGTAGAACCGGTAATCTACAAACAAACGACAGAATATGTTGCTTCTCTACTCCAACAAATTTTAAATTTCTTACGTATGTGATTTAATCATCAAATTGCTTTGGCTTTTTGTGGAACTTATTGCTAAAAGAAGAAGTGATGTTATAAACATATTCTAAATTATTACTTTTTAGAATCTTTTAGAACTTTCTTTAAGCTTCTAAAATCTTCTTTAATCTTCTAAAATCTTTTAAAATCTTCTTTGATCTTCTAGAATCTTCTTTAATCTTTTAGAATCTTCTTTAATCTTTTAGAATCTTCTATATTCTTCTAAAATATTCAATAATCTTTTAAAATCTTTTAGAATCTTCTAGAACCTTCTTTAATCTTTTAAAACTTTTTTTAATCTTTTAGAATCTTCTTTAGTCTTCTAAAACATTCTTCAATCTTCTAAAATATTCTTCAATCTGTAAAAACCTTCTAAGATACTCTTAAAAACTTCTATAGATACTTTATAGTCTTTTAGAAAATTCTTAGTTTTTTTCATAGTCAGAATCTTCTATAGGTGTTGTAAGGATAAATTTCACCCTTCAATCCAAGTTATAAGATGGCCTCAATTAAAAATTACTTGAAATTGGTGGTATAAAGTAAAAGAAGAAAATAGAAAGAACAAAAGAAGAAAAAATACAAAACAAGTGAAATATATACAATTAAGCAATTGCACATTACAAAACTAATCACAATCTATTTATTATATTCATATTTAGTAAAAAATAAAATTAAAAATTAAAAATTATATTTTTAAGTAGGTAATTTTTTTTCTTTTTAATTATATAAAAAACATATAAATTTAAATTATTATGAGTAAATTATAATAATTTCAAAATAAAAGATAAATAATAAAAAAATTAATTGAGAAATTTTTACCTCAAGAATAACTTACTTAAGAGATCATGAATTTGAACCTCACCAAGGCTCATAAATAGTGTATAAGGGTGTCCTAGAGAGGCCACAAGGCCTTAGTCTTATCCTCCTACCTACATCCAAGGTGCTACAACCCATATGGGACTTGTGCACCTCCCTTCCTACAAGGACTATATTAGCTATTGGTCGTCCTATTTTTTATTATTAGAATTTATATTTTTATATTTTTGACTTCACCATGATGTTCAAAAATACCCAATTAGTTTAGGAATCTTGAGTGGCCTTCAAATCTTACTCCATTTCTTCATAATGGCTCCCAAGGTGATAAAACTCATTTTTACCAAAATCTTCAAAATTACTCTAAAAATTCTTTAAAAATTCTAAATAAATTCTAAAAACTTTTACACTATTTATAAAATAATAATACCAACTTATAATTATTTTTTTCTACCTTGGTAATATTTTATAATAATAAAATCAATTTAAATCAACTAAAAAACTTATTTTCTACATAAATAATTAAAAAGATATGAGGTTTATTTCTCATGCTTCTTCTATCTATTAAGTAATATTTAAATATTTTGAATAAAAAATATATGTAATTAGAAGGCTAATATTTACATTGGTTTTAATAATTAAATATTAATTCTTATAATTATAAGAAAATATTAAATCAACTAAGATGACTGCCTCCAAGACTTACTAAGTCTCTATAACTTCTCCACTAATATTATTTTCGTTCATTTAGCATCTTCTAAATACATCTTTATTTTATAATTATAATTTTTATACTCTAAATATATTTTTTTTATCTAAAATTAACTAATGAGTCAATTTGATGACTCACAAGTGTTTCCATGAAGCTAAAGAAGATTCTATAGAAGGTTTAATAAGACATAGACCTTGCAATATAAATAGGAGGAAAGATCAAGGTACACCTCAAATGTACCAACACAAGTCTTAGAACAATTCAAAGTATTGTCTTTTTTCTTGATATCAATCTAGTTCTTATTCTTATCAACCAACTAATTCATTGTTCTTGAAATCAATCTTGTTTTGAATTCTTTTCCTTTTCTCTTCACTAATCTATTGTCTTACATCCCTGACATTATATGTGCATATTTATTAGTAAAATAAAAAATTACGTGTAAGCTTTCTAACACAAAAAAGATTTATATAACAAATAACTAAATTGATAGATGTTCTATATTGATTTTGTAGACCTATATGATTTCTAAATAAAACTTCTATCACCACATTGTACATCTTAAAAATATTTAAAGATCCAACTTGCTTATATATATATATATATATATATATATATTTTTTAAAATTTTAATTATTTTGAATATAATTAATTTTTTTTAGATAAAAAAGATATTAGTGATAATATTTATTAATCAAAAATAAATAACTAAATAAAATATACAATAAATAAATTTAATTATTTATAAATATTTTTAAGTTATATTACTTTTAATATATCATATTGTCAAGAATAAGAACTCGATGAAAGCAAATAAATATATGAAACTTCTATTAAGAAATATAACAAAATAGAAGTAAGGAAGTATGTATATTAAAAGAAACTAGAATGGCTATTGCCACAAGATAAAAAAACTATAGACTCTTGAAATTGGACTAAAAGTACGAAACAAATTCACAAGAATGAAGGAAGCTTCATTCTTGTCTCTATTTATACTATCTATCTAAGAGCTATATGGCAATATTCTATAGGACCTCCTACATGTGTCTAATTTGCAAGATACGTGTCAAACTTGCATGACAAGTTTTTCACATGCGCGCCACGTACTTGGCTTGTTCCATAAGCTACCAACATATGCAACACATGGCTAGCTTGTTCCACAAGCTACCAATATGTGCAATACATGGCTAGCTTGTTCCACAAGCTACCAACATGTGCACCATGTGGCTAGCTTGTTGACCAAGTTTCTAACGTACCAATCACCTATAGATATGTATAAAGATGATTCTGCATCTATGAAGCTTCTAGAAAGCTTCTCTATTACATATTATCAAATCAACTTATTTTACCTACTTCTATTGGTCTATATTAATTGGATAATTACAAGAATAAATCTTATGTCCGTAACATTATCCCCCTTTCTAAGGACAAGTTCTACGAGGAGCGGTGATTACATGTTGAGGAAGTCCAAGATACATCGAATACTCCTTGCCCCATATTCTGATCTTTGTTCCCCTCAAAAGTAGTTGATAGGTTCTTTCAGCCATCGATAAAATCCCATACCATGACAAGAGAACCTTCTTATTTGATCATTCTTGAGGCCTTCATAACTTCTTTCAAAGAAAACACCATTAGGAATAGTTCTTACCTCTAAAAGTATCATCAAGCATTGAGAGTCTCTTCCAAGGTCGTGATACCAAACTTGTTGTATTTTGCCATCAATCTATGGAGAGACATGTTGTTCTTGAGGGTCTTTATTTCTATTCCGTCATCTTGAAGGTTATGATAGTCATAATGTCTCATCCAATAAATCAGCAAATGATGGTTCTTGAGTTGAATTCACTAATTATTGATTTTTAATCTCGTTAATGTCACAAATACAAAGAAGCTATAAACAAGGATAGAAAATAGAATGTTATCTTGCCTAGATCGTGTTTATTTTATAGGAAAGGTCCTCATATTAGTTTTGTTGGATGTCCTTGATGAAAAGTCTCTACTTTCCTTGCTACATTTGTAAGATTCTTTGTTAGTTCCCATGTACGTTCACTAATATTATATCTGCATTAATGAATAAGATATTCCAACCTATTTCAACGCTGCCTTGAATCTAAGACTTTTTCCACTTCAAATTCTTCATTATTATCCACGTCTATAGAAAGAGGTGGCACTTATCTTCTTCTTGGTATGTTCACTATCTTGTATGATTCAAGAAGAGACATGTGGAATATAGGATGGATTTTCATGGATTCTAATAGGTGTAATCGATATGCGATTGGATTGATTATTCAGAAATAGAAAAAGATATAAGCCTACGATAGTCCAACTTATCACAAGGACAAGTAGTCTTGATATTGCAACAAAATAACTATACCTTGTCCCCCATGTTGAATTGTGGTTGTTCCTAGCAATACGCATCTGTATTTATTTTTGCCGTTCTTGAGCTTCTTTTAATTGCATCTTTATTATTGCATATAGCTCTGACAAATAATTTGTCAAATCTTTTGCTGTTGGATTATCAACTTTCAAAAAATCAAAAGTATCAAATCATGGGTGGTAACCATAATTAGCAAAGAAAGGTGTTTATTGCATAGAAGAATGTATCATATTATTATAAACAAACTCTGCGATTGGTAAGAGAGTTGTCCAATCACCTTGTTAATAGTTGATGATACACCTCAAATATTGCTCCAAGACTTGATTTATACACTCTGTTTGTCCATCAATTTGAGGATGGAAAGTTGAAGATAGCTTTTTGTCCACTTTTAAAATCTTAAAAAGCATTCTTCAAAATCTTGATACAAATTACATCCCTCTATGTGATATAATATCCCTTGGTAATCCATGATAGCGATAGATGTTATCAAGGAAGAGTTTAGCTATTTCTTCACTTGTAATACATTTTATATATGATACAAAATGTGTCATTCTGGTGAAACGATCTACGATCATAAATATAGAATCATATAAACTTAAATTTGGAAGATCCATGATGAAATCTATAGAAATAGAAGACCAAGATTGTTTTGGTATAGGTAATGGTTGGAGAAGTCTGTAAGGTCGATGACAAGGAATTTTTGATCTCGAACAAATATCACTATTAATAGCCTTCTATATTTGAGGCCATCAAAAATCTTTTGAAATTAGCTCTACAATCTTATTATAATCGAAATGTCCAGCTACAAGAAAGTTGTGACGAGCTTTAAGAGCACATAGCCAAGCTTCACCTTCTGGGATATATAAACGTCCTTCAAAATAAAATAAATTCTCCTTAAACTTGAACTTTGAAGTATCATGAGATTTAGAAGAATTATTCTTAATATCATGAACAAGAGGATCTGAGGGCATACCTAACTGGATTTGCTTGAGAAATATTAATGTTGATTTGATTGCTTGAAGATGAAATTGTTGTGGCTTCGGGAAGATTGTTTTTTGTTGATTAAAAGCTGTATCTCCTTCTTTTGGTATAAGATAAGAATGTCTAGAAATAGTATCAGATAGACCTTGTTGTTTTTATAGCTGATAAATAATGATGAACTCGAATTTTGATAAAGAAATGCTCCAATGAGCTTGACGACAATTTAACACGTTGTCGTGTTGTGGTCTGGCTACTATGTAAAAAAAAAACTATACATGTATATTTAATGTACAATTTACTACTTAGCTAAATGAAAGTCATATCAGTGGATTTTATTGGTTATAGGATGTGATTAGGTTGCTAGTTTAGAAAGGATCTATTAAAAGGATTATTATTAAGGTTTATACAATCTTATTTTCTTTCTAGTAGTGACTTTTGAAGTTAATTTTATATGGATAGTAACTTGTGTATATCTTAAGTCACCTTTGATAGACATTGGTGATCCTTAAGATCTTATTTACTTCTTTTATTTGGTGCTTAAAGCACCAAGTATGTAAATCTTATAAGAAGAAGGGTTAGAAAAGGGTTTTTAGTGTAAAAAGGGTAGTTTGGCCATCCATGTGGATGAATAGAGGTGGATGATAGAAATCTCTATTCTAATTGGCCAAAAATCATGCCCAATGGGCTTCAAGGAGGCTGCCCGAGGGTTTGTTAGGAGTTAGGGTTTATTTTTCGAGAGGGAATCGAACATCAAAGGCTAAGGTGATTAGGTTTAGGTTTTTGGATCTGATTTAGGTGCAAATTTTGTGTGATTTGCACTTTTTATGAAGAAGTTATAGGCGCCCAAAGTTAAGGTGTTGATTTTGGACCTATTATCACTCTTTTGGATATATCTCGCGCATACAAAGAGCAATTGAGGATCGGCGACTAGGGTTGGAGAGAAAACTTTTACGGCTATAATTATTATGTACAGCTTGATAAAATCCAAGCTAGGGTGAAGGAGATATTGGGAGTTGAAGTCAGTGCTTACAACCTTAAGGGAAGTAAGTGACCCAATTACATAGTGGTTACATTTTGAGCTATATCTTAGATAATTTCATAGATTTTTGGCTCAAAATTTTTAGGAGTGTATATGCTTATGTCACAAGACTATGTGCAAAAATTTTGTGGCATTAGGGTTTTGGATTTGTGAGATATAAGAAAAATAGTGCTCGGGTGTCTCTGAGCTAGGGTTTTAAGCACCTGCTAGGAGTTTTAAGATTTCAGATGATCAGAAACGAATTTACGATTGATTCTTTCTTGTGGTAAAACTTAAGAGGATTATCTACACTTTGAACTAAATTTTATAGAAATTGAATGGTTAAATCAAGAGTTATTGGATTCTAAATTTCAGCAAGAAATAGGTCCTTGCAGGTGAATAAAGTTTTTGAAGGATTTTTGTGGAAATTTGAACCCTTTTTGTACAAACTTACTTGAATACAAAAGGGTTTACATATATAACTTCTCTTTTATGAGATTTTTATATTATTTGTCCCTTTTATTGAGGACAAACCACCTCTTGGTTTTTGCCATCAAATTTTAAATAAACTCTCCACAGCCAGGTACCCAATGTATTCCCAGATAGAAGGCCATGTCATACGACATATTGGTGAACCCAACGTAAAACATCTGGGGTGGGGAGTTTTGAAGAAATATTTTGGCCTTTATTATGGTAGGGAAACAAAGAGATAGTAGTGGAAACTGCAGTGGAGCATCCTTAATGCAGATTGATCCTGCTACAGCTCAAATATTTCAAGCATTTGCTCTTTATATGCAGCAACAATAAGCAGTGGAGCGTAAGGAGGCTATGGCTACCAAAGCCTTACAATCTGTTGTGGGCATATTGGATCAGTTTGATGGAAAAAATATTTTCAAGTATTTGAAGTATTATTCGTGGGAGATGGAGCTTAATAAAGTACCGGAGAAGGAGATGATCTTAACATTTGAGCTAGTAGTTGTACCTGAACTCTGTGAGCACATTAAGGGGATTATTCAAACTCATGGAGCAAAATGGGAAGATTTTACCTTTCAGCTAAGAGAAGAATATTCTTTGGAGGATGTTGAAAGGGTGACAAAAAAATCACTTATAGAATGGATTAATAAATCCAACAAGGAGTTGGTTGCAACAGAGTTATTTCGGGAGTTTGAAAGGCAATTTCTTCAATTGTCTTGGGTAGAAAAACTAACACTTGAAAATGACAAGGTAGAGCTATTCCTCCAGTCGGCTGACAGTGAGTTACAAAGGGAGTTGGAATTATTGTTGGAGGATAATACTAAAAACAATGGACTTACTACTGACTGGAAGAAGGTCTTGGAAGTAGTGGATATACTTGCTAAGAGAGAATACCGAAGAAGCAAGGTAGTGGTAAGACAAGATACTAGACCACCTCCAATTACAATATCTCGTAGGCAAGTATCAGAACCTGCTATACCAGTAAGTACTATTCCAGTTCCTATGTCCACAGTTGTACCACAAAAAGATGTAATTGAAGAGTTAGTGAAAGGAATGAAAGACTTACAAATCAAATTGTCAAAGCTAGAAGAAAAAGGAGGAATATCTAAGATCAAACCTACATCAAAGCAAGGATATATACAGCGATGTATTTGGTGCGATAGTATGGAGCATCCTCGCAAGGAATGTGGAGATTTTGCTGATATTTTGCAACAAGGAGTAATTATATGGAAAGATGGAAAGATTGCACTGCATGACATAGGTGAGTTCCTCAAAACCAACTTTGAAAAAGGAGGGATGAAAAGGATTTTAGAGGATTATTTATCTCAACATACTATGGCATCAGTAAAAGCTACCACTTATAGTATCGAGGTTATAAGGGAGAAGGAGGATGTTTTTGACAAACATGTGGACACGGGGGATTTATGGAATCATGCTATCACTAGCATGAATAAGGGAAAAACATCAAGGCAAGAGTTACTCAATGCAGCCACAATAATTAAGAATGCTACAAGATGGGATGACCCTGTTGATACCATGTCTATACATGCTTATATGGCAAAATTCCACCATGAAGCTTTGATAGATGTGAAAAGGGGAAGAAATATAATAGAAAAAAATCTCCAGGAACCAGATAACAAAAGAAGATTTCAAAAAGATATAAAAATAATACACAACAAGGAAGTACCTATATTATAAGGTAGTAGACCATCCAAGGTAGAGCCATCAACATCACACTCAGGAGATACATCACTACGAAAAGAAAAATGGAAAGAAAGGATGGAAGCCAGTAAAAATAAAGAAAAGGATAAGCTTGTTGCCTATAAGTTGCAATCGGATATAGAGGCAACTACAGATTTAAAAGAGGTGTTGGAAGAAAGGGTATTGAATGCCAAAATTGAATTCACTTTACGTGAAATTTTAGGCATTGCAAAAAAAAAAAATTTCATGATGTCATTATTGACACCATTAAACGAAAAAGACAATTGATAGGAGAATCAACAATATCTAATGCTTTAGATACAATATTAACAAAAGAAGAAGAGCTGGAGTTGGCTGAATGTTGTATCAATCAAAAGAATCAATTTTCCTTGGATGAAGATAAGGTTGATGACAAAGGTCCTAATCATTATTCTAAGAAGCATTGGGCTAGAGCCACTACAGAAACTTTGGTGAAGGTGGGGGATTTGACAGATCCAGTAGTTGCTCTTATTGACCATGGATCTGAAATCAATATTATGTCTAAAGACATTTATAAATGTGGGAGGTGGCTTATTGACACTGAACATGGTTACGTCATCCGAGCAGACAATAACACACGTGGAGATGTTTATGGTGCTTATCCAGATGTAAAGGTGAAAATTGGAGATGTATCTACTGAATAAAACTTCTTTGTTCAGAACAATACTTCATATCCAATAATTCTTGGACATCCATATATTATTGCTGTGAGGATGGAAACCAAAATATTAGGTGATGGATCTGCATGTGCCTGCATTAGAAGCCAAGATGGTAAACGAGGAGTGCAGTTTTTAACAATACCTGCTAATCATGAGCGCAACAGGGATTATCTACGAAGTGGCATATTGCCAAAAATTGATGAAGAGTTTAAGGATTTTTGCAGGGTACCACTATAGAGCGAGGATGTGGTGGTACATCAGAGAAGGTACTCTCGCAAGGAGAAGAAAGTACCTTTTGTACAGGAGTTGTAGAAATTTTTAAAAGTGGATTTGCTGTACATATGCAAATTAATGATCTACAAAAACGAGAGAAAAGGATTGTGAGAAAAATAGAAAAAGACCTAAAAAGAGTGGATGTGCTTGATGAAGATGACAAGATAATAGGTATATACACAGAAACAGGTTTAGAAGATATATTGGAAGAACTTATAAAGGTTGAAGTAACAGCTGAAGATCAAGTGGTGCAAGTACATTCAAGAGAGCTCTATTTCATTATACAAGCGTTTCAGGGTTATGAAGTCAAAGTTGAAACTAGGTATAAAACAGTAGAAAAAAAATAAAACCTGTGGCTACACCATTGCCTAGTGATTCAAACTACCAAGTTCAAGAGGCTTCAAAGGAAAGGGGTTTACGAAATCTTGATCAAATTGGCCATAAGTTTATAGAAAGTACGTTCAAGGAGTTGAAAGTAGGATCCGTGGATTTTCTTCTACCTACCAAAGAAATAGAATTCAAAAAAATGTTGAGGAAGTATGAAAAAGCTTTTGCTTTTGAACTTTCAGAAATTGGATGTATGGATCCAAGTGTTGTGGCACCAATGGTTATATTTACAGTTCCACATGTTCTATGGGATCTAAGGCCAATTTTGGTACCTAAAGCGCATCTATCCAAATTTATAGAGCTATTAAAAGAAAAAATACAGATGAAAATTTTAGAACCATCATTTGCACCATATTCTAGTCGTTGATTTACAGTACCAAAGAAGAATGGAACTCTACGGTTTATTCAAGATATGCAACCAGTGAATCAAGTGACCATTAAAAATACAGGAGTGGGACCAATTGTTGGAGAATTTGCTGAAGTATTTGCTGGTAGAGCCATTTATTCTATTGGAGATCTTTATTCTGGGTACAACCAGTTTCAACTTGCGGAAAGAAGCAGGGATATCACTACTATGAGGACACCTTTAGGGCTGGTGAAAATATGTACATTACCACAAGGAGCAACAAACTCAGTTGCTCATATGATGAATGGGATGAATAAGGTGCTGCATGATTTTATTCCAGAAAAGACTATGCCTTTCTTGGATGACATTCCAATAAAAGGGTGTATAGAAGAAGGAAAAGAGGAAATAATGGATCAGAGGGGGTGTCATAAATTTGTATCTAGTCATATTTTGGATTGTGATAAGATTTTATCGTGGCTTGAAGAAGTCCACTTGACCTTATCAAGAGCTAAATCAATCTTTGGCGTTCGAGAGGTTGTTATTGTGGGGCATTTATGTTGATGGTTTGGTCATAAACCAGACCCTACTAAAGTAGATGCCATACAACGGATGAAAGAAGTTTGTAGCTCACAAACAGAGGTACGGAGATTTTTGGGAGCTTGTATATTTTTATTATATATGGATTTCACATTATGCACATATAGCAGATCCTGTCTATAATTTGCTACAAAAAGGAAAGAGGTTTAAATGGGAGAAGATACATATAGAAGCAATGCAAAGGTTGAAGCAATCATTGTCTTCTCCACTTGTGCTACGTACAGTAAATTATGAGAATAAAAAACCGGTGATACTTACAGTTGATACTAGTCCAATAGCTATAGGTTGGGCACTAGGACATGATGATGAAGAAGGGAATCAATTTGCTATACGATTTGGAACCAAGGTATTAAGTGAAAGTCAAAGGTGCTATCCACAAGTAAAACGAGAATTATGGGGGGTAGTGACAGCCATGAAAATTGATAGAGATTATCTAATTGGAGCATCAGTGATAGTGGAAACAGATTGTTTGCCACTAATGGGAATGATCACCAATTGTAATACCCCTGATATTGCTATGCTGAGGTGGATTGCATATATTAAGTCTTTAAATCCTGAATTCAAGCACATAGCAGGTAAAAATAATCTAGTCGCGGATATACTATCTCGGGCTAGATATGAACAAGAAGAAGATTTAATTGATGATATCGAAGATGTAGGTATTACCTTCTATTCTCGAACACAACAAGAAGAGAAGGAGTATCCAAAACTATTCGTGGAAGAACTATATGAAAGAGAATGGTTAGATATTGGATACTATTTGAGCACGCTATCAAGGCAACCAGAATGAAATGATATTTATTTTAAGCAAATTAGGCGGAAAGCCTACAACTACCTTTTACAAGATGGATACTTATGGAAGCGATGTAAAAGAAACAGTGGTATACCACAAAGAATAATTTGCAAGAAAGAAATGCAAGAGCAATTGATTCAAGAATTCCATGATAGCTTGTGAGCGGGTCATAGAAGTATTTATGCTACCTTTAATAAGCTTAAAGAAAAATATTGGTGGCGTAATATGTATAGAGATGTAGTAAAGTTTGTGGAATCATGTCAAACTTGCCAAATGTATTCAGAGATTCGACATAGAGACGGGTTGCATCCTACATATCCTCTAACAATATATTATAAATAGGTGGTGGATTTAGTTACTATGCCTATGGGATTATGGCAAATGCAATACTTGGTTTTGGCATGAGAAGATTTATCCAACCAGGTGGAGGGAAGAGCTCTACGAACAAAATCCACTGAAGAAGTTTGTAGATTTTTACTAGAAGATGTGATTTATAGATACGGATGTATTGGAAAAATTATTGTTGATCGTGGAGAATTAGATACGTATGAGGCAAGGAAATTTTTTGAAAGATGTGGAATCAAGCTTGCACTTACAACAGCGTATAATCCAGAGGATAATGCCAAAAGTGAGCGAGGTCATCCTCCGATAGTAACAGCCATTGTTAAAGCATATAAAGAAAGGGCAAAAAAATGGCCAAGATTATTACCATTTGCTCTATGGGCTGATCGTACTACTCACAGTTCAGTAACTGGATATATACCCATAAAATTGATACGAGGACAAAAGCCTATTATGTCGATTGAAGAGCAAATATATACTTGGAATGTATTACCTTGGCAAGACAATGTGTCTAGAGAAGAACTTCTTGCACTTTGAATCCGTTAATTGGAGAGAAGACCTGAAGATATAAAAAAAGTAGTTATTAAACTAAAAAAAGCCACGAATAAAAAGTAAAGATAGATTTGACAAGCGACATCGATTAAAGCCAAAAGAAATTCAAGACGGTGATTGGGTTTTGGTGTATGATAGTAGCTTGGATAACCAGCATAGTACTCTTAGAAAATTTTCTAAACGCTGGTTTGGATCTTATGTGGTTGTAAATGTTTTGGATAATGCCACGTATGTATTAAAGGAGCTGGATGGAACACACCTTAAAGTTCCAATTGCAGGAAAACGCATAAAACTCTTCAAACAATGCGGTCAAGACATAACATATGAAGATATAAGAGAAGAAATTGACTTCTTTACAAATCAAGAAGAAGAACAAGATTTTGAAGAAGATATTGCTAGAACAATAGTGTGACGCCGACTACAACTTCAACTCTTGTTGGTGCATACCGGAGGATGCACAGGTTTGGAGAAGGTGGATGTCATATTGTGGTTTGGCTACTATGTAAAAAAAAAATTATACATATATATTTAATGTACAATTTACTAAATGAAAGTCATATTAGTAGATTTTATTGGTTATAAGATGTGATTAGGTTGCTAGTTTAGAAAGGATCTATTAAAAGGATTATTATTAAGGTTTATACAACCTTATTTTCTTTCTAGTAGTGACTTTTGAAGTTAATTTTATATGGATAGTAACTTGTGTATATCTTAAGTCACCTTTGATAGACATTGGTGATCCTTAAGATCTTATTTACTTCTTTTATTTGGTGCTTAAAGCACCAAGTATGTAAATCTTATAAGAAGAAGGATTAGAAAAGGGTTTTTAGTGTAAAAAGGGTAGTTTGGCCATTCATATGGATGAATAGAGGTAGATGATAGAAATCTCTATTCTAATTGGCCAAAAATCATGCCCAATGGGCTTTAAGGAGGCTGCCCGAGGGTTTATTAGGAGTTAGGGTTTGTTTTTCAAGAGGAGTTGAACATCAAAGGCTTGGATCATCAGGTTTAGGTTTTTGGGTATGGTTTAGGTGCAAATCTTGCATGATTTGGACTTTTAATGAAGAAGTTATAGGCGCTCAAAGTTAGGGTGTTGATTTTGGACCTACTGTCAATCTTTTGGATATATCTCGCGCATACAAAGAGCAATCAAAGATCGGCGACTGGGGTTAGAAAGCGCACTTTCTTGGCAATACTTTTTACATACAGCTCAATAAAATCTAGACCAGGATCAAGGAGATATTGTGAGTTGAAGTCAGTGCTTGTAAGCTAAAGGCAGTAAGTGACTCTGTTTAACTAGTGGTTACATTTTGAGCTATATCTTAGTCAATTTGATAGATTTTTGGCTCAAAAGTTTCAGAAGTATATATGTTTATGTCACAAGACTATGTGCAAAATTTTTGTGGCATTAGGATTTTGGGTTTGTGAGATATAGAGAAAATAGTGCTCAGGTGTCTCTGAGCTAGGGTTTTAAGCACCTGCTAGGGGTTTTGAGATATCGAACGATCGGAAGTATATTTGCGGTTGAATTTTTTTGTGGTAAAGCTTAAAGGTGAATTCTACCTTGCCTGAAAGTTTGAAGAAAACTGAACGGCTAGATCAGAAGATATGATTTTCTAAAGTTTGGAAAGAAAAACATCCTTTGCGGGAAAATATATTTTTAAGGGTTTTTGTTGCAAATTTGGACTTTTGTGCATACTAAAGGTGTTTTTGGGAGCCAAGACTTTATGGAGGTGTAAAAGGTGGATGTATAGAGCCATGATATGATTTTGATATATAGATGAGTCTTTAAAAGGTTTTTAAGGATTTTCTACATATCATAGAGAAAACTTATGTCTAAACCTCCTTAAAAATAAGAGGTTTTAATCATACAAAACCTTTTTCTTATATTATCGTGTGTATTTATCCTTCTTATTAAGAAAAAATAACTCATTAGAGTTTAGCCAATAAATATTAAGTAAAATTCTCTACAGCTAGGTACCCGGTGTATTCCTAGATAGAAGTTCACGCCACGCGACAACGTGTGCTGACATGAGGTACTTGAGATTCTTGTAATCTATATACACAGTGATTGGACTAGAACGCCTTCTAAATAGTAGCGCCATTCTTGAAAAGAATCCACAATTGTAAGAAGTTCTTTATCGTAGATTTTATAATTGATCTCTACCGCTAAAAATTTCTTAGAATAAAAAGCTACTAGGTGGAGTTTGTCATCTGCTCCCATTTATGACAATACAGCATCCAAAGCAAAGTGTGATGCATATATTTCCATAAAAATTGCCTTAAAAAAGTCAATGCAATACAAGGTTGGTGCAAAAATAAAAGCTATTTTTAACGCTTCAAACGATGCTTTTGCTTCCTTACATCACTCGAATTTGTCTTTACAAGTTAGACGTGTAAAAGGAGCTACAATTTAAAAAAAGTTCTTGATAAAGATTTGGTAGTTATTGGCAAATCTCAAAAAGCATTGCACATGCCTTACTATTCTTGAAATCTTCCAATCTATAATTGATTGGACTTTCTTAGGATCTATTATGAGACCATCATTCAAAATGATGTATCCTAAGAAATCAATTTGAGTAGTATGAAATACACACTTTTTCATCTTGGCATATAATTTGATATGTCTAATTTTTTGTAATAAACTACGAACATGTAATTCATGTTCTTTTACATCCTTAGAGTAGATTAAAATGTGGTCTAAGTAACAGATAACAAAATCATCTAAAAATTCACAAAAAACATCATTCATGAGATGCTGAAAAATAGCTGGTGCATTCGTGAGTCAAAAAGGCATAACATTATATTCAAAATGCCCATACCTTGTCCAAAAACAAGTCTTCCATTCATTTCCTTCTTTGATACAAATCAGATTGTATGTATTGAGGATAATAATAGAATAAGTTACTAATGGTCAAAGGATTGACTCTTGAGATGTGAAAGGACTATCTTATGGATAAGTCACAAGGACAATAGCCTTGAGAATAGATAAGAGTATATAGAATATGCTAAGAGATATCTTAATGATAGGTGAGATGTAAAAAGATGTCTTAATGATAGGTTGGATGAATATAACAGAGAATGGATGGAAGTTGTCTATTAAGACAGCAACCTATAAGTAAAAGAAGTTGGAAGTAAGAGTTATCTTATTCCACACTTCTCTTTGTGTGAAACCCTTGCTGATGCTAAGTGTTGGGACTTCTTTGTTCTTTTTCTTCAACAGGTTATGGGCCTACTCCCTTTTACATGTGAATTTTGAAGTGTTTTGAAGTCTTTGTTGTTGTGTGGAATTGATCATATTGTTGTTGTGATGTTGAGGTTTAGAAACTCCCAACTTTGAGATTCAAATCTAGATTTAGATCTAGTTTTGCTCTTACTTGTTATTAAGTGTATTTTGGATTTGGGATGTCATTTATATCTTAAAGTAATTTTATAGAACACTAGTATTGTGTTTGTTGCTGAAGTTATGTCTTCGGTGGACTAACTTTGTAGTTTCATGTGTTAAAGTAGCTTAAGGTGCTTTAAACACCTCTTATGGTGCTTAGAGGTGATTTGTGAGTATGAAAGTGGTATGAGAGTGGCAAATCAGATTTGAGACATTTATATATTTTATTGGACTTGTAGAAAGTCTTAGAAGTGAAGTTAAGAGTGTTTTGAGAGTGACAATACTAGTTTATTCACAAAGAGGTCATTTTGAATTTATAAGGCAACAACACCTTGTTGCTGATTTTGAGAGCTTTAGAACTACTTCTCTTGATCTTTTTTGACACATTTCTTTTTTAGATATGGCTTTAAATGAGGGTGAAGGCTTGAGAGTAATTGAGAAAATTAGAAGAATGAATTTCTACCATAGAAAAAACGGAAAGGAGCATCAAAGTCAAGACTTAGTATTCTATTCATATCAAAGAAGAGGCAACTATTCAAATCAAAGAGGTAATGTCAAAATTTGCTTCAATTGTGGCAAAGTAGGACATTTTGCTCAAAATTGTTACAAAGGCAAAAATATGTACAAGAAGAATGCAAATAAGTTACAAGATAACTTTGGAGGAAAAGATTTTACATTCATGGCATCAAATAGAACTTCTATGGATGCCATGGTAAGATGGATTGTGGATTCAGGTTGTTCTAAGCATATGACACCTTATAAGTATTTATTTGACACTTATGAGACTATTCTAGGATTAAATGAGATCTTGGGAGATAGTAGCAAATTTGAAGCTATTGGAATTGGCACTATTATGGTAGAGGTGGTTGTGAATGGATAAACCAATAGGATAAGAATCAAAGATATTCTATATGTGCCCAAAATGAAGCAAAATCTACCTTCGGTGAATAAACTTGTAATGGGAGGTTTTATGGTTCAATTCAACATGAATGGATGTTTTGTGAAAATATTGAGTGGAAACATGGTTATTAAGGGTTCTAAAGAGGAACACTTGTACTATCTCGATTGCAAGAAGGTTAATGGAGTGGAGGTGGCTGCATCAAATGAAGCCAAGTTGAATACATGGTATTGTCACCTTGGCTGTTTGAATATGAAGAGCATGATAGAACTCAAGTCTATGATAAGAGGTTTGGATCTTGGTAAAATAAGCCAAAATGCAATACAACTTGAATGTGAAGGATGCATACAAGGTAAACAACAAGGGGCTTCATTTCCAAGTGGTGTAGCAATACGTGCTACAAAGTTATTGGAGATTGTCCATTCTGATGTATGTGGACCTATGAAGACCACACGTATTGGAAGAGCAAGGTATTTCCTCACTTTTGTTAATGATTTTTTAAAAAAGACTTGGATCTATATTCTTAAAGTCAAAAGTGAGTGCTTTTGGAAATTCAAGGAATTTAAAGTACTTGTTGAAAAACAAAGTGAATGCAAGATCAAGGTGCTGCATACAGACAATGGAGGTGAGTATATGTCTAAGCAATTTGATATTTATTTGAAGAATGAGGGAATTGCTAGACAAACAACTACTGCATTAATTGATGTTGCTGAAAGGGAAAATAGAAGCATTGTAGAGATAGCAAAGAACATGCTTCATACTCAAAATCTTAGTTATGAATTTTGGATGAAAATTGTGGTGAATGCAATATATACGAAGAATAGGTGTCCAACAAGTGCTCTTGCATCAATGACACCTCAAGAAGCATGAAGTGGGAGACAACCTTGTATTTCACATTTGAGAACCTTTGGATGCGTTGCATATGCAAAGACACCAAATTGTATGAGGTATAAGCTTGATGCAAAAGAAACAAAGTGTGTGTTCTTAGGATATTGTGAAGGTACCAAGACATATAGACTACTGTGCTTGAATAGCAACAAGATCATTAATAGTTGTGATGTTGAGTTTTTGGAACATAAGAGTGTTTGTGAGCACTTAGAGATGTGTCCAAGTGGAAGTAATGGTGTGTTTGTGGATACATCTTTAAATTCAATAAAAAAAGAAAAAACTAAAGACAATGAAGATAGTGGAGATGTATACCAAAGAAAAGAGCTTAAGGAGATGGATAAGATGAAAGCTTCTACAATTGTTAGAACAAGCAATAAAGAAAATAAAGATGGTGGAGGTATGAGTAAACATCAAAAGCCACATAAGATTGAAAAGATGAAAGCTTTAACAGTTGGTAAAAATAAAATAGAAAAAAATGATGATATCAAGGATTATGATGATGATGATGATGATGATGATGATGAAAAATATATACCTTTGAATGAGAAAAGACAAGTTATAAGAGAGAAGAAAGTTATGAAAAAAAGTGAATGTTCATCTGCAAATGAAAGAAGATATCCTTTAAGAGATAAAAAATCACTTGGTGAATGGTAGAAGAATCATATCTTTCCTCAAGTAAGTGAAGAACATGTTAATGTTGCACTTGTTTCTCATGCATTGACATTATGTGATGCAATGAAGTCCACAGATGCTATAAAGTGGGAAAAGCTATGGAAGAAGAGTAGAAATCTCCCTTGGATAATAGAATATGGAAATTGATTTAACTTCCATCAAATCAAGCATTGAATGGAAAGTTAAAAGAAGATATTTATATGGATTTGTTTAAAAAGATAAGCAACACCTTGTTTGAGATGCAAATAATAGAAGATAATTAATGGCTTATATGTTCTTTATTAGACTAAGAGCAATTTCATGGACTTCTAAGAGACTACAATAAATGCAAGGTTGTCAACAAAGATGGAGTATATGCCAATAAGTCATATTGCAATAGAAGAAATTCAATTAACACAAGCTTTGAAGGCCATCCAATATTACTTCATAGGAAGAAGATTAAAATGGAAGTGATTGACATGACATATTATGCTATGGAAGACATGATTGTTGATAGGCCTCAGATATTAACATGGATATTAGATTTAAAAATCTTTGGCTAATAGCAAAGTGGGAGTGTTGAGGATAATAATAGAATAAATTATTAATGGTTAAAAGATTGACTCTTGAGATGTGAAAGGACTATCCTATAGATAAGTTACAAGGACAATAGCCTCGAGAATAGATAAGAGTGTATAGAATATGCTAAGAAATATCTTAATGGTAGGTGAGATATAAAAGGATGTCTTAATGGTAGGTTGGATAAATAGAATAGAGAATGGATAGAAGTTGTCTATTAGGGCTGCAACCTATAAGTAAAGGAAGTTAGAAGTAAGAGTTATCTTACTCCACACTTCTCTTTGTGTGAAATCCTTGCTGATGCTAAATGTTGGGACTTCTTTATTCTTTTTTTTCAATAATATACTCCTCGTAGATCTAATTTTGTATAGATCTTAGCTTCATTCAATTGTTTCAGAAGTCCAGATATCAAGAATTCCAATATATTTGAGGGTTATATTTTTCTAGCCATGATAAACCTAAAATAACTAGATTAGACAAAGATTTAATTATGTTAAAGATTACGTAGCTATTATGACCATCTATTGTTACTTTTATAGAATGGACTTCATGAGTGACATCTCCAAAAGACAATGGGTGACCATCTATGACTTCTATATGTACAAATTTAGTTTTTTGTATTAAAGATATTTTACGATTCTTAACAAATTATTCATCTAGAAAGCATACTGAGGCTCTTGAATCTAATAAGGCAGAGGCTTTGTAGTTTATTGGTCCTAAATATACATCTATTATAAAACAAAGAGAGAGTTGTGATGAGAAAATAAGACCTTCACTAGGAATTTTATAAGGTTCCAATTGCACAATCCCTATTGTAATTGGACAAATTTATTTTTCGACATGTTGTCTTCTTTGATAGCCATATTCTTTATTTTGTAGTTGTATCATTTCTTTGAACAATGTTGAGCAGTGTGCTTAGGTTTTCTACAATATAAATATAATCTTCCTTGATGACGCTGAATTTTTTCTTGTTCAATAAGAAGTTTAAAACATATCACATTAATTTGCATGTCTTCTACTTCCAAATGTACATTTAGTGAGAACATTGATGTTGCCATTGAATAATAATGTTGAGGCTCTCTTGTACGACTTTTAGATTGAAACTCAAAAAATCAATTGTCATACTTCACAGTAAAATCAATTGCTTGACTCAATGTTTGAGGACCAAGTAAATTGAGCATTAATTTTTTTATCTCATATTGTAATTCATAGAAAAATTGGCTGAAGAGTGCAACATCATCCCACTTGATATCAATCGCTAGTTGTCAAAATTGTGAAGCGTATAACGACACTAATTAATTGCCTTGTCATAGGATGTGAATCTTGTTGGTTGCAACACAAATTATATCATGTTTTCTATATATAGATCAAAATTCTACTAAAAATACCTCCAAATTATCCAATATTGGATTATGCCATTCAAAAAAAGATGAAAACCATGATAAAACAAAATCCAAAAGTAACGTTCTAATGAACCTAACTTGAGATCCTTGTGTAGGATAATTCTGAGGTTGAAATTCAATTACTAGTTGTACCTAATTGACAAATCCTTGAAACTTAGATCTTGTGCCATCAAACTTATCAGGATAATTAATTTTTGGTTCTCTAATATTTGAACAGTGCTCTATCATAGGTGAAATAGTATGATTTGGTGTAGATATTGATGCACCTCCAACCATCTTTATATCTTCACTTCCTATTAATCTTGCTGATCCTTGTGGTGATAAACTAAGTTGATACATTACAAGCATTAGCTCTCTCATTTACTATTGTATTTGTGCCATTGTACTCTTCATTTTCACAAGCTTTGCCATGATAATACAATAAGAAGGAAGGTATCTACTCTCACTTCAAGAAATGCAGAATAATACACTCAAAAGAAAAAATTCTAGAAATAATATCAATTTAGAAGTGGGTATTCCATAACTTCAAATATGCTTATATCTTATCAAGAAAAAGGGGTAATCCACTCTTAATTAAGAAAAGACAAAGCTTTGATATTGTATGTGTACTCTTGTCAATTTATCAAGGACAAGAACTCAATAAAAGCAAATAAACATATGAAACTTCTATTAAGAAGTATAACAAAGTAGAAATAAGGAAGTATGTATATTAAAAGAAACTAGAATAGCTATTGCCACAAGACAAGAAAACTATAGACTCTTGAAACTGGACTAAAAGCAAGAAAGGAGTTGACAAGAGTGAAGAAGGCTTCATTCTTGTCTCTATTTATATTATCTATCCAAGAGCTACGTGGCAATATTCTATAGGACCTCCTACACATGTCTAATTTACAAGACACATTTCAAACTTATAAGACAAGTTTTCCACATGTGCGCCACGTACTTGACTTGTTCTCTAAGCTACCAATATGTATGACACATGACTAGCTTGTTCCACAAGCTACTAATATATGTGACACGTGGTTAGCTTATTGACCAAGTTTCTAACCTACCAATCACCTATAGACATGTATAAAGATGATTTTGTATCTATGAAGCTTTTTGGAAGCTTCTCTCTAAGATATCATCAAATTAATTTATTTTATCTACTTCTATTGATCTATATTAATTAGGTAATTATTAGAATAAATCTTATATCCGTGATAGATATCAAGTATATAATATCAAATTTATAAAATAGTATAAATAATTTAATTAATTAATTAAAGATTTAAAAAATTAAAAAATTATTATTATTATTTTATTTAGAATGTTGTTCAATTTTTTTTATTAGAAGAGATAACAGCTTTGATCAATTATAATATTAATCATTTGTTTTTTTATTTTGTTACTTAAAGTTGAATATACATATTATATAAAATTGAATGTATATATTGTATACAATTTTAGACCTAATCATTTATATAAGTCAAATGCTAATTAATAATGTATCTAATTTTTAAATTTTAATACATATTTTATTTCATTATATTTTATGTTTAAAATAATTATAATTATCTTATTAGAAATAGATTTGTAAGCAAAAACCATAAATAAACCAAATTAGAAATGATAATATTTAAAATTAGTTTAGGATGTATAGAAATATATATTAAAATATTAATTTAATAGATCAATTTTTTTTTAAAATACTTTAAGTAAAAAATTGTGATATTTTTTATTATTAATAACTTATAAAATAAAATATAAATTATATTTTAAGAATCACATCAAACTTTCATCTATGTATATTACTTGTAAGACTCAAAGTATGTTGTTTAAGCTTTTGATGACTTGTTAATCAGGTTATTAAAGAAAGAATCTTAAAATGGTTTTTACAAGATTTACTAACTAAGCCTTAAAACTAAAAAAATCCTTAAAAAAATAATGTTTATATTCTTTTATCAATATAATATAAACATTATTTTTATTTTTGATAGTTTTAATAATTATATATATTATATTGATAGTAGAATATAATGCTATTATAATATACATAATACTATTAATTGTAAATAGCTGGATGGTGATATCACAGAAAATAATAATATTGTTTAAAGTATAAATTGCATTATATTGTTCATAATTAAATTATTTTGTTCAATTTTAAGCACTTTGGTTGATGGTGTCTAATTTTTTAAGTTTTTGGTATATTAATAAATTTATTCAACCAAGTATATGTCACAAATATACGTAAGTAAAAATAATAACAGAGATATATTTATTCATTCATGTATCTGTATTTATGTATATACTTAATATAATATCATTTATTAACAACATATGATTATTGTTACAAATATTAAATATTAGTTGGACAATAAGCTTATATGTATTTCACATCTGATTAATATGTGTGGCAATGCATCTTTCATGTTGTATGACAGCTTCAAAGAATCATAGTTTGAGATGGGCTTGAATATGATTAATCCATGTTTTCAGGCTCTATTCTTCTACCCACAAAGCAATCTAGAATTAAGAAAACACAGATCTAGGTTAAAACCCCAACAATGAGAATATATATATATATATATATATATTTCCATGTTTGCAACACATGTACAAGTCCTCTCTGAAGGGTTAATTTTGACTTGATGGAGATTGATAGTTACAGGCCCAAATATCTCTAGCACCCTTCCTTGTCTATGTGATCATTTGAAGGCACTGATGACATAAGCTTTTATTCCTTTGTCATTTGAAGGCACTCATGACATATTGTGTCCTTGTAGCTTTTATTGTGAATAACTTGGCAGGCAACTCGATATCCTTCAACCACCTCTTGTAGGTTATGACAAAGAAAGCAGAGTGGTCTAAATCCCATGAGGTGATACTTTTACTTCATTTTTCTTTTTATTTTGTTTATTTTAAATACTTCTTAAATTCTAAATTCAATCTTTTGTTAAATCATATAATTTTCTAAACATGTTTTTACTTCATGAAAATAATAACTATATTATGAAATATTTGGAGAGGTTAATTCTTCTAACTTGTAAGATATTTTCAAAATAAAAAGTGTGATACATTTTGCTTGAATTATGTATTTAAATCAATGAAAATCTTTATATATATATATATATATATATATAAATCTAAAATTCAAAGGCACCAATTGAAGACATTGGAGAAGAAAGTAAAAAATTGAAGTGTTTGTATATGTGTGTTGGCATACTCTTGGTAATACAATTGAAACATTCAGAAAAAAGAAAGGCATGCATTGCAAGAATCTCTGAAATCTGTAACTTTGGAGCAAACTTTTAAATATGATTACTATCCAGCCATTCAAATCACTACATTTTGAATGATTATATATATTACAAAGTAAAATGGATCTTGAGAACAACAAACAATGTTTGAGCCACAAGAGTGGATAGACTGCAACAAGCATGTAGCACCACAGAAACTGATGGCATTACCTGCAAGAGTTCTTCCATAAAAATATCTTTCTTCTAAAAGAGAAAAGTAGAAAAGAAAAGTAGAAAAGAAAAGTAGAAAAATGAAGGGTGTGGAAAAGGAGGATGGGAGGAAAGAAGACCATGATGGGGAATCCCAACCCCATGCCTGGCATGGATCCACCTAAGATATTTTTGAGGGTGATGCCAATGAGAGGCTTCTATCGGATGCACGCTCATTGACAAGGCTTGTTTGGATGGTGTCCATATCAGCGGAGGTGCATTTGGCTAGGGTGCATATCTGGACCCAAGCCCTGATTGGCTTGTACCTGCTTGGAGGTAGGGGGACCAGATATCAAGTGGAGGAGAGAATGAAACTGGACCTTGCCCTTCAGCATCTCATTGAATCCAATGCAAATTTGGGGCTTCTTTTTTCAATCCTCTTTCTTGTGTGCTTTATTTCTGCTACTTTGGGAGTTTGGGCCTTGAGTGGGAAGCATTGTCAAAGTAATTGGAATTTCTGAATTTATTATTTTTCATAATTGGGTCGGTCTTCTCATTCTTGTATACTTAATCATGCAGCACCTGGAATGTTTTCCTGTACAGTAAAGTGGAAAACTCTCACATCACATCAAATACATACCAAAAAATGAAGGAAATATTGGTGCAGGACCCAAAAAAGGAAACAAATTTGAAAAGTACTCACTTACCCACGTCTCATACTTTGTAGCCATGAAGAAATAAAAAAGTCAAATAGAATAAGCTGACTTGCCGTGTGGCTTCTTTTCTTCAAGCAACACATCCCATTCTCAATAACTGCACTGTAGTGTGTGATAGCACACACACACACCCACCCCTCCCCCCCCTCTCTCTCTCTCTCTCTCTCTCTTCTACAACTCATTCCAAGAGCTATAGCATCTATTGCAAAATTAGGGCTGAGGAAACCCCTTTCCAAGGGAGGTAAGGTCAAGCTATTTTACACTAAGGTGATAGACCTGTGGAATATGTGGCTCCAGTAGGGAGAAGCCTCCAGATTCCTTGTAAGTGGGGGAAGGGGGGGGGGGGGATGCTTGGAAACAGTGGGATAATGATGAGGCTTTGCACCTCATGAAGCATTGTGGGGTGCATAGCCTCCATGGTCACTTTACCACTGCCACCACAATGCTGCTGCAACTGCTCTCCACTCTCTCTGTTCTCCATAACTTCCAACTCCCACCATCCATTTCCAACACCTCCCACCCCCCCCCCCCCCTCCCCTCCCAGTGGGTTGCTTTGTGATAGCTCTGACAATGCAATGTTGTTTCAGTCCAAAATATGCTTCTGGACTATTGAAAGCATTTAATGTTCACTATTTAAGCTAAATAGTGTACATTGTAGCTACATTGTTAGAGTTTAGTGGAGAGCTATTGTTTATTTTTTCTCCTTCTCTATTTATGTAATACACAATCTTTTCAATACACATAGACTTGAAGCTTTTTCAACTCCTTCTCAATATCTCTCAATTCTTTCTCAATATCTCTCTCAATTCTTTCTCAACATGTTATCAGCACAAATTTCTTATATTGAATTTTAGATCTTCTTTATTTGTTTCTTTCTTGAAATTTTCTTCATTTCTTTTTGGACATATGCTCCTTTGTTTCTAGTTTGGATTTGCTCCCACTCTTCTATCTCAATTTGGAGATATCATTTTTAATTTTCTTATTTTGTGATTTGTCTTTAACACTAGTTTTATGGTATAAATTTGTTGCATCAACATTTTGATGCCTATTGCCGCCTTGTCTAAATCGTGATTTTATAATCTTTAATCTTGGCTCTCATTTTTTTTTCTAATTTTATTTTTTTAATTATATTTTTAAATTTTGGATGTATTATTATTTTCTTCTAATTATCTACTAAAAATTTCTTTTCCTTTGTTACTCACTCTTGAGCCTCTTGATCTTAAATAGTTTTTATTTTATTATTTTTTTTATTTTTCTATAATTTTTGAATTTCATGGTGGTTTTTGCTTTATTTTTTTTATGATTTTAATTGTAACTACCTTTTCACTATATATTCATCAAAAATAAATACTTCTACATCATCTATTACTTCTATTGTAGTTACATCCATAAAGACTTTTTTAGTTCCTATAACCTGTGAATCTCCACACCTTCAAGCTCTTTTTTTCCTCTACTATAGGCTATTAATAGAAATAACTATCTCTTATGAGTAAGAATGATAAAAGCTAATTTATTTATAAAGTAGTTTTTTTTATATAATTCTATTTAAGAAACTTTGTATTATAAGTACTTCAATTTTTATTCTTATTTGTTGAAAAGCATTGCTTTTTTTATTATAAATGCTTTAATTTCTATTCCTATTTATTAAAAAATATTATTTTTTCTTTGTTGTTACCTTATTCATGCTTTTCAATACCAATATTTGGAATTAGAAGATCTTATTGAACTTTGAAAAAAACTCAAATCTAGGGTTGACCATCAAAAGATTGTTTTTCTTCCACTAACTTGTCATAATTGGACACACTTGTAAATGTTGGATTTTCTAATTTTAAGTATTTTTAATAATAAGATATATTATATTATTTTATAATTATAATTATTTAAAAAAGCCATCTCAAAAGAAAAAAATGATTAAGATAATTAAGATGTTGATTTAGAAGTCCGGCATGCATGTACTAGATGTCTAGTCATATTATATTTATGGCAAGAATGCATCTCTAATTGGTATCTAATACCATAATGAGTAGTTGGATGCTTATTTTTTTTCTTTTAGATGATAATGGTCATGACCATGACCGCCTTGGTGCATTAAACATCTTGATTAAGATGTTCCAAAAAAATAAGAAACTTTGGACTACAATTCATAAAATTTATACCATAGATGCATCTATAGATCTATTTGGAAATGATGATCTCGAGGCTTATATGACTCCAAAAATCTATATTAATAAGTCTCATAATATGCTCATAGACTTTGTAACAATACATATTATCTTGCAAGATAAGATGTTTTTTGCTACCATTAAATTTTCAACTTGGCAAACTAGAAATTTTATGATTATAGCTAGATTGAATGTGTTTTGATTTTAAAAAGAACCAACAATGGTAATATTACTTGAGGGCTCTATTAATAAATACAAACATATGATATTTATTCCCTTTATATCTCAAAATCTAATCAGCTATTGAGATGTGTATGCCAATAGTTTTTATTTTTTGACCACCATTTTAGATAAGTGAGAGGCTTTGGTACTTATAAAAAATAATAAAATAATTAAAAAAGCCTTTATTATAATAGTTTATTTATACCAAATTATAATTCAACTTCCAATTATATCTTTTTTTATATTGTTTATCAATAAAAGTTGCATTTTTCTTTGGCATGGATGATTAGGACATTCAAGATCTATGTTATTCAAAAAGATAATTTCCTATTTAATTGGATATAATTTTATATTTAATTAGATATAATTTCATGTTTAATTAGATATAATTTTATATTTAATTAAATATAATTTAAGACTTACAAATGCAGATTCTATGAAATTATATAAAGTATATATACAAGGCAAAATAATTATCAAGCCCTCAGTTTGAAAACTCTTACAAGAATTACTACTAATACTTGAGCAGCAACATGGAGATATTTGTGGTCCTATTAATCTACTTTTTGGCCTATTTCACTATTTTCTAATCTTTATTGATACATCAAGCAAACAATCATATGTTTCATTGCTATCAATATAAAATATGGTATTTTCTAATCTTTTCTCTATGCTTATTTATTTTTGAATATATTTTCCTAATTATCCTATCAAAATATTGTACATAGATAATGCTAAGAAATTTGGATCAAAATCCTTTGAAGATTATTGCATTATAATAATGATTGTATTGACATACTATGTTCCATATGAACATGCATAAAATGGACTTATAGAGTCATTTATCAAGCATATTCAATTCATTACTTGATCACTTTTCTTTCAGGCAAATTTATGTCCATTTATGTGGAGCCATGCAATTTTACATGTTATGGCATTAATTTGTATTTGTCTTTCTTTTCTTAAGATTGCTTCACCGTAAGAACTGCTTTTAGGCTATATTTCCAATGTCTCTCATCTATAGATGTTTGATTGCTATGTGTCGATTTTAGTACTAGAACCTCAATAAGGTACTATTAGAGCTCATCAACATGAAGGCATATATGTTGGATTTGATTCATCAAGTATTATTTGTTTTGTCAATCCACCAACTAGTACATTATTATATGCAACATTTTGCTAATTGCTATTTTAAAGAGAATATTTTTTTATTTCTTCAAGGAAGAGTTGTTGATCAACAAAATACTATAGTATTATGCTATAATTGTTTATAACATATAAAATTAATTACAAAAATAACATCAAATATTTATATACTTTTATATGTATTAAAATATTATAATATTTGAATAAAAAGAGAGCTAGTAGTAGAAGCCTTATTTTTGTGTTTATTTATTTTTATTTATTTATTATGAATTTTAAACCATATAGTACTTAAATATTTAAGATAAAGACTTAAGACGGAATTTAGGATTCAAAATTAAAAGATCAAACTTTTTAGGTGTTTATATAAATAGATGAAGATAAGAAATGTAGAGCTTCATCTCCATTGGTCAATGATCATAACTAATAGGCTTTTAGTTTACTATCTACAACCTTATAAGGATTTAGAGCGGCTTTAGAGAAGGTATTCAAAGAATGGCATTAGAATTGAAGAGCTTAGGATTTTGGCTAGAATTTGAGTAGAAATTTTAGGCAACTTGGAATTTGGGTGAAGAAAATATAGTTGTTTAAAGTTAAGAAGTGGATTTGATATATATTTTCATTCTTTTGAGATTACAAGGAATTTTACAAAGGATTTTAGAGATTGGACAATGTAATTGAGAAGGGATTTTTAAGATCTAAATTTATTGTAAAGAAATCACTAAATTTGGAATTTAAATGAAAGAAATATAAGAAGTTGAAGATAGCACCTCTAATTTTAAGGCAATAAGTATACTTTTTTATTAATAGAGATATTTTGAGTTATAACTTAAGCTTGTAGATATATTCTTAGCTCAAATTTTTTAAGAATATAAGTTATTAAGTTAACAAGCTATATACCAAATTGCGTAGTATTTGAACATTGGAGTTATGAGATATAAAGGATTTTGCAAGCAATTGCCTATAAAAAAGGGTTTGAAGCTAGTATTACAATTTTAATAATATCTTAACATCAATAGAGAATCTATAGTTGAAATTTGTTTTAGTAGTTGTTAAAAGTACATCAATACTTTATATAAATTTTATATAGATTTGGACTATTGAATTAAGAGTTATAGATTATTGAAGTTTGGCAAAAATACCCTCCCTACGAATAAATGAGGTTTTAAAATATTTTGTTATATTTTGAGTGTTTTGTAAAAATAAGACTTATGTATTGGATATAATAGCCCTATGAGAAAGATTTTATATAAATTTGGGGGTTTAATTATTTTGGAACTTGATTGAGCAATTAGTGGAATCTAGAAGCTAAATACTTTCTTGAGGTAAACTCTCTCTACCACGATAATGGTATGTGTATTTAAAGTGCTAAAAATATTCACAATGAATCCTAGTTCTAGAACATCTTTAGTTGAAACTAAGATTGCTAAGATTTTGCATTTGAAGTGAATCGTGGATCAAGCATTTGATGATTGTAATGGTATGTTATAAATTATTAGAGTTCCTATGAATGAGGCTCAGAATGTACATGCTTATATTACAATGCCTTAGATTGCCACACCAATAATGAAAATGATTCATGGGCCAAATAAAACACCATGTAAAAAAATAACCATGATAATAATTAATCATATTGAAAATAATATTATTTTTATAAAAACTACTATCAATCCTACAAGGCCATCAATAATAGATATTCCATCAATAGAAACTATCTCTTCTATTCCTATGGGAGAGTTCCTTGAGATTAAAAGGAATAAGACCAAATTAAATATAAAAGTATTTATTTTATACTGCAATATAGATATTATTTGAAACAAAAAATCTATCGCAATAGATGAAAATTTTATCTACATGATTGCAAAAGCTATTTCTTATGAAAAAAAAAATCTTAAATCTAAAACCATCAAAGAAGCAATATATTGCCTTGACTAGTTAAAATAGAAAGTAGCCATCGAGGAAGAGTATACATTTTTTGTGCAAAGAATAAGTTTTTGGGCTAATTGTGGATACTCTTATTTCTTGCCCTTTAGGACATAAGATGGTATTGGTGAGTAAGTATGATATTCAAAGTTGTATAATCTGTTACAAAGCTTGTTTTGTAGCACAAGGCTTTACTTAACAATTTAGAATTGATTATAAATCCACATACTATCTACTTATGGATTCAATCACTTTCCAATATATTATCAAAATGGTAGTACATATTGACCTTGAGATGCGTCTCATGGATGTAATAATTGCTTATCTATATGGTTCTCTTGATGTAAATATTTATATACAAGTACCACCTAAAATAGATGCAAGAAACTTGAATATCCCTGTTTTAAGACGATACTATAGTGTCAAATTATAAATGGCTTTATATGGTCTAAAATAATTTGGATATATATAATATCAGTGCTTATAATATTATTTAATTACAAATAATTTTATAAGTGATCCATTAATCCTTTGTTTTTTTATCAAATAAGATAAAAGTAGATTTGTCATCATTGCAATATATATTGATAACCTTAATCTTATGAGCACTAAATCCATATATATTGTAGCTATTAATCTTCTTATTCATGAATTTGAAATGAAAATGTTTAAAAAAATAACTTTTTATATTGATCTTCAAATTATATATTTAGAAGATAGTAGCATTTTTTTTATCAATTAGCATATATTAAACAAATCTTGTGGAGATTCAATATAATTGATGCTTATCTACTTTCAAAACTAATGATTGGTCATGGATATAATAGAGATAATTTCTACTGTTCTTACAAGGAGGAAAAAGAACCACTTGGTAAATAGTATCTATATCTCATAGCAATTGGAACACTTTTATATTTAATCACATCTATAAGATCAAATATTGTATTTGCAATTAGAATTCTTATAAGATATATTGTAAATCTAATATTATGACATTGAAATAGTATTAAATATCTTTTACGTTATTATTAGGGATATATACTTTGAAAATTCATAGAACCTTCTAGAATATTTTAGAGATTCTTGAATTAGTGAAAGTTGGTTGAGAAACTTTTTAATTGCTGAAAATAGCTCAAGAAGCTTTCTAGTTAGTGGAAGGAGCTCAAGAAGCTTCCAAGTTGATAGAAAGAGCTCATAAAGCTCCTGAAATGATAGTAGCTACTTAAGAAGCTTCTTAGTTTGATGGAAGGCGCTGAAAAAGTATCTTAAATAGAAGTATATATAAGAGTGAAGGCTGAAGAGTTCTTCAATCTTGATAACGCATCTCTTGAAGCTCTAGCTCATCTTTCTTGGTGTTGTTTGTATATTCATCTAGTTAATTCAAATTTTTATTGATTTTTTATTAATACCTTGTTCTAGTTCAAGTCTCTTGCTTTGTATTCTTATGTCTTTAATAATTTGTCAAGACTAGTCTCATCTTCAATATCAGAGTTGGATCTTTTTTGTTGAAAAGAGGATTATCTCTCTGCTCAAAGATATACCAATATTTTAAAGATTGCAGATTACTCTCCTCTAAATTGATATTTTTTTCATGATAATATTGGAGCTTTATTCCTCTTATGAAAGAGTAGATTATCCCTCTCCTTGAAGGTCTTAAAGCACTTTAAAGATTACAGATTATCCACCTCTAAATTGATATTATCTTTTTATAGATTCATTTCTTCATTCTCTTAGAATAGTTGGAGGTCAAGACATTAGTATGACCAAATCTTCCAAGTCCAAGTTAGATGCCATTATAAATGCTCTTACTACTTTATCTATTAGATCTATAGAGATTGAACAGATTGTTATAAAATTTGGTAATAATACAACATTTAAAATACCACAACCTAGATTACATCCACCTCCAACTTCTATACTTGAGGATGCAGTATTGCTTATGTTATGCCAAAGAAATCCACCTATTCAATAATATAAGGAACCTCTAATTAGTCTTTTAGATAAATATGATGATACATATTCAAAGTTTTGAAGATTTATTAATCAAGTTTGATTAATAATGGTCCTACAACCTAATACTAATTTACTAAATGAATCATGGGTTGGATTGATTGGCACCTTGCTTATGGAGCAAGCATTATCATGGTTTGTTTCTTTGTTTGTATCAAGGACATGAACAAGAAACAGATGTATAATCTAATGACAACTGTATCAAAGTATAGTCACAAAATAAGAATAAGAAAGTATGTATATTCAAAGGAAAATTGGAATGGCTATTGCCAAAGACTAGAAACATAAAGACTCTTGAAACTAGACTAGGATCAAGAAAAGATTTAACAAGAATAAAGAAGGCTTCACTCTTGCCTCTATAAATACTATCTAACTAAGGACTATGTGGCAATATTCTATAGGATCTCATACACGTGTCTAATTTGTAAGACACATGTCAAACTTGCATGACACGTTTCTCACATATATGCCACGTACTTGGCTTGTTCCGCAAGCTACCAACATGTGTGACATATGGCTAGCTTGTTCCACAAGCTACCAACATGTGCGCCATGTGGCTAGCTTGTTGACCAAGTCTCTAACCTACCAATCACCTATAGACATGTATAAAGATGATTCCGCATCTATAAAGCTTCTAAGAAGCTATTCTATCAGATATTATCAAATCAACTTATTTTACCTATTTCTATTGGTCTATATTAGTTTAATAATTTATTGGAATAAATCTTATGTCCGTGATATTATCCCCCCTTCTAGAGACGAGTTCCACGATGAGCGGTGATTATATGTTGAGAAAGTCTAAGATACGTCAAATTATGCTTACCACATACTCTGATCTTTGTTCCCTTCAAAGGTAGTTGATAGGTCCTTTCAGCCATCAATAATGTCCCATACTAGGGCGAAAGGACCACCCTGTTATTTGATCATTGTTGACGTTGTCGTATTGTAAATCAAAACATAGGGTGAAAAATATAAAAGAATGCATTAAAATAAAACAATTAAGATTAGAAGAAAGGTTGATAGAAAATTAGTAGTAAGAAGATATAATGGAAATTTATCTTGAAAAGTGAAATTTCTTCAAGTTAGTAAAAAGGAAAAGGTTGAGGAAGTGGAAAAGACATGGGCTAAGAGGTCGTTTTGACCAAGAGGATAAAGAAGACCAGGAGGGAGATGACAAGGAAGGGTCGTGAAGAAGAAGGAGGAGAGTTTTTTTGGAGAGATAGGGTTTCTTTTTGATAGGCAGTATACGTTTTTGTATGTAGCAAAAGCTTAGAGAGGATTTTAGATGCGAGTTTTTGTAGGTTTGTATTAGACAAGATAAGGAACTCATAGAAACAATTCTCATGTCTTTTCATTAAGTATCAAGGGAGATATGAGTCGTGAAAGTTGTAGGTGTTTAAGACTAGGGCAGAGAGGGTTACAAACTTTCAGGCCTTGGTTCTTAGAAACCACTTAGACTTTAGTGGCGAAATTTGTTGGGTTTTTGTTTCTTATAGAGTTAACTACTTTTTATCAAAATCTCAAGTCAATATGACCTCTAAGCAAAGAGTTATGAGTGAAATTGTAACCGGTTTGAATGAAAAGAGAAATAGAATGAAGGTAGGGTTGAGGGTTTGTATAAGTAGTGCATGTGTGTGGGTTTTTTGGAGTATAAAGGGAGTTAGGAGACGAATTTGAGTGTGAAATTTGATAGACATGATCTATGTAAGTTAAGGAAGAGATGAATGCAAGTTTGATACTCATTAGTCTTATAAATAAAATGTTATGTTCTTTCAAAAAGACAGGGGTCTATCTCCAAATCAGTGAAGTTTGAGAGAGCATATCTTTGTGATCAGAGTAGTATTTTGAGTAAAATTTGTTGGAGTTTGTAGATATATGAGTCTTTTAAGTTGTGTAAAAAACTGATTGCTATTGGAATTATATTCGAGGAGTTATGAGGAAAATTGTGGTCGGATCCAGAGTTGTTAGAAGGCAAAATTAAAGAAGAAGGATGGAACCTATAACTCAAGTTTGGAGAAGGCTCTTGGAGCAATATTTGGAGGGTGTTTACAACATGAGATAAGCTATAAGCCTACCAAATTTCAGCACTTAGGTCTTCTTTAATGAAGAGCAATGAAGGTGTGAAGCAAAAGGGGTCTAGAATCAAAGGCAGCATGGAGGGATTACTTTGACAACATGGTTCTCTCTAACCACATGAGCTATAATCAAAAGGATTATGGGGTTTGCTTCCTTACTTCCTTAAGTACCTTGTATCTAAATTTTGCTTCAATTGATGTGATATCCTAGGATTTATGGGCAAATTTGAGGGCGGTTTTCTAAAGGCAGAATATGTTAGGGTTAGTAAAGTATGTTTTTATGTAAATTCTTCAATTTTATGAACTTTATGAATCTCATCTTGCGGTTGAAAAACGAGAGGCAAAAAAGACCCAGTGTTTCTTAGGGCTAAGACTCTCATCACGACAACGCCTTCATAACTTCCTTCAAAGAAAATATTAGGAACACCATCAGGAGTAGTTCTTACCTTTAAAAGTATCACCAAACATCGAGAGTCTCTTCCAAGGTCGTGATACCAAACACATTGTATTTTGCCATCAATCTGAAGAAGGACATGTCATTCTTGACAGTCTTCATCTCTATTCTATCGTCTTGAAGGTTGTGATAATCGTAATGTCTCGTTCAGTAAATCAGCAAATGATGGCTCTTGAGCTGAATTTGCCGGTTGTTGATCCTCCATCTTTTTAGCACAAACAAATCTAACAATATAAAAAACAATGAAACAAGGTAAGATGAAATCTCTATAGAACCTGCTTTGCTTTATAGCAAAGATTTTCTTGATTATTTATCTTGGTTTTGATGGATGTCGTCGATAAAATGCATTGACTTTTATTGATGCATTTGTTAGATTCTTTGATGGCTCCCATGTGCGTTTACTAATATTGTATCCGCGCCAATGCACAAGATATTTCAGTTGATTTTGATGCCGCCTTGAATCTAAAATCTCTTCAACCTCAAATTCTTCATTGTTGTCCACTTTTACAAGAGGCGGTGGCATTTGTCTTCTTCCTTGTATATCCACTCTCTTGTATGGCTCCGGTAGTGACACGTGGAATACAGGATAGATTTTTATGGACTCCGATAGGTATAATCGATATGCAACTAGATTGATTTGTTCAGAAATAAGAAAAGGTCCAAGCCTACAATAGTCCAACTTATCACAAAGACGTGTAGTCTTAATATTGTGACGAAGTAACCATACCTTGTCTTCCACGTTGAATTGTGGTTGTTCCTTGCCATACGCATCTGCATTTATTTTTTGTCGTTCTTGAGCTTCTTTTAATTGCACCTGCATTATTGCATGTAGCTCTAACAAACAATTTGCCAAATCTTCTATTGTTGGATTATCAATTTTTAAAAAGTCAAAAACATCAAATCGTGGATGATAATTATAATTGGCAAAGAAAGGTGTTTATTGCGTAGAAGAATGTATGATATTATTATAAGCAAATTCTGCCAATGGCAGAAGAGCTGTTCAATCATCTTGTTGGTAGTTGATTGTACATCTTAAATATTGCTCCAAGACTTAATTCACGCACTCTGTTTGTCCATCAGTTTGAGAATGAAAAGTTGAAGATAACTTTATGTCCACTTTTAAGATCTTGAAAAGGATTCTCTAAAATCTTGACACAAATTGAATTCCCCTATCCGATATAATATCCTTGGATAATCCATATAGTAGATTGTTCTTAAATTCAAAATTAGAAGAATCATGAGATTTGAAAGAATTATTCTTGATATCATGAACAAAAGGGTCTGAGGACATACTTAATTGAATTTGCTTGAGAAAAGTTGAATCAACAGTCAATGTTGATTTTATTGCTTGAAGATGAAACTGCTCTGGTTTCAAAAGGACCATTCTTTGTTGCTCAAAAGCTGCATTTCTTTCTTTTGATACAAAATAAGAACGTTGTTGTATTGTGGTTTGGCTCCTATGTGAAAAAA
Organism: Physcomitrellopsis africana; assembly: GCA_036785485.1. NCBI lineage: Eukaryota > Viridiplantae > Streptophyta > Bryopsida > Funariales > Funariaceae > Physcomitrellopsis > Physcomitrellopsis africana. Next base: position 271,845 of record JAWRVF010000390.1, on the reverse strand, counting down.
TTGTACATGTATATTTAATGTATAATTTACTACTTAGCTAAATGAAAGTCATATCACTGGATTTTATTGGTTATAGGATGTGATTAGGTTGCTAGTTTAGAAAGGATCTATTAAAAGGATTATTATTAAGGTTTATATAATCTTATTTTTTCTTTTGATAATAATTTTGAGGTTGATTTATATTGATAGTAACTTTTATATATCTTAAGTCACATTTGTTAGACATTGATGATCCTTAAGATCTTATTTATTTCTTTTATTTAGTATTGAGAACACATATCATATAAATCTTATAAGAAAAAAGATTAGAAAGGGATTTTTAGTGTAAAAGGGGATAGTTAGGCCATCTATGTGGATGAATGGAGATGGATGATAGAAGTATCTATTCTAATTTGGCCAAAATCATCTGTCAGGCTTCAGGAGCTACAGGGTTTATTAGGAGTTAGGGTTTGTTTTTCGAGGAGGAGTCGAACATCAGAGGCTAAGGTCATCAGGTTTAGGTTTTTGGATCTGGTTTAGGTGCAAATTTTGTGTGATTTGCACTTTTTATGAAGAAGTTATAGGCGCCCAAAGTTAAGGTGTTGATTTTGGACCTACTGTCATGCTTTTGAATATTACTCGCGCATACAGAGAGCAATTGAGGATCAGCAACTGAGGTTGGAGATAGCACTTTTACGGCTATACTATTTGTATACGGCTTGATAAAATCCAAGCTAGGGTGAAGGAGATATTGGGAGTTGAAGTCAGTGCTTACAAACTTAAGGGAAGTAAGTAACCCGCTTACATAGTGGTTACATTTTGAGCTATATCTTAGATAATTTCATAGATTTTTGGCTCAAAATTTTTAGGAGTGTATATGCTTATGTCACAAGACTATGTGCAAAAATTTTGTGGCATTAGGGTTTTGGATTTGTGAGATATAAGAAAAATAGTGCTCGGGTGTCTCTGAGCTAGGGTTTTAAGCACCTGCTAGGGGTTTTAAGATTTCAGATGATCAGAAACGAATTTACGATTGATTCTTTCTTGTGGTGAAACTTAAGAGGATTATCTACACTTTGAACTAAATTTTCTAGATATTGAATGGTTAAATCAATAGTTATTGGATTCTAAATTTCAGCAAGAAATAGGTCCTTGCAGGTGAAAAAAGTTTTTGAAGGATTTTTGTGGAAATTTGAACCCTTTTTGTACAAACTTACATGATTACAAGAAGGTTTATATATATAACTTCTTTTTTATGAGATTTTTGTATTATTTGTCCTTTTTATTGAGGACAAACGACCTTTTGGATTTTGCCAACAAATTTCAAATAAACTCTCCACAGCCAGGTATCCAGTGTATTCCTAGATAGAAGGCCACGTCATACGACAACGTCTGGAAAAGGCATTGGACAAACCTTGTTGTTTTCCTAGCCAATAAATAATAATGAATTCAAATCTTGACAAAGACATATTCTAACGAATTTGACGACGATTCAATATACATATCGACATGAAATACCCGAGGTTCTTGTGATCCGTACATATGGTGATTGGACTAGATGCACCTTCTAGATAATGACGTCATGCTTGAAAAGAATCTACAATTGTAAGAAGTTCTTTGTCATGGATCTCATAATTAATCTTGGCTCTTGAGAATTTTCTTGAATGAAAAGCTATTAGATGAAGATTGTCATCTGTTCCCATTTGTGATAAAATCGCACCTAAGGCAAAGTTTGATGCGTCTGTTTTCATAAAAAATACCTTGGAAAAGTCAATTCAATAGAGGATTGGTGTAGAAACAAACGATGTCTTTAGAGCTTCAAATGCTACTTCCGCTTCTTGATTCCATTGGAATTTGTCTTTACAATTCAAACGTGTGAGTCAAGCTACAACTTGAGAAAAGTCTTTGATGAAGATCTGATAATAATTGGCAAATCTTAAAAAATATTGGACATCTCTTTTCATCTTTGAAATTTTCTAATTCATGATTGTCTGGACTTTCTTAGAATCCATCATGAGACCATCATTTGAAATGATGTATATTAAGAAATCAACTTGAGTAGTGTGAAATACACACTTTTCCATCTTGGCGTACAATCCCGCATCTCTAAGTTTTTGTAATACTTGACGAACATGTATTTCATGTTCTTCTACATTCTTAGAATAGATCAAAATATCCTCTAGGTAGTAGACAAAATTATCTAAGAACTCACAAAAACATCATTCATAAAATGTTAAAAAGCAACTAATGTATTCGTAAGTTCTAAAAGGCATGGCATTATATTCAAAATGTCCGTACTTGGTTCAAAATGCAGTTTTCCATTCATCTCTTTTTTTGATGCGTACTAGATTGTATGCTCCTCTTAGATCTATTTTTGTCTAGATCTTAGTCATCTACTAATCGTTGAGCCATGATATTAAAGTATACTTGATATCTATTCCACTGCGATTCATGTTCTCGACATCAACACTCCATCCGAATAATTTATGTTTTTTTCACAATGAATCGGATATAATCAATTACAGAGCATGAGATCAAATATCGCCAAATTTCACAATTTTCGCGGGAAGTTCAAATTAATTCATTTTATTAAACTAGACATCCAAATGGTGGTTGAGTTCCTTCCTTGAGGTCGATTGAGTAGTCATATGGATGATGCTCCGGAAGGATATCTACATTTTTTTTCTCAAAAATATCATGATAATCCAGATATGGGCTTGGAATGCCACTTAAAATCTTTCCATCATCAGAAACGGGTGTGGCATAAATAGCAAAATTTGAACCTTCTTTCGCTGCGTGTATAGAAGCTTTTATACCTATAAGTATGGATTTTACTATATGAGACTTATAGCTTTTCATTTGGTTGGCAGGATATTTAATAACGTTTTGATAAAAATCAAGTCTACAAAAATTCCATTCTATTTGAGGGTTATATTTTTCTAGCCATGATAAGCCTAAAATAACTGGATTAGACAGAGATTTAATTATGTTAAAGGCCACGTAGCTATTATGACCATCTATTGTTACTTTTATAGGATACGTTTCATGAGTGACATCTCCAAAAGACAGTGGACAACCATCTATGATTTCTATATGTACGGGATTTATTTTTTGTACTAAAGGTATTTTACGATTCTTAACAAATTGTTCATCTAGAAAGCATGTTGAGGCTCCTGAATCTAATAAGGCAGAGGCTCTATAGTTATTTGGTCCTAAATATACATCTATTATAAAACAAGGAGAAGGTTTTGAGGAGAGAATACGACCTTCACTACGAATTGTACAAGGTTCTAGCTGCACAGTGTCATATGACGTGGCTTTTTATCTGGAAATACAATGAATACCTGGCTGTAGAGGGTTTATTTGAAATTTGATGGCAAAATCCAATAGGTTGTTTGTCCTCAATAAAAAAGAAAAATAATACAAAACTCTCACAAAAGAAAATTTATATATGTAAACCCTCTTGTATTCATGTAAGTTTGTACAAAAAAGATTCAAATTTCCACAATAACCCTTCAAAACTTTATTCATCCACAAGGACCTATTTCTTGTTGAACTTTAGAGTCCAATAACTCTTAATCAAATTGTTCAATTTCTATAAAATTTAGTTCAAAGTGTAGATAATTTTCTTAAATTTCATTATAAGAAAGAATCAACTCTAAATTCATTTCCAATCGTCTGATATATTAAAATCCCTAGCAGGTACTTAAAACCCTAGCTCAGAGACACCCGAGCACTATTTTCTTTATATCTCACAAATCCAGAACCCTAATGCCACAAAAATTTTGCACATAGTCTTGTGACATAAGCATATACACTCCTGAAAATTTTGAGCCAAAAGCTATCAAAGTACGTAAGATATAGCTCAAAATGTAACCACTATGTAAGCGGGTCACTTATTGCCCTTAAGTTTGTAAGTACTAACTTCAATATCTCCTTCATCCTAGCTTGGATTTTATTGAGTCATACATAAAAAGTATATCCATGAAAGTTTTCTCCCCAATCCCAATCATTGATCCTCAATTGCTCTCTGTATGCGCGAGTTATACCCAAAAGAGTGACAATAGGTCCAAAATCAACACCTTAACTTTGGGCGCCTATAACTTCTTCATAAAAAGTGCAAATCACACAAAATTTGCACCTAAATCAGATCCAAAAACCTAAAACTTATGATCCTAGCCTCTGATGTTCGACTCCCCTCCAAAAACAAACCCTAACTCCTAATAAATCCTCGGGCAGCCTCCTTGAAGCCCATTGGATATGATTTTTGGCCAATTAAAATAGAGATTTCTATCATCCACCTCTATTCATCCATATGAATGGCCAAACTACCCTTTTTACACTAAAAACCCTTTTCTAATCCTTCTTCTTATAAGATTTACATACTTGGTGCTTTAAGCACCAAATAAAAGAAGTAAATAAGATCTTAAGGATCACCAATGTCTAACATAGGTGACTTAAGATATATACAAGTTACTATCAATATAAAATTAACTTCAAAAGTCACTACTAAAAAAAAAAAAAGTTGTATAAACCTTAATAATAATTCTTTTAATAGATCTTTTTTAAACTAGCTATCTAATGACATCCTATAACCAATAAAATCCACTAATATGATTTTCATTTAGCTAAGTAATAAATTATACATTAAATATACATGTATAATTTTTTTATATAGTAGCCAAATCACAACACGACAACGGTCGCTATTGTAGCTCGACAAATTTGTTTTCCGAGATGTTGTCTTCTTTGACAGCCATACTCCTCATTTTGTAGTTGTATCATTTTTTCGGATAATGTTGAGTAGTGTGTTTAGGTTCTCCACAATATAAACATAATCCTCCTTGATGACGTTGAATGTTTTTTTGTTTAATAAGAGGTTTAAAATGTACCGCATCAATTTGCATGTCTTCAACTTCCAAATGTACATTTTGTGAGGACGTTGATGTTGCTATTGAATAATAATGTTGAGGATTCCTTGTACGACTTTTGGATCGAAACTCAAAGAATCAATTGTTATACTTCACAGCAAAATTAATTGCTTGACTCAATATTTGAGGATCGGATAAATTGAGCATTAATTTTTTTACCATATATTATAAACCGTAGAGCAACTGGCTGATGAGTGTAGCATCATCCGACTTGATATCAGTCACTAGTTGTCAATATTGTGAAGCATATAACGACATTGATTGATTGCTTGTTGTAGGATGCATATCTTATTGGTTGCAACATAGATTGCATCATGTTCTCCATACATAGATCAAAACTCTGCTAAAAATGCCTCCAAATTATCCAATATTGGATCACGTCATTCAAGAAAAGATGAAAACCACGAGAAAGGAAAATCTGAAAGTAATATTCTAATAAATCTAACTTGAGATCCTTGCATAGGATAACTTTGAGGTTGAAGTTCAATCACCAATTGTACTTGATTGGAAAATCCTCAAAATTTAGATCTTGTACCATCAAACTTCTCAAACAAACTAATTTTTGGTTTTCTAATACTTAAACGATGCTCCATCATAGGTGAGGTAGTATGGTTTGGTGTAGATATTGATGCACCTCCAATCATCTCTATATCTTCACTTCCTGCTAATCTTGTTGCTTCTTGTCGTGGTAAACTGAGTTAGCACATTGTAAGCATTAGCTCTCTCATTTGTTCTTGCATTTGTGCCATTGCACTCTTTATTTCCGCAAAATTTGCTATGATAATATAATAGGAAGGAAAATGTCTACTTTCACTTCAAGAAATGTAGACTAACACACTCAAAAGAAAAAAATTTAGAAACAATATCAGTTTAAAAGTGGGATACTCTATAACTTCTAACATGCTTATGTCTTATCAAGAGAAAGGGGTAATCCATTCTCAATCAAGAAGAGACAAAGCTCTGATACTGTATGTAAACTCTTGTCAATCTATCAAGGATATGAACAAAAAAAAGATGTATAATCTAATAAAAATTGTATCAAAGTAAAGTCACAAAATAAAAATAAGAAAGTATGTATATTCAAAGGAAAACTAGAATGGCTATTGCCAAAGACTAGAAACATGAAGACTCTTGAAACTAGACTAGAATCAATTTAGAAGCTTTTAGACGAATTTTTGTCTAAACATTTTTAAAAAGGTGTATTATTATGTTAAAAAGCTATATATCAAAGTTTCATAGCATTTGGACTTTTAATTGTGAGATATGAAGAATTTAATACACAGGTGTTTGTAAACAGGGATTTGAAGCTACTATTAGCGTTTTTGCGATATCTAAAGATTGATAACGAATCAATGATTGAAATTTGTAGTAGTTGTTGTTCACAATATATTAATACTTTATATAAATTTTGAATAGATTTGGATAATTGCATTAAAAATTATGGATTGTTCAAGTTTGAAAAAAATTCCCTCTCTAAGGTTGAATGAGGGTTTTAGAGTATTTTGTTATACTTTGAGTGTTTTGATGAAATAAGACTTATGTATTAGATGTTATAGTCTTATAAAAGAGGCTTTTATATAAATTTGGAGATTTTATTGTACTTAGATCTTGGTTGAATAATTAATGGCAGCCAAAAGCTCCGTGCTTTCTTGAGACAAATTCTCTCTACCACGACACAATGCGGCTAGATAATTTAACATTCTAAACTATTCAGGTTCCTATCAAAGATACAAGAATATAGAATAAGAGACTTAAATCAAGACAAGATTTCAAGAAGAAACCAATATAAACTTGAATTAACTAAATGAGTATACAAATAATACTAAAAAAGGTGATCTTAAATTCCAAGAGATATGTTGTTGAGACTGAAGAACTCTTCAACCTTGACTCTTATGTATATTCTTGTCTAGGACACTTTTTGAGCAGCTTCTATCAAACTAAGAAACTTCATAAGCAACTTCTACCAATTGAGAAGTTATTTGAGCTCTTTCTACCAACTTAGAAGCTTTTCGAGCTCCTTCTACTAATAAGGAAGCTTTTTGAGCTACTTTCACCAACTAGAAAGCTTTTCAACTAACTTTTATTAACTCAAGAAGTTCTAGAATGTTCTAGAAGGTTTTATAAATCTCCAAAGTCCATGTCTCTAATATCACCACCTTCTCTAGTGACCAGTTCAAAGAAAAGCTCATACCTTTGAAAGTCTTTCTACATACATGAAAAATCAAAGATACATTGTATTCATAAAATTATATAATTTTTTCTTTGTTCTTAGGCAATAGGTTCTATTGGTCCTCAAAAAAATTACATATGGCCTTGAGTTAGTACCACAAATGTTGAAACATCCCATCTAAGGATCTGATCTTCATTGTGGCATTCAAAACATCCTCCGAAGAAGATCTCAGACTTAAAAGGATTCACCTTTCCAAGTCCAAGCAATATTACTAAAGCTCAAGCATTAGAATCAAGACTTGCATAGTTGGATCTTGCTCCTAATGGCTCCAACCATGGTCATATTTGGCTCTAAAATGTATCATCCTCACTTTACTCAATTAAAAGCTATAAAAATTGCAGTAGTTCATTCAAAGATTACATACCAAGTGAATCTTCTAAATTTTGTTCTCTCAATGCTTGAAGATTTGACATGGTGATTGACTTGCTTTTACAATTTTATTTTATTTTGGAACAAATGAGTGCATATTGATGAAGGCTTTAGTTTAATTCTTCTCTTCTTATAAATGTTTCTTGAATTTAATCTTCACCAAGAAGTTATCATTGAATATATTTGGATTTGTGGAGATAAAATAGATGAAATTCCTATATCTTTTGAGGTGTATTGGAGAGATTTTTGGCCAATTCTCATATACGCTCATTAATATCATAGTCCCGCCAATGAATAAGATATTCTAACTTGCCCTATCTTTGCCATGAATCAAGTATCTTTTCAATCTCGTATTCTTTTTGGACTTTGATTTTAATAATTGAAAGTGATTATTGTATTCTTTCCAATATATACAACTTTCTATAGGATTTTAAAAGAAAGACATGAAAAATTAGATATATCTTCATAGAAGATATTAATTCCAAGTGATATGCTATTAGATTAATTTACTTTTAAATAAAAAATGGTCCAACTTATTGCATAGCTGCTTGGTTTTGATGTTCCGCTGAAAAAGCCATATCTTATTTTTAATATAAAAAATATATAATTGATTTTTATTTTTATCTACAAATTCTTAGTAATTATCTTGAATTGCTTCTAATTGAAGCTTCAAGGTTGTTTGATATTGCAATAGATGCTTTGTAAATCCTACAATTGCTAGGTTATTATTCTTTGGCATATTCTATAGATTAAGTTTTAAATGATATCCATAGCTGGAATAAAATAGTGTTTGCTGAGTTGAAGCATGAATAGTATTATTATATGTAGATTCCACTAATGGTAGATATAAGATCTAATTGTCTTGTTGATAGTTGATGTTGCATCATAAATAATGCTCCAAAATTTTATTAATTTATTTTATTTGGCCATTAATTTGAGAATAGAAAGCCAAAGAAAGTTTAATATCCATCTTCAATATTTTAAAAAGATATCTCCAAAACTTAGATATGAACTGTGATCCTTGATCGGATATAATATCATCCAATAGGCCATGATATTGATATACATTATCAAAAAAGAACCTTGTCGTTTCTTCACTAGATGTAGTCTTCTTGTAAGGAATGAAATGAGTCATCTTTGTGAGTCAATCAACTACCACAAGGATACTGTCCAATGAATTGAATGGTAGTAGATCCGTGATAAAATCCACTGAGATAGAAGACCATGACCATCTTGGAACAAATAAGGATTATAAGAATCTATAAGGGCAATATCAAGGATTTTTGGACCTTAAATAGATGTTGCAAGAGAATACAAAGTTTTTCATTGCCTTTTATATTTGAGGCCACCAAAAAATTTTGAGAAATAAGTTCAAAGGTCTTGTTAAATCTAAAGTGGTCTATAGTTAAAAAATCATAGCAAGATTGAAAAATGTGTAGTCATGTTGGTCATTCTAGGATATACAAACGTTTTTCAAAGTATAGAAGGTCTTCCTCAAGCTTGAACTTGTCAATATTTTCTTTCAAGCAACACTTGATATCAAAGGCCAAAGCATCATTAGTGGTTGCAATATGCATCTCATTGAAGAAATTAAAATCAATAAGTGTTGATGTAATAGTGGCGCAAAGGTGAAATTGCTTCGGCTTCAACAAAGTTTTATATTATTGATTAAACATTGCCTCTTATATCTTTGGTATAAGATATGATTTCCTCGATAAAGCATCAGACAATCCTTGTTGCTTCCAAGGTTGATAAGTGATAACAAAGATAAATCAAAATAGTTACAAATTCTATTGAGCTTGGTGGTGATTAAAAATCTGAGCTGACATAAAATATTCCAAGTTCTTATGTTTTGTATATACAATTATAAGATGCATTGCTGCTTCAAGAAAATAATGCCATTCTTAAAAAGAATTGATAGTAGCAAGAAGCTTCTTGTTATGTTGTATTTTTTAATTAATTTGAATGTCAGAAAATTTTTGAAAATAAAATACAACATGATGGAATTTATTGTCTATATCTATTTGTGAAAGTACAATCCCTAGTATAAAATCTAAAGCATTGGTTTCTATATAAAATATTTTTATAAAGTCTAGATGCTTCAAGATTAGGACTATAATAAACACCATCTTCAGATCTTGGAATGCCTATTTTTCTTTAGGCCTCCATTCTAACTTGTCTTTGCATGTCAATTGAGTAAGAGAAGCAGTAACTTGAGAATAATTTTTAATGAAGATTTAATAGAAATTAGCAAATTTAAGAAAACATTATACATCTCTTATCGTCTTTGGAATGGCCTATTGCATAACTGCCTCTACCTTCTTAGGATCCATCATCAAATCATTAGTAGATACGATATATTCCAAAATTCTATCTTAACATAAATTTACAAAGATGTAGGTTTATATGCCTTTCGGAAAAATATAATAATATGCGTTCAAAGTTTTGAGGATTTGCCAATCAAATTCAATTAATAATAGTCCTACAATCCAATACTTATCCAATAGAAGAATCATGGGTTAGATTGGTTGGTACCTTGTTTACAAGACAAGCATTATCATAGTTTGCTCCTTTGTTTGAAAAGAAATCACCAATTTTGAGCAACTTTGAAGTTTTTATGAAAGCATTTGTAGAAGCATTTGGAGAATATGATAAGGCTCATTAGATCATAGCTAAGATCCAAGCATTATGTCAAGGGGCATATTCTATATCAATCTATGTATCTAATTTTAGATAATTAGTATGCGACATCAATTGTGACAAAGAAGCTTTAATGAGCTAATTCTATTGGAGACTAAAAGATGATATGAAGGATTTATTATCGTCGCTTTTGAATCCATAATTGCTCAATAAAACCATTAGCTAAGCTATAAAATATGATAATTGACTATTTCAATAATATCAAGATCAACGTTCATAAGCTTTAGCAAGACAACATGCAATCTGATATACTCTTGCTAAATTGATAAGTATTTTAAATTCACACTCAAAAGTAAAATATATATAATTTGATGCAATATGTTTTTAATCTTTTAATCCACAAAAAAGAAGCATTGGATGGAAGAAGGTTTATGCATGTATTGTAGCAAGGAAGGCCATAAGATTGGCAATTATTTAAAGAAATAAAATCAATATATTACTAAAATCAGTAGTACAATTGTTTAGGAAAACAACGATGTTTAGCCATAGTAGGGACTATATTTATAAAATTATTCAAGTTCCTCTCTTTCTGCTCAACTTGCTTGTTGTTTTATAATTTTTTTGTATTTTGGCCCTTAAAAGCTTCAGACAACCGCCTTATTGGATTCAAAGGCATCCGCTTATTTTATAGATGAGACATTCACTAAGCTTCATAAACTTTCTCTAATACAAAAATCTAAACCTATTTATGTAGAAGTAATAGATGGATGATTCTTATCCTTTGGAAATATCATCCATAAAACCACGCCTATAGAAGTATCGTTCAAAGATCATAGAAGCCAAATTATATTCAATATTATTAGAACTCCTTCAAATTCTATTATTTTTGGATTGTCTTCATTAGAGAAGCATAATCTATTTATAGATTAGAGGTTGCAAAGAATAATATTTTTGATAGAAATCCCTATAAATTTTTTTTTGTAAGAAGCCATGAATTGATAAGCCTTTATTTATTGAAGCAAGGGCTTTAATAAGATTGGTTGAAGAAGATGTACAGTTTGCTATTTATATGACTCTAATCAAAAAAATATGACTTCATTAGTAAGTGTTCCAAAGCAATATAACAACTTTTAAGATATTTTTTAGAAAAAAAATGTTGATATATTATTAAAGCACCGACCATACAATTATATTATAGATCTTCAAGAATGACTGCAACCACCTTTTGGCCCAATCTATAATCTTTTTTAAAATAAGCTTTTAGTATTTAAGGATTATATTGATGAAAATCTTGCAAAGAACTTCATTAGGCATTCAAAATCATCAACAAGTATACCTATACTTTTTGTGAAGAAAAAAGATGGTTCCTTGCGTATGTGCATTGATTATTGGAGATTGAATAAGAAAACAGTGAAGAATTGTTACCCACTACTATTAATCTCAGGACTTTTGGAACAACTTGGCCAAGCCAAAATCTATACTAAGATACATCTTTATAGAGTATATAATCTGGTATGGATCAAAGAAGGAGATGAATGGAAGACCACATTTTGGACAAGATATGGACATTTTGAATATAATGTCATGCCTTTTGGACTAACAAATGCATCCACTATCTTTCAACATTTAATAAATGACATCTTTTGAGAGCACCTAAACAAATTCATAGTGATCTATCTTGATGACATCTTGATGACATCTTGATATACTTAAAAAATCTAGAAGAATACAAAGGGCATATCAAGTTGATATTATAAAAGTTGCAAGATGCATATTTGTATGCCGAACTAAAAAAATGTATATTTCATCAATCTAAGATGGAATTTTTGAGAAGCATCATATCTATTGACGGTTTAATAATGGATCCTAAGAAGGTAGAGGCAATTATATAATGGGCCATTCTAAAGATTATGAGAGACGTACAATGTCTTTTTGGATTTATTAACTTCTATAAAATCTTCATTAAAAATTATTCTCAAGTTGCCACCTCTCTCACTCAATTGACATATAAGAACAAATTAAAATGAAGGCCTTAAGCAAAAAAGGCATTCTAGGACTTCAAGATGGCATTTATTTTAGTCCAAATTTTAATGCATCCAAACTTTATAAAAGCATTCTACATGGAAATTGATGCTTTAGATTTTGTACAAGAGGCTGTACTTTCACAAATGGATATAGACAATAAATTCTATCATGTTGTATTTTATTTTTAAAAAATTTCTACTACCAAAATTAATTAAAAAATACAACATAACAAGAAGCTTCTTGCTACTATCAATTCTTTTTAAGAATGGCATTATTTTCTTGAAAGAGCAATACATTCTCTAATTGTATATACAAAACATAAGAACTTAGAAGCAATAAAGATTGTCTGATGCTTTATTGAGGAAATCATATCTTATACCAAAGATATAAGAGGCAATGTTTAATCAATAATATAAAACTTTGTTGAAGCCGAAGCAATTTCACCTTTGCGCCACTATTACATCAACACTTATTGATTTTAATTTCTTCAATGAGATGCATATTGCAACCACTAATGATGCTTTGGCCTTTGATATCAAGTGTTGCTTGAAAGAAAATATTGACAAGTTCAAGCTTGAGGAAGACCTTCTATACTTTGAAAAACGTTTGTATATCCTAGAATGACCAACATGACTACACATTTTTCAATCTTGCTATGATTTTTTAACTATAGACCACTTTAGATTTAACAAGACCTTTGAACTTATTTCTCAAAATTTTTTGGTGGCCTCAAATATAAAAGGCAATGAAAAACTTTGTATTCTCTTGCAACATCTATTTAAGGTCCAAAAATCCTTGATATTGCCCTTATAGATTCTTATAATCCTTATTTGTTCCAAGATGGTCATGGTCTTCTATCTCAGTGGATTTTATCACGGATCTACTACCATTCAATTCATTGGACAGTATCCTTGTGGTAGTTGATTGACTCACAAAGATGACTCATTTCATTCCTTACAAGAAGACTACATCTAGTGAAGAAACGACAAGGTTCTTTTTTGATAATGTATATCAATATCATGGCCTATTGGATGATATTATATCCGATCAAGGATCACAGTTCATATCTAAGTTTTGGAGATATCTTTTTAAAATATTGAAGATGGATATTAAACTTTCTTTGGCTTTCTATTCTCAAATTAATGGCCAAATAAAATAAATTAATAAAATTTTGGAGCATTATTTATGATGCAACATCAACTATCAACAAGACAATTAGATCTTATATCTACCATTAGTGGAATTTACATATAATAATACTATTCATGCTTCAACTCAGCAAACACTATTTTATTCCAGCTATGGATATCATTTAAAACTTAATCTATAGAATATGCCAAAGAATAATAACCTAGCAATTGTAGGATTTACAAAGCATCTATTGCAATATCAAACAACCTTGAAGCTTCAATTAGAAGCAATTCAAGATAATTACTAAGAATTTGTAGATAAAAATAAAAATCAATTATGTGATTTATACTGAATGTGGAATAAATTGGAATATCTTATTTATTGATAGGGCTATGATATTAATAAGCATATATAAAAATCAGCTAAAAATCTCGCCAATGCACTTCAAATGGTACAAAAATTTCATTGATTCTATTCTTACAAATCCAAACGTATTTGATAATAATTTCTTGGTAAAGATTGGAATTAAAGAATATTCACAAGCAGAAGAGAGTTAAATTAAAGCCTTCATTAATATGTAGTCATTTGTTTTAAGATAGAATAAAGTGATAGAAGCAAGTTAGTGACCATGTCAAACCTTCAAGCATGAAAAGAATAAGATTCAAAAGATTCACTTGTTATACAAGCTTTGAACAAATCGCTACAATTTTCAGAGCCTTCAATTAAATAAAATGAGGATGATATATTTCAACGCAAAGTACGACGTCAATTGGAGCCATTAGGAGCAAGATCCAATCATGCAAGTTTTAATTCTAATACTCAAGCTTTAGTAATATTGCTTAAGCTTGGAAAGATGAATCCTTCTAAGCTTGAAATCTTGTTTGGAGGATATTTTGAAGGCTGTAATGAAGATCAGATCCTTGGATGGGATGTTTCAATAATAAAAGTAGTAGCTCAAGGCCAATGGCGACTTTTTCAAGGATTAGTAGAACTTATTACCTAAGAACAAAGAACATAATACATAGCTTTATTAGTGGAGTGTATTCTTCATTTTTTACATATGTAGAAAGATTGAGCTCTTCTTGGAACTGTTAAAGTTCAACAAAGAGTTCCTTGGATTATTACAATATAGAGTTTAGACCATAGTAAGTTTCTAATAGTCAAAAGACAACTAGGGATTAAGTGGCGGCTAGGGTCTCGATAGGCGGATAGGTTTAGGGTCTCGACAGGCGGCTGGATTTAGGGTCTCGATAGGCGGCTAGGTTTAGAGTCTCGAGAGGCGGTTGGTTTTAGATGAATGTAGATGAAGTCTATGCATATTGGATGTGAACTCCACTTATGAGTAAAGGATGTTGGAAGTGAGAGTTATCTCATTCCACACTTCTCTTTGTGTGTAATCTTGCTGATGCTAAGTGTTGTGGCTTCTAACTTCTAGTTTTTTAATAGGTTATGGACCCACTCACATTTGCTTGTGAGTTTTAGAAGTTTTATGAAGTCTTTGTTGTTGTGTGGAATAAGTCTTATGGTATTTGCTGATGTTAGAGTTTGTATGATCTTAGCTTATGTTATGGCAAGAAGAGGTTCTGATTTGTAGGCTTAGAGATCTCTAACATTGCATTGTAGATTCTTATCTCCTTGGATAGTGAGTTTAAGACCATTGTGAAAGACCTTGATAGTATCTTTATGTATTATTGAAATTGTTTCATTAACCTTGTGCATTTCATTAAATAGTGAGTTGAAAGAGTGGAAGAACTTGATTGAGAGGTTCATAAGTGTGCATATACTAATTAGAAGCTTTAGAAGATCACTTGAGAGTGCTTTGAGTGAGAAATCACTCTTTTGTTCACAAGAGGATATTCTAAATTTTTGCTAGTGCAAATTTGTTTTGGGTGATTTTTTATCACATAGAAACTTCTTTTCTCAACATTCTTTGATACACTACTCCTTAGAGATGGCTTCTAGTGAAGATGAAGGTTTGAGATTGATTGAGAAGTTTAGAGGTGACAATTTCTATCATTGGAAGGTAAAAATGGAGCTTTTGTTGGCATCTTTGGACCTTTGGGACATTGTAGATGAAAGTGAAGACCCTCCATGCATAGATGCAAGTATTAAAGAGAAGAAGGACTTTAAAAGACGTGAAAAGAAGGCTTTTGGCATGATTGCCACAAATGTGGATGAAGCCAACTTTTCACACATTATCCATTGCAAAGGACCAGCGGAAGCATGGAAGACTCTTTGCAATATTTATGAGAGCAAGAACTTGTCCAACATCCTCTTTACAAGGAGGAAATTCTTCACTTGCAAGATGGAAGAAGGTGAAGACCTTATGGCTCACGTCAACAAGGTAAAGGCTCTTGCAAATCAACTAGCTATTGTTGACAAACCTTTAGAAGATGGTGATATTGTCATGACCTTGCTCATGAGCCTTCCGGAGTCCTACAACTATCTTATAGTAGCATTGGAGTCCATCAAGTTGAAGGAGCTTACAATAGACTATGTGACGGTAAGATTTGCTCATGAAGTGATCAAAAAGAAAGAAAAGGAGCATCAAAGTGAAGACTCGGCTCTCTTCTCAAGACAAGGCAAAGGTACCTATTCCAACCAACATGACAATGGAAAAAGTAATGTGAGAACTTGCTTCATTTGCGGAAAATCAGGTCACTTTGCAAGAAATTGCTACAAGGCCAAGAAAGGAGATAGAGAGAATGCTAACAATGCACGTGATGAATTTGGAAGAGATGACTTTGCATTCATGGCAAGTGAAGGCACTTCTATGGCTGCCATGTCTAAGTGGATTATTGATTCAAGTGCTACCTAGTACATGACTCCATACAAGTGTTCTTTTAACATTTATGAAGAAATTCCAGTAACAAATGTTTGATTAGGAGACAATGGCATGGTACAAGCTATTGGAATTGGCTCCATTGTGGTGGAGATTGTTGTGAAGAATGAAACCAAGAGGATCAAATTGAAAGAAGTCCTACATGTGCCAAAGATGAAGAAGAATCTTCTTTCGGTGAATAAACTTGTGTCAAATGATTGTAAGGTTCAATTTGATATGAATGGATGTTTTGTGAAGACATTGGATGGAGATAATGTTTTAAAGGGCTTTAGAGATGGCAACCTTTACATTCTTAATTGTAAGAAGGTGAATGGAATTGAAGTAGCGGCATTTGCTGAATTTCCAAAAGATAAAGACAAGTTTGGAATTTGTCATTGACGCCTTGGTCATTTGAATGCCAAAAGCATGAAAGAGCTCTAATCTATGGTAATTGGCTTAGATCTTTGTCAATCATGCAACAATGCCACGACTCTAGCTTGTGAAGGTTGTATTCAAGGCAAGCAATAAAGGGCCTTATTTCTAAGTAGAGTAGCAACACAAGCAAGCAAGTTGTTGGAGATTGTGCATTCAGATATTTGTGGACCTATGAAGACATCGTCAATTAGAGGAGCAAAGTACTTTGTCACATTTATTGATGACTTTTTAAGAAAGGTGTGGATTTTTATCCTTAAAG
Organism: Physcomitrellopsis africana; assembly: GCA_036785485.1. Lineage (NCBI taxonomy): Eukaryota > Viridiplantae > Streptophyta > Bryopsida > Funariales > Funariaceae > Physcomitrellopsis > Physcomitrellopsis africana. The sequence goes on along the minus strand of JAWRVF010000390.1, from coordinate 255,025 downwards.
CTAAGAGTGAGTGTTTTTCAAGGTTTAAGGAGTTTAAGGTACATGTAGAAAAGCAATGTGAATGCAAGATCAAGGTATTACGCATGGACAATGGTGGTGAGTATTTGTCAAAACACATTGATGAATATTTGAAGATTCAAGGTATTGCAAGACAAACATCTACTCCTTACACTTCACAACAAAATGGAGTTGCTGAAAGAGCAAATCGCACCATTGTGGAGATGGCAAGGAGTATGCTTCATGCTCAAAACCTTGGGTATGAGTTTTGGGCGGAAGCTATGGTGAATGCAGTATACACAAGGAATAGATGCCCTACAAGTGCACTCACATCAATGACTCCACAAGAAGCTTGGAGTGGGAAGAAATCTTGTATTTTACACATGAGGACTTTTGGATGCATTGCTTATGCAAAGGTATCAAAGTGTATGAAATCCAAGCTTGAGGCAAAAGATACAAAATGTGTATTTGTTGGATATTGTGAACGTTGTCGTATTGTGACACGACTATATGGTGAAATTATGACTAAAAATGATTTTTCAATTAATACTCTATTATCTTAGTTCAACAAAAATTCAACATATTTTAATAAGGTTTTTATGAGAGTCTCTTAGTTTATTTTCTTCACTTAATAGCTAGTAGATAAGAATTAGTTAGCAATTTTACCTTCTAGGTTGTAGTAATTCTTTTATTGTCTTAGAAAGGCCATAAAATAATAAATATATTATAAAAAAGAATAAATCACTAGCATGATTGACATTAGGATTAAGTTGAGGGTAGGGTCGGGCTATAAAATCCCTAGGATAGGTTAGATGGATACCCAAGGGTTGGCCGTTTGTAGGACAGGGTCAAAATCAGACCTTTGGCTACTAAAACGGCTGCCTAGGGCAAATCAAGAGACTTTTGGCAGATCAAAAGATGGGGTTAGAAAGAAGACTTAAGAGGTTTTGCATAGGATTTGGTTGGGAGTGATTTGGATTAGAAATGACTTTGTAAGAGCTTTGCAAAGTCAAGGTTATTTTGGGCGACTTTGGTTTTTGTGAAATAAAAGAGGGTTTATGATTTGGGCAACTACAAAAGTTTTATAGACGATCTACGACTAAATTTTTGTGGATTTTTGAGTATTATTGTTGTTAATGTGTGCTATAAATTTGAGCTCAATCTAACGATTTAATTGTATGTAATTGAGGTTTAAGTAGGTCAAGGTCTCAGGAATTAAGCTTTAAAGGTCAGTTGGGGTTTTTGAGATCTTGAGCAATTTGCTAGTTGGATTGGAGTGAAATTTGTATGTGTGGATAGTAGACTTGTTTTCCTATGCACATACAAAATTTGAGAGCAATTGAATGGTGTGAAAGGGAGATTTAGGTACTGGAATATTAGCATTAAGATTGGAGAAGGAGGCCGGCCGTCACCCATGCAAATTTATGGGTTTTTCTTCTTTTTGTGAAGTTAGATCTTCTTCAAACTTAATGTGCTTGTTTTCAACTTAATTAGTAAGGTGTGTGAAAAATTTCAATCAAGATCAATGATTTGTTTGGTAGTTATTGAGATTCTAAAACTACCTTAGGATTTTCTTAGGGTTTGGTTAAGATTCGACTAGGGTTTAATTAGGGTTTGTTTTAGGATTTGACCAGGGTTGACTAGGATTTAGTTAGGGTTTATTTTAGGGTTTAATTAAGGTTTGATTAAAGATTATTTAGAAATTGATTAGAGAGGTTAGGACTAGTTTTGTTGCATATTTCTTTTTTATCTTCCACAGCCAGGTGCCCGGAGCATTCTCAAGCAAGACTTCACGACATACGACAACGTACAAAGGCATATAGGCTAATGTGTTTGGATACCAAGAAGATCATCAAAAGTCGTGATGTTGAGTTTATTGAGCATAAGATTACTTATGAGCACTTGGAGATGTGTCCAAGTGAGAGTAATGGTGTGGTTGTGGACACATCTTTAAATTTAGCAAAAAAAGAAGAAGAAGATGAAGACAATGAAGATGGTGGAGACATGAATGAAGGTGAAGAGCTAAAGAAGATGGAGAAGAAAGTCTCTTTGATTCCTGAGACCAACAATGAAGGATATGAAGATGTTGAAGATGATGATGATGAAGAGTATCAACCTTTGAGTGAAAAAAGACAAAGTTTAAGAAAGAAGAAGCTTGGAAGAGTAGTTGGAATACATGAAGGTGAATCTTCTTCAAATGAAAGGAGATATCTTATGAAAAAAAGAAGACCACTTGGTGAATGGTGGAAGAATCACATTTTTCCTCAAGTAAGTGAAGAACATGCCAATGTTGCACTCCTTGCTAATCCATTGTCTTTATGTGATGCAATGAAGTCTATAGATGCTATGAAGTGGGAGAAGGCTATGGAAGAAGAATACAAATCTCTTATAGACAATAAAACATGGGAATTAACTCAACTTCGACCAAATCGATCTTCTATTGGTTGTAAGTGGGTATTTAGAACCAAGAAGGATGCAATGGGCAATGTTGTGAGATATAAGGCAAGATTAGTTGCCAAAGGATACTCACAAGTTGTTGGTGTTGATTTCAATGAGACATATGCTCCCCTGGCTAAATTCACAACTATTAGAATCATTGTGGCAATTGGGACAGCAATGGACTTGGAGATGCATCAAATGGATGTGAAGTCGGCTTTCTTGAATGGAGAGTTGGGAGAAGACATCTATATGGATCAACCTCAAGGATATGTTAAAGAAGGCAAGCAACACCTTGTTTGTAAGTTGAAGAAATCCTTATATGGACTCAAGCAATTACCAAGGGCATGGTACCAACGGATTGACACATTCTTTGTAAATGAAGGGTTTGTAAGGAGTGAGGCAAATCATTCCATATATGTGATGCAATCTCAAGAGTTCTTATTGATTGTAATCCTTTACGTTGATGATTTAATCATCTTAGCTAACAATGTAAAAAAATTGAATTGGATAAAGGCCATATTAGAAAAAGAATTTAAAATGAGTGATTTGGGAGAACTCCACTATTGCTTAGGAGTAGAATTTATAAGAGATTGTGAAAACAAGACCATTACAATGAGCCAAAGTAAGTACATTGAAGAAATTTTGAAATGATTCAACATGGAGGAGTGTAAGCCAATTGGAACACCTTTAGAGGCAAATTTGAAGTTGATGAAGCTCACGGATGAGGAGTTAGGCCAAGTTGAAGGTGAGATGCAAAGTATTCCATACAAGGCAGCAGTAGGTTCATTTATATATGCAATAGTGGCCACAAGAGTGGTTCTTGCATATGCGGTGAGTGTTGTGAGCCAACACATGTCTAAGACTGGACCTTTGCATTGGACAATGATAAAGAGGATATTGAGGTACTTAAAAGGTACTAAAGACTTCAAATTATGCCTTGGTGGTAACAACATTGATTTGCAAGGTTATTGTGATGCGGATTGGGCTAGAGATGCAAATGATAGAAGATCCACAACGGGATATGTGTTCTTTATTGGAGTGGGAGTCATTTCATGGAATTGCAAGAGACAACCTACCATTGCAAGATCAACCATGGAGGCTGAGTACACGGCAGCAAGTCATTATACAGTGGAAGCTTGTTAGATAAGACAACTTTTAGAAGACATTGAATTAGTGTAAACAAAAGAAACTCCAATAATATGTGACAATCAAGGATGTCTTGCATTTGCCAAGAATCCAAAGCACCATTCAAGAACGAAGCACATTGATATTCAACATCATTTCATACGAGAGAAGATTGAAGATGGTATAATAGGTATGAAGTATTGTGCTACAAAAGAGATGCTTACTGATGTGCTTACAAAGGTATTAGTGAAGGATAGACACCATGAGTTGATAAAGGCATTAGGCTTAAAAGCCTTTTGACAATTAAAAAAGTGGGAGTGTTAAAGTTCAACAAAGAGTTCCTTAGATTATTATAATATAGAGTTTAAACCATAATAAGTTTCTAATAGTCAAAAGGCAACTAGGGATTAAGTGGCGGCTAGGGTCTCGATAGGCGGCTAGATTTAGGGTTTCAACAGGCGGTTGGATTTAGGATCTTGACAAGCGGCTAGGTTTACAGTCTCGAGAGGCGGCTGGTTTTAGATGAATGTAGATGAAGTCTATGCATATTGGATGTGAATTCCACTAATAAGTAAAGGGTGTTGGAAGTGAGAGTTATCTCATTCCACACTTCTCTTTGTGTGCAACCTTGCTGATGCTAAGTGTTGTGGCTTCTAACTTCTAGTTCTTTAATAGGAACTTATTATTAGAAAAAAGAATGATATTAGAGATTCTTAAATTATTGAAAGTTGGTTGAGAAGCTTTTTAGTTGGTAAAAGTAGTTCAAGAAGCTTCTTAATGAATAGAAAGAGCTTGAAAAGCTTCCAAGTTAATAGAAAGTGCTCGAGAAGCTTCCTAATTAATAAAAGCTGCTTGAAAAGCTTCTTAATTTGATGGAAGCTACTTAAAAAGTATCCTAGATAGGAATATATATATAGGAGTCGAGGTTGAAAAATTCTTTATTCTTGACAATGCATCTTTTGGAATTCTAGCTCACCTTTCTTAATATTATTCATGTATTCATCTAGTTAATTGAAGTTCTTGTTGGTTTCTTTTTGAAACCTTATTCCAGTTCAAATCTCTTGCTTTGTATTCTTGTGTCCTTGATAGTTACTTGAAAGGCATTGAGGATGTAGGATTATATTATTTAAAATTTATAGATTCTAAATTAATTAAATATACTGATATTGGCTATAAATCTAATCTTATAATAGCTAAGTTTCAATCTAGATATGTTTTCTTATAGTATGGAGCTACAATCTTTTGAAAGTTAATAAAATAAATTATAATTGCAATATCATCCAACTATGCAAAAATTATTGTCTTATATGAAGCATCTGAAGAATACATTTGATTGCAATCAGTTGACAACCACATTTGAACAACTTACAGACTTTTGTATGATGATTCTTCAATTGTCTCATATGAAGACAATAATACTTGTATTATACAGATGCAAGTTGATTTCATCAAAGGTAGTAGGATAAAGCATATAGATCCAAAATATTTTAATTGGAGCTATGATTTGGTGACCAAATAAATACTTAAAATTAAAAAAATAGTACCTATAAATAATCTTATTGATCTCTTCACCAAATCTCTCTTATTATACATCCATTGCCACCTTATTTATTGCATTGATATGCGACAACTTATTTTTTTTGAATAAGAGATTTAGTGAGTGTATTAAAAAAGAACTAATAAGTGCATTAAGAAAGAAATTGCTCAAAATAATTGAACAAACATTTTTCATCTATACGATGGATATTTTATCTATTGGATTTTTATCATAAGTATGGATGGAAAAAGACATTGTACTCTTTTTTCTTCATCTTTGATTTTATTCTCGACTACAGTTAGGTTTTATCAAATAAGATTTTAATAAGGCAACAATTATAGATCTTGCAAGATTACACAAAACTATAGATCATAATTCTATGCAAATTTAATGTAAATGCCTCTCCATACCATTCACTGTAATAAATAGTAAATAATTAACAATGTAGCTATAATAAAATCTTATTGGAGTTTAGTAGAAAGCTACTATTCACCTTTTTTTCTTCTTTATGTATGTAATGTACAACCACTTCAATACAAACAGACTTGAAACTCTCTCAACTCATTTTCAACATCTCTCTCAATTCTTTTTTAATATGAATAACATCCAAAGGAAATGGCTTTAGATGGTTGGATGCATAAATGTCTAGATTTATGGATGTTTGGACTATATCAGAAATAGGGATGTTGTCATGTGCACCCTCATTGCTTTGCTACTATAAAGCTTTTGCTTGGAATCTGGTGGTCTTTTGAAATGGCACATATTTCGACATTTTCTAATTCTTATTAATCTTTTGAATAAGAATAGATGGAAACAAAGGGGTACATAAAAAAGTATTTAAAAGAGGAAGAGGAGGCTCTATTCTATTGATTGATTTATTTACTTATTTTTGTCTTTGTTGTGCAGAAAAATTGTAATGTTTTGCTGATTTTCTTGATATTCAGTGTAGAGTTCAAACTATTATTTTTATGCATTTGTATAGATGACTCAGTTCATTAATGCATTGAACATTGATCACCTATAATTTATAAGCAATTGTTCTATCAAAACTTAGAAATAAATTGTAGTTTCTTTGTTTTTATTTTTATTTTTTTCTCTTCTACAAACCATAAAGAGCATAGATGTTAACAATATCTACTATATATTTGTACATTTTCTATAATACAAGAAATTATTTAATGTGCTTCACATGGCATAATGTATTGAAGAGATGCTTGGATTCTGATGTAACAAAGGTTGAATTCATCTTTATATGTCATATTTGTGTATGCATGACATTAAAAGTATACATAATTAAATAATTAAAAAACATTAAATTTGATTGATTTTCTAAATTTTTCTTTAAAATTCTAACTTTAAAATAACATAATCATGTAATGGATTACAATTATGACATATTATATATATATATATATATATATATATTCAAAGGATGTGTAGTATACTAAATACTGCATTGATTATTTAATATATAAACATTAAAATAAAGTATTATTTTATGTTGCTCAAGAAATCATTCTGCATAAGTTGTTTTCAATCTATGTAATTTGAAATGTTTGTCATATTAATGGCATCGTTAATACATCTTTCCACTACAAGTAGAAAACTAAATTAAAAATTTGTAAATCCTTGTCTTTCAATCTTTTATCTGTTGTACAAGTTTGTTGTATTCTGGTCACACTATCTCTTACTCTAGTCTCCTACACTTTTATAAAATACAGTATTAAAATACAATAATATTATTGTAGATCTTAGTTGCTCTTTAATTATTTGACGTAATAGAAGTAAATCACTATATTACGTTTTACCAATATTTTTTTAAATTTTTTGTTTAATGCTCAATTATAATATTTTTTTACAATATTGAATATAAGTTATGTCTACTTGCAAGCAAACATAAGAATTACTAATTTATTACTACTTGATTTAATGGTTCTTATTTGCTACTGATTTAATGGCTCTTATTCCCTAACTAATTTATTAGTCATAGTTTTATAAAACTATTTTTGTAGTTGATGATATTTGTATGAAAAATATATATTGTTTGAAATTAGTTGTCTATAATGTATAGAATATTTTTATAAAAAAATGTAGTTTTTATATTTTTTTTTCATGGAACATAAAATAAAATAAAAAATGTCACGTATGTAATATACATTTGACAAAGTAAATGTAAACCTTTATAGGACATAAATACTGAACTTATTGCAATGAAAATAGCATTAGTTGATTCCAATCATCCAATTAGAACAATTTATTTTATACACTAACATTGACCCTCACATTATTTCATTAATTTCAAAAACATTTCATATGTTTCCATGATGAGTGTTGTTAAAAATTCGAAATCTTGATTTGAAATTTATCCAACCTGGAAATCAATTCACAAAAAACACATTCATAAATTTAGAAGTTATATTTTGGATTAAGTTTATACAATGAGTACAAGTGTTTAGTTTTGAAGGTCTATACAATATATTGAATGGTACTTATTGCTTTACAAAATGTATACATGTTTCATTTCATCATTGTCTCTCACATGTCTACATCTCGGTTGCTGCTCCACACTCCGGGAACGGCGTTCCCAAAGTCACCGAAAATGACGCCACGAAGCTTCATAGAAGATTCCAAGAAATGCTGTCAAATATGAATTTGGGGAACGAGGAGAACTGGGCCAAGATGCCGTCGAACTTGGCCCACGCTGACAACTTGTCTACTGCCACGTCACTTATCAGAAACGATAAAATTCCGAGTTGCCCGAGCGTAGAACCCAGTTCTCATATCTGTGTTCACACTTGAGGGTGCATGAATGAATTAGTTCATGAAAAATCCACATCCATGAGGTGTAGACATGTGAATTTGATCATAACCCATTTCCATCACCTCTTTTATTACTACCAATTAGTTGTGTGTGTGTGTGTGATTTTTTGGGTGTATTTATATTTCCTCCTCTACCTTCAAAGCCTATCTCACAAAAACCTGAGAGGTTGTTTTGTGTTGTGATGAAACATTTCTCTTTGTGTTTTTGTTTGGTTACTTGAATAATATGTGGTGTAATAGTTTGCAACCTCATAATGCAGCCGCTTTGATTTATATAGTAATTTACATTGTTTATGGTAGTTGAGTATACTTTTTTTCATCCTAATATGTGCAACATATGACTTCACCCAATGAAGATTGTCTATCTTGGCTAAAGCAAAGCAAAGATGGTAATGCAATTTTGCTAGGAATGATCCATGTGTTGTAATAGGTGCTGAAATTTGTATCTACATCATTGAGTAATTGTCACATGACACATTAATCAACACTATCACATGCAGTCCACAAATAAACAATTTTACATATCATCAAATAACACAGTAAAATAATTTTATTGCCAAAAATACTATCCAATTGAGGTATAAAGATGTGCATACTATTGCAAAATAGGATATGAGAATACACATGCATTAAAAAAGCACTCAAAAAAAAATAATGTGTGTTATAAACCTCAATCATGTATCTCATGACTAAGCACTGATGTCTAATTAGTGATAGTGATGGAAAATTGATGGTGAAAAAAGAAAAAAGAAAAGTGCAGATTTGTTCAGAGGTAGTAGGAGTATTTGTTTACAGTTATTATTTAATTTGTTGGAGAACTGTATCCTAAGGATATTTTAAAATCAACAGTCATATTAAATCCAAAATTAATCAAAATTATTAATTTTAAATAATTTAATGCAAGAAAAGTGATTTTTGTTTTGATTTTATATTTATGTATGTATATGAATTCTGAAATACCAAATTTAATAAAGGTCATGTAAAGGTCATTATATATATATTAATATAAATAAATAAATGATGAAGCTGTACATAATGATAAAAAATAAAAAATAACAATCATTTTTGTTTTGTTTTGTTTTTTAATTAATTAAAACATGTGATCTGAAACCAACTCTATTTGTAACATTACAACAATTATAAAAGTGATCTATAAATGATAAGATTGAAATGAAACAATAACCACTTTTATTTAGTTTTATTTATTTATTTATTTATTTTGAAACATCTTAAATTCATTATCTCCAAGCTAGCATCTATTATGTAAGGTTAGAAATTTCACATCTTAGATTTGAACTACTAATCTCTTGGTAAAATGACATGTCTGAAATATTCTTAAACTATCACAAAATGAAATAAAAAATAAGCCAATGATAGAATAAATTTTAATATTTTATAATTTAAAATAATCAATTATCAAATTCTATTTGTAGAAAATAAAACAAAGTAATCAGATGCTTTAAGAAAGGTTCCAATTTATTTAAAAAGATATTATATTTCTTAAGGTTTTTAAAAATAAATATTATTTATTTATTTGTTTATTTTATTTTGATACAAAAATGGGGTATACCAAGTACATTGATATAATAAAGTATTACAAGAGACAACTTAATTTCTACTATCCAATTAGACAAAATTAAGAGTATTATTTGAAATAAGTATTGTTACTTCTTAAACCAATATATTTGTATGTATTATCAAACTACTTTGTGGTAATGTAGTGTTCTATTTAATTGTCTTATATACTTGAAGGTCTATAATTTATTTTTCCATTCATAATTTATCTCTTCTTTTTAAAAGAAGCACCTTATATTTAGGATTTTAATGTAATTTCTTCCTTAAAAACTTCTAATTAAACCGTCTATATTCTAAAAGACTTTGTCAAATTAACATTCTAATATAAAGTCATTCCATACTTTTTATTGAAATATATATTTATGTCTTTAAATCTATACGGCTTATGAACAAAGCCTTTGAAATAATGGCCATCTTTTATAAAAATATCTAAATTTAAAAGAAATATTTTTTATAAATATAGCTTATTTCTATAAAAAAGTCTTTTATAGTTTCCATTTCTATAGCTTAGAAGTCAATTTATAAAGAACAAAAGTGGACTAGTTATCAAGGACAAGAATTCAAAAGATGTAAATAAACAAACAAGATATATATCAAAGAGAGATGACAAAAAGAAAGGAAAAAATATGTATATTCAAGAAGAAACTGGAATGGCTATTGCCAAAGATAAAAAGACTTAAGACTCTTGAAACTAGACTAAAAGCAAAAAAGATATTGACAAGAGTGACAAAGGCCTCACTCTTACTTCTATATATACTATCTAACTAAAGAGCTATGTGGCACAATCCTATAGGCTACATAATATGTATTAAACTTGTGAGTTACATATCTAATTTATAGAGCAAGTTTCTTATATATACCCCATGTAGTCAACTTGTAATAAAAGTAGCTAACATGTGTAATATGTAGCCAACTTGTTGGCCAAGCTTTTAACTTATCAATCACCTACAAATATATATAATATCAAATCCACATCTATAAAGTTTCTAAAAAGCTTTATAATAAGATGTTAATAATTTTATTTTATTTTATTTACTTCTACATAATTCTATTTATTTAAGTGAACATACTAATAATTATAAATATCCATGATATTATCTTCTTTTTTATACAACAAGTTCTACAAGGAGTTATAAAATTACTTCGTAAATTGATAAAGTGTAAGATTTGTTGAATGGAATTTATTAAATTCTTATATGGCTCCTATGTATATTTTTAAATATTATATTTGCATTAATATATAAAATATTTTAATTTATTTTGGCTTTACTTGAAATCCAATATTTTTTTTAATTTAAAATCTTTGATTGTTGTTAATTTCTACTAATAGAGGTAGCAATTATCTTCTTTTTGGTATATCCACCATCTTATATGGCTTAAAAAGAGATACATAAAAAATAAGATGAATCTTTGGTAAATATAACCAATATGCAATCCAATTGATATATTTATTAATGGAAAATGGTTAACGTCTACAATAATCTAACTTGTCACAAAAGTAATTAGTTTTGATATTACAACAAAGTAATCACACCTTATTACAAAGTAAAAATTAAAATTGCTCTTTTTAATGGATATTTGTATTAATCTTTTGTTATCCTTGAACTTCCTTTAATTGCATCTTTATTATTGTATATAACTTTGATGAACAATTTCTTAAATCTTTTACTATAGGATTATAAATTTTAAAAAAATTAAAAGTATCAAACCATAGATGATAACTATCATTTGCATAGAATGATGATTATTAAATAGAAGAATGTATTATATTATTGTAGACAAATTTTGTTAATGATAAAATAATTGTCTAATTTTCTTGATGGTAGTTAATAGTGCATTGTAAATACTACTCTAACACTTGATTCACTTGCTTTGTATGTTTATCAATTTGAAGATAGAAGATTAATAATAGTTTTATATCTATATTTAATATCTTAAAAAGAATTCTCTAAAATTTGGATACAAATTGAGTCCCTTTGTTTGATACAATATCTCTTAGCAGTCCATAAATACAATAAATGTTGTAAAAACAAAAAGCCTAGTTGTTTCTTCACTTGTGATAGTTTTTATATATAGCACAAATATGCAATCTTGGTGAAGCAATCTACTATTACAAATATAGAATCATAAGAATTTAAAATTGAAAGATCTATAATAAAATCCATAGAAATAAATGATCATGATTGTTTTGATATAAATAATGGTTAAAAAAATCTATATGATTAATGACAAGGATCCTTTTATCTTAAATAAATATTACATAATTGTACAAAATCTTTTACTGCTTTTAATATTTTAGGCCATTAAAAATCTCTTGAAATTAATTCTAAAGTCTTATTTTATTTAAAATATCTTACTATGAGAAAATTGTAACAAGCCTAAAGAATATGTAATTGTACTTTATCTTTTGGAATAAATAAATGTCTTTTAAAATAGAGATAATTGTCTTTGAATTCAAACTTAGAAGTATCATAAGACTTAAAAGGATATTTTTTAATATCATATACAAGAAGGTCTCAAAACATACTTGAATAAACTTAATCAAGAATTGTTGAATCAATTGGTATTATTGATTTCATAGCTCAAAGATGAAATTGCTTGGATTTCAAAAGAATTATTTTCTGTTGATCATAAATTGCTTCTATTTGTTTTGATGCAAGATAAAAATATTTTTGTGTTGTGATTTAGCTACCATGTGAAAATATTATATATATATATATAATTTATTAAACAACTAAGTAAAAGCCATATCAATGGATTTTTATTGGTTATAAAATATGATTAAATTATTACTTTAGAAGTGATTCATTTAAAAGGGCTATTATTAAGGTTTATATAATCTTATTTTTTTTTTTGGTAGTAATTTTGAAATTGATTTTATATTGATAATAACTTTTATATATTTTGAATCATCTTTATTAGATATTAGTGATCCTTGAAATCTTATTTACTTCTTATATTTGATGTTTAGAATACATATTATGTAAATCTTATTTAAAAAAAGATTAGAAAGGAATTTTTAATATAAAAAGGAATAGTTAGGCCATCCATGTGAATGAATGATGATAGATGATAGAAATCTCTATTTATATTGGCCTAAAGTCATGTCCAATGGACTTTAAGGAAATTACCTAAGACCTAATTAGGGATTAGAATTTCTCTTTTGATAGTATTTGAACATTAAAAGCTAATATCAGCAAGTTTGGATTTTTGCTATGGTTTTGGTACAAAAATTGAGTGATTTGGACTTTTTATGAAGGAAATATAGGCGCTTAAAGTTAAAGTGTTGAAATTGTACCTACTATCACTCTTTTGGATATAATTTGTGCATATAGAAAGCAATAAAGAATAGGCAACTATAATTGGAAAGAATACTTTTTTGACTATATTTTTTATGTACATCTTAATAAAATCTAAGCTAGGATGAAGGAGGTATTGAGAGTTGAAGTCAATACTTACAATTTAAAGGCAGTATGTGACCTTACTTAAATAAAGGTTGTGTTTTGAGCTATATCTTAAGCAATTTGAAAAGTTTTTTGCTCAAAATTCTTAAAAGTGTATACTTTCATGTTATAAAACTATAAACAAGAATTTTGTAGTATTATAATTTTTGATTTTTGAAATATAAAGAAAATGGTGCTTAGATTCTATAAACTAGGGTATTAAGCACCTACTAGGATTTTTAAGATATCAAACAATTGGAAGCAAATCTATAGTTGAATTTTCTTATAATAAAGCTTAAAGATATAAGCTACACTTTGAAAAAATTTGATAAAAACTGAACGGTTGGATCAAGAGTTATTAGATTTTACAACTTAAAAATAAATCAATCTTTTGTAGATGAATAAGCTATTGAAGGATTTTATTACAATTTGAGTATTATATATAAACAAAAGGAATTTTTTAGAAGCTAAGATTTTATAGAAGTAAAAAAATGGATATATTGAGTTATAATAAAATTTTGATGTAAATATGAGGTTTTGAAAGGAGATTCTGAATTTTTTTTAAAAAAATTATTGATAATTTAACTTATCAAGAACTGGTTAGTTGTGATTTTATTTAAAAAAAATAGTATTAAGGATTTTTTATATACCATAGAAAGACTTTATATATAAAACTATTTAAATATAAGAGAATTTTACTAATATAATATTTATTTATAATATTATTATATTATTTGTACTTTTTAATAAAGACAAATTAGTTATTGGAGTTTTGTCAATAAATTATAAATAAATTTTTTACAGCTAGGTATCCAATATATTCCAAGATTGAAGATCACCCTACACGACAATGTCTAGATAAGGCATTTGATAAATCTTATTGTTTTCCTAGCCAATAAGTAATATTAAATATAAATCTTCATAAAGATATACTCCAATAAGTTTGACAACAATTCAAAATACATGCTAATATAAAATACTTGAGGTTCTTGTAATCAGTATAAATTACCATTATATTAAAAGTATCTTTTAGATAATGATACTATTTTTAAAATAAATTCACATTTGTAAAAAATTCTTTATTATAGATTTCATAATTAATCTTGGTTGCTGAAAATTTTCTTGATTAAAAAGCTATAGAATGAAATTTTTCATTTGCTCTTATTTGTAATAATACCATATAAAGTTTGATGCATTTATTTTTATAAAAAATAGCTTCAAAAAATTAAATCAATATAAGATTGGTGTTATAATAAAAGTTGTCTTTAACGCTTAAAGTGTTACTTTAGTCTCTTTGTTCCACTCAAGTTTGTCTTTAGAAGTCAAACATATAAGTTGAATTGCAACTTCAAAAAATTTTAAAATAAAAATCCAATAATGGTTGATAAATTTTAAAAAATATTGAATATCTTTTATTATTCTTAAAATTTTTTAATCTATAAAAATTTAGATTTTTTAAAATTTCCATTGTAAGACCATTATTTATAATAATGTATCTTAAAAAATTGACTTGAATTGTGTGAAATATACATTTTTCCATCTTAGCATATAATCTTGCATCTCTAGGTTTTTATAATACACAGCAAATATGTTGATTATATTCTTTTGTATTTTTAAAATAGATTAAAATAATTTTTATAACATATAATAAACATGTTAATTATATTCTTTTGTATTTTTAAAATAAATTAAGATATCATCTTAATCTATCAAAATAAATTAAGATTTTATTTAAATAATAAATAATAAAATTATCTAAAAATTCTTGTAAAATATCATTTATTAGATATTAAAAAATAATTGAAATGTTTATAAGTTCTAAAGATATGACATTATACTCAAAATATCCATATTTGGTTCAAAAAGCAATCTTCTATTTATCTCCTTCTTTGATACATATTAGGTTGTATGATTCTTACAGATCTATTTTAATATAAATCTTGGCTTGATTTAATTGATCAAAAAATTTAGATATTAAAGATAGATAATATCAATTCTTGATAGTTATCTAATTAAGCCTTCAATAATCCACACACATTTGTAATGATTCATATTTTTTCTTTACAAACAAGATTGGAATTCTTGCTAGAGATTTTAAATAGTACATGAAGTTTTTGGCCAAATTCTCATCAATATATTCTTTGAATGTAGCCAATTTATTTTATAATAAGTTATAAATTGGTCCAAATGGTCCTTGAATCCTTCTTTAAAGATCAATTGAGTAATCATAAGAACAATGCTTTCGTAGAATATTTGCATTTTTTTTTCAAACATATCTTTATATTCTTTATATCATATTGGAAGGTTGTTTCATATCTTTTGCCACTAAAAATAGATCTTATATAGATAATAAAAAATAAAAAATAATTATCTTATGATTTGGCTACCATGTAAAAATAATATGTATATATATTTAATGTATAATTTATTGCATAGTTGAATGAAAGCCATATCAATGAATTTTTATTGGTTACAAAATATGATTAGATTATTACTTTAGGATGAATTTTCTTAAAAGGGCTATTATTGAGGTTTTTACAACCTTATTTTTTTTTTGATATTGACTTTTGAGGCTGATTTTATATTGATAATAATTTTTATATAATTTTTAATGAACTTTATTAGACATTGGTGATCTTTGATATCTTATTTATTTCTTTTATTTGATATTTAGAACACATACTATATAAATATTATTAGAAAAAAGATTAGAAAGAAGTCTTAGTATCAAAAAGAACAGTTATGCCATCCATATGGATGAATAGAGGTGGATGATAGAAATCTCTATTCTTATTGGTCAAAAGTCAAGCCCAATAGACTTCAAGGAGGTTATTTGAGGCCTTATTAGGAATTAGGATTTTTTTTTTTTTTTTTTTTTTTTTGAGGTCATTTGAACATCAAAGATTAAAATCAGCAAGTTTAGGTTTTTGATTATGGTTTTGGTACAAAAATTGAATAATTTGGAGTATTTATAAAAAATATATAGGTGCTCAAAGTCAAGCTATTGATTTTGTACCTATTATCATTCTTTAGAGTATAACTCACATGTATAGGAAGCAATATAAGATCAACAATTGGAATTAAAGAAAATACTTTTTTAACTATATTTTACATATATGTCTCAATGAATTCTAAGTTGGGATGAAAGAGATATTGAAAGTTGAAGTCTATACTTGCAATCTAAGGATAGTAAATAACCCATGTAATTAGTAGTTGTATTTTGAGCTATATTTTAAGGAATTTGACAAGATTTTGATTCAAAATTTATCAAAGTGTATATTTTCATATTGAAAAATTATATACAAAATTTTTGTGATATTAAAATTTTGGATTTTTGAGATGTAAAGAAAATAATACCTGGATTTCTACAAATTAGGATTTTAAGGACTTGCTAGGATTTTTGAAATATCAGATGATTGAAAATAAATCTAAAATAGATTTTTCTTATAGTAAAGCTTAAATATATAAGCAAACTTTAAAGAAATTTAATAAAAATTGAACAATTGGATAAAAAGTTATTAGATTTTAAAGATAAAAAAGAAATCAATTTTTTATAAATAAATAAGATATTAAAGGATTTTGTTACAATTTGAACATTTTATACAAAATAAAAGGATTTTTTAAAAGCCAAGATTTTATAGAAGTGAAAAAATTGATATATAGAGCTAAGATAATATTTTTGTACAAAATAAGGGTTTGGTTGTTCTAGATTTATGATCTATTATTTGGTTGAAGATGTCCATAGATATATTATGAAAAAAATCAAGATTACAATAGATTTAATTTACTTGAGGATTATATTTTTTTAATCTTAATATATTCAAAATAATTAGATTAATAAGAGATCTAAAGATATTAAATATTACTAAGCTATTATAACCATTTATTTTTACATCTATAGGAAACATTCCATAAATAATATCTCAAAAAGACAAAAAACAACCATCTATGACTTCTATATGTATTAATTTAATTTTTTATTATCAATAATATTTTATAATTTTTAGCAAACGCTGGCATGGTGAGAATCTTAGCCCTAAGAAACATTGGGTCTTTCTTGCCTCTAGTTTTTCAACTGCAAGATGAGATTCATAAAGTTCATAAAATTGAAGAATTTATATAAAAACATACTTTATTAACCTTAACATATTCTGCCTTTAGAAACCTGTCATCAATTTTGCTCATAAATCCTAGGATATTACATCACCTGAAGCAAAATTTGAACACAAGGTACTTAAGGAAGTAAGGAAGCAAATCCCATAATCCTTTTGATTATAGCTCATGTGGTTAGAGAGAACCATGTTGTCAAAGTAATCCCTCTATGCTGCCTTTGATTCTAGACCCCCTTTGCTTCACACCTTCATTGCTCTTCATTAAAGAAGACCTAAGTGCTGAAATTTGGTAAGCTTATAGCTTGTCTTATGTTGTAAACACCCTCCAAATATTGCTCCAAAATTCTTCTCCAAACTTGAGTTATAGGTTCTATCCTTCTTCTTTAATTTTGCCTTCTAACAATTCTAGATCTGACTACAATTTTCCTCATTACTCCTTGAATATAACTCCAATAGTGATCAATTTTTTAAAAGACTTAATAGACTCATATATCTACAAATTCCAATAAACTTTACTCAAAATACTACTCTAATCACAAAGTTATGCTCTCTCAAACTTCACTGATTTGGAGATAGACCCCTGTCACTTTGAAAGAGCATAACATTTTATTTATAAGACTAATGAATACCAAACTTACACTCATTTCTTCCTTAACTTACATAGATCATGTCTGTCAAATTTCACACTCAAATTCGTCTCCTAACTCCCTTTATACCCAAAAAAACCCACACACATGCACTGCCTATACAAACCCTCAACCTTGCCTTCACTCTATTTCTCTTTTCATTCAAATCGGTTACAATTTCACTCATAACTCTTTGCTCAAAGGTCATATTGACTTGAGATTTTGACACAAAGTAGTTAATTCTATAAGAAAGAAGAATCCAACAAATTTCGCTACTAAAGTCCAAGTGGTTTCCAAGAACCATGGCCCGAAATTTAGTAACCCTTACTGCCCTAGTCTTAGACACTTGCAACTTTGACGACTCATATTTCCCTTGATACTTAATCAAAAGACATGAGAATTGTCTCTATGAGTTTTTTATCTTGTCTACTACAAACCTACAAAAACTCGCACTTAAAATCCTCTCTAAGCTTCTTCTACACACAAAAACATATACTGCCTATCAAAAAAATCCTATGCCTTCCAAAAAAACTCTCTTCCTTCTTCTTCACGACCCTTCCTTGTCATCTCCCTCCTGGTCTTCCTTATCCTCTTGGTCAAGAAGACCTCTTAGCCTATGTCTTTTCCACTTCCTCAACCTTTTCCTTTGGACTAACTTGAAGAAATTTCACTTTTCAAGGTAAATTTCTATTGTATCTTCTTACTACTAATTTTCTATCAACCTTTCTTTTAATCTTAATCTTTATATTTTAATACATTCTTTTATATTTTTCACACTATCTTTTGATTTACAACATGATAATGCTTTATCTAAAAAATAAGTTGAGATTCTTGAATCTAAAAAAATAAAGATTTTATGTTTTTAGGTCCTAAATAAATATCTAGTATAAAGCAAGAACAGGATTTTGAAAAGAAAATAGGACCTTTACAAGATGTTGCATAAGAATCTAGCTGCATGGTCTCTATTATAGTTAGATAAACTTATTTTCTAATATATCATCTTTTTTAACAACTATGTTCTTCATTTTTTTTTTGCATTTCTTTTTAAAATAATGTTGAGCAATGTGTTTAGATTCTCTATAATATAAATATAATCCTTCTTGACAATATTAAAATTTTTCTTATTCAATAAGAAGTTTAAAGCATATCAGATCAATTTATATATTCTCTATTTTAAATATATTTATTGAAAATGTATTGGTGTAGCAAATAAATTATAAAGACTTTGTGGTTATTCATATAATTCTTAGATTGAAACTCAAAAAATCAATTATTATACTTTACAACAAATTCAATTGCTTGATTTAATATTTAAAGATCAAGTAAGTTTAACATCAATTTTTTTTTATCTCATATTACAATCTATAAAAAAATTGGTTAATATATACATTTAATATCAATTGCCAATTGTTGAAATTGTGAAGCATATAATAATATTAAATAATTTTCTTGGTATAAGGTCCAAATTTTATTGGTTATAATACAAACTATTGTCATGTGGCATGATCTTCAATTTGAGAATATATTAGGTACCTGGTTGTGCAGAAATTATTTATAACTTATTGATAAGATTCCAGTAAGTGATTTGTCTTCAATAAGAAAAATAAATAGATAAAATAATATTATCAAAAAAATATTATTTTATTAAAAATCTCTTATATTTAAGTAATATTGAATATAATTTTTTTTTTTAGTATGTAAAAAATCCTTAATATCTTTTTCTATATAAAATCACAAGTAACCAATTGATGGTAAATTAGATTTTTAATAACTTATAAGAAAATCCATAATCTTCTTTTAAAACCTCATCTTTATATCAAAATTTTATTATAGCTCTATATATCCATTTTTTCACCTTCATAAAGTCTTGGCTCTCAAAGAACATCTTTAGTTTGTACAAAATGCTCAAATTATAATAAAATCTTTTAATATTTCATTCACCTATAAAAGATTGATTTCTTTCTAAATTTTAGAATCCAATAATTTTTGATTCAGCCATTCAATTTTTGTCAAATTTCTCCAAAGTGTAGCTTATATCTTTAAGCTTTGCTACAAAAAAAATTCAACTATAAATTTGCTTCAATTTTTTTGATATTTTAAGATCTCTAGTAAAAGCTTAAAATCCTAGTTTATAGACATTTAAGCATTATTTTCTTTATATTTCAAAAATTTAAAATCTTAATATCATAAAATTTTTATATATAATTTTATAATATAAACATATATGCTTTTAAAAATTTTGAGCCAAAATATTTTCAAATTTCTTAAAATATAGCTCAAAATACAACCACTAATTAAACAAGTTTATTCACTACCCTTAGATTGCAAGCACTAATTTCAACTTCCAATATCACCTTCATTCCAGCTTAGAATTTATTGAGCCATATATGTAAAGTATAGCCAAGAAAGTAGTTTTTACAATCTTAATTACAAATCTTTTATTTCTTTTGTATGTATGAGTTATACCTCAAAGAATGACAGTACATAAAAATTTAATATCTTAACTTTGAGCACCTATATTTCTTTCATAAACACTTTGAATCACTCAATTTTTTGTACCAAAACCATAGCCAAAAATCTAAACTTGCTGATTCTAGCCTTTGATATTCAAATGTTATTGAAAGAAAAATCCTAATTCCTAATAAGGCCTCAAGAAACCTCCTTAAAGCCCATTTGGCATGACTTTTGTCCAATAGGAATAGAATTTTGTATCATTCATTTCTATTCATCTACATGGATGGCCTAACTATTCTTTTTTAGACTAAAAATTCCTTTTTAATCCTTTTTTTAATAAAATTTATATAATATGTGTATTAAATATCAAATAAAAGAAATAAATGACATCTCAAGGGTCACCAATGTCTAACAAAGATGACTCAAAATATGTAAAAGTTATTATCAATATAAAATCAACCTCAAAAGTCACTATCAAAAAAAAAAAAAAAAAAAAAAAAAAAAAAATTGTATAAATCTCAATAGTAGCCTTTTTAAATAGACTTTTTTAAAATAATAATTTAATCACATTTTATAATTAATAAAAATCCATTGATATGGCTTTCATTTAGTTATATAATAAATTATATATTAAATATATATATATATATATATATATATATATATATACAATATTTTTATATCATAGCCAAACCACAATACAATGCCTCATCATGTCCTTCATACGTAGATCAAAATTTTATTAAAAATTCTTCTAAGTTGTTCAATATTACGTCATGTTATTCAAGAGAGGATAAAAACCATGATAAGGCAAAATTTAAAAGCAATGTTTCAATAAATCTGACTTATGATTTTGAAGCTAGATAGCTTTGAGGTTGAAGCTCAATTATCAATTTTATTTGGTTGATAAATCCTCAAAATTTTGATCTTGTATAATCATTTTGTTAAGTAAGATAATTTTTGGTTCTTTGATAGTAGTAGTGATACTTGTAGGATGCTCTTCCATAGAAGAAGTTGGATGTAGATGTTGGTATAGGTATAGATATTGAAGTAGCTATAACCATCTTTATATCTTTATTTTCAACCAATCTTGATGGTGCTTGTGGTGATGAATAGAATTGATGAATTGTAAGTACTAGTTTTTTGATTTATTCTAACATTTTTATTATTATTTCTTTTATTTTTTCAAACTTAGCCATAATTACACAACAAAAAAATATCTTATATTACTTTATAATAGAAGACAAAGAAAGATTAAGAATTAGAAAGAAATTCTAAAAAAAATATCAGTTTGAAAGTGAATAATCCACAATCTCTAATGTACTTATATTTTAATTAAAAAAAAATCCATTTTTAATCAAGAAAGGTAAAGCTCTAATATTGTAATTATATTCTTGTCAATCTATTATGGACAAGAATTCAAAATATGTAAATAAAAAAAAAAGACATACATTACAAAGAGATAACAAAAAAAAAAAAAAATATATATGTATATTTAAGAAAAAATTGGAATGATTATTGTTAAAAATAAAAAGACTAAAGACTCTTGAAATTAGACTAAAAGTAAGGAAGGTGTTGATAAGAGTGAGGAAGGTCTCACTCTTGCCTCTATATATACTATCTAACTAAAGTGCTATGTAGCACAACTCTATAGGCTACATGACACATATCTAATTTGTAAAATATGTGTTTAACTTGTAAAATAAATTTCCTATATGTGTGCCATGTAGTCAACTTATAATACAAATGGCCAATATGTGCAATATGCGGCCAACTTGTTGGCCAAGCTTTTAACTTATCAATCACCTACAAACATGTATAAGATCAAATCCACATCTATAAAGCTTCTAAAAAGCTTCATAATAAGATATTAATAATTTAATTTAATTTATTTTATTTTTATATAATTCTATTTATTTAAATAAATATAATAATAATTTTAGATATCTATAAATTTATTTTAAATTTTATGAGCTTGTGAATATTTCCAAAAATGATATATAATAAATTTAAGCTTATGAAGTAAACAAATAATGTAATAAATATCAATATACAAATTGAATTTTCTTTTCTATGTATTGATTGCTATTCTATTGTGCCAAATGAGCCAAATAAATATTGCTACCTTATAAGAAAGGAGTTGAGACCATATGTTGTTTCACTTAAAGTAAAAGTTATGGTATTATAAGATACTTTATTTGTGTGATGTTATATTTGTGGTGGGAGTATTTTTTGCAAGAATTGCCTTCTTAGTTTGGCATAATAGATCAATTATTCTTCACTTGATGTCTAGGAGTAAGAATTAAGATTAAAGGTAAGTTTGCTAATCAGACCATAGAAGAAGTTAGTACCTAAATAATCTTTGTTTATTAGATTTGTTTTAAGAGCTATTCAATATTGTATTATAATATAGTTATTAAGTGAAAGAATATGTGAAGACTTATAATCTAGAAGGGCTTTATTAAAAATATAGTAAAAAATTATTTTAAAAATCACAAATAAAAGATAAGAAGGTAATAGAAATTTTAGTGTTAATATTATTTTTTATTAAAAAGACTTTTATCTACTGTATAGACCATAAATAAGGCAAAAAAAGATATATTAAATATAAAATTACCATAGATATATTTAAGTAATAGTAAAGGATAGATTTTAATAAAAATTATTTTAGAAAATCTTAAATTGATACCTAAAGAGGACTAGTTGTGAACAAAGGTTGAAACTAGACTCTAAGGCACAAAATCGTGCTCCTAAAATATGTGTGGGATTTTTTTAACTTGAAAAGTGAGATTAAATAGAAAACTTTAAAAAAATTCTATAAGCATTGATTTTGGATGGTTTGAATTTGTAATGACTTTATAAGAGCTATATAAAATCAAGATTGGATTTGGATGACTTTATTTTTGAAAAATTAAGTGAAATTCATATTTTTAAGAATTTTGTGAATTTAATGATAAATTTACTATTAAAATTTTATAAATTTGTAAGTGTAGTTGTACTAGATGTGTGTTGTAAATTTGAATATAATTAGATGGTTAAATAAAAGGTTATCAGAATTCAAATTGATTCTAGTATTAGAAATTTAAGATTTGAGGATCAAAAAGGATTTCTAAGATTTGCAATAATTTGCCAATTGGATTGAGATAAAAATTAATAGACTAATTATTGATATAAATACCAATATTTATTCAAATTTTGAAAAAAAATTGATAATTTAAGAAGAAAATCTTTGGATTGGGATATAAGCATCAAGATCGAAAAAAGAATTTGCTTAACATCCAAGTGGATTATTTGTTTTTTTTCTAAATTGATAAGTGCTATTCTTCTCAATTATCTTGTGCTTATTGTCAATTATGAGATTGAATGTTCTCCAAAGATTTAAGTAAAATCAATAATTAATTAGAAAATTATAAAAGATTTAATTTATTTTTGAATCTATTTAGAATTAATTAAAACTTGTTAAGATTTTATTAAGATTTTTTAAAAATTGATTAAGATTTAATTAGGATTTTTTTAGGATTTTTTAAAAACTTGATTAAGATTTGAGTAGGATTTTTTAAGATTTGATTAATATTTGATAAGTTTATTTTAAGATTTTATAAGAAATATTTAAGATTGTTTAGAATTTATTTAAATATTATTTGAAATTTGATTAAGATTATTAGTAGTATAGTTTTGAATTGATAATTAAATACCACATTTGATTTTGATATTTATAAAGTAAGGATTATAATTTATAATCTTAAAGTTATTTTATTTATATTATATTTTATTTTTTTCTCTTTTTATTTGAACTATGAAAAAAAAAAGATAGAGCTATAAATGGATCTCTAATTAGAGCTTCAAGTGGAATTACAAGTGGAACTACAAGTGGAGGTACTTTTGAAAGATAAGGTATGTATTTTGATTCTAACTCTACAAGCATATTTAAAGATTTAATTATTTATTTATGCAATAGCAACAAAGAAAGAATTAAAAAAAAGATTTAACAAATAAAGCCATACAAGCACTTGCAGATAAAATTGATCAGCTTAAAGATGAAGTCATTACAAAGTATTTAAGGTATTATGCAAGAGAGATAGAATTGAAGTGTATCTTTTAGAAAGAGATGGTTCAATTGTTTAAACTTGCTATTGCATCAAAGATAAAGAAATATGTAAAGTCTATTATATGATATTTTAGAAGTTCATGGATTTTTTTTTTTTTTTTTTTTTTTTTTTTTTAATTAAAAAATATTTTTTTTTTTAAAAAAAATAATTAAATTATACAAAAATCATTCTTTAAATGGATTGAATGGCTTAAGAAGGATCTTGAAGCTACATAGTTATTAAAGGAGTTTTAAAGGCAATATTATTGTCTATCAAAGAAAGAGAGATAAATATTAGAATCAATCAAACTAAAGCTTTTCTTTCAAGCTATTGATGGATAGTTGTAAGAGAAATTAGAGATTTTACCTAAAGATAGGAAAAAAGATGATTGATAATAAATTAAAAAGAAGTAGAAGAAGCAATAGGATTACTTACAAAAAGAGAAAAAAAGAAAGATAGAATTGTTATTCAAAGAACAATGCAAGCATCTAAAATAAAACTTCTTACTATAAAATCAATAATTATTAATCAATCTTCAATATCTACATTAAAAAAAGAAGATATCGAGCTTGATAAAATAATATGTGGAATGTTGGAGATTCAAATTGAATTTATAAGATTTGAAGAAAAGATGTCTATAAGTGGATTGATATATACTTCTAAATAAGAATATATTCTAATGCACATTTGATGTAATAATACTTCTTATACTCATAAGGATTGTATTGATTTTAATGAAATGATTCAATAATATGTTATTTTTTTGAAAAAATAAGAAGATGGCATTAAAAAATATTGAGAATATTTTTTAAACCAACTTTGATAATGGAAGCATAAAATTATTGATTTAAAATCACTTGGTAGCAAGTAACTTTCATAAAATTTACCATTGTCAGGTAGTGGATAAAATTCACTCCTCAACCCAAGTTATAAGATGGCCTCTATTAAGAGTTGCTTATAAATTGTGGTGTAAAGTATAAAGAGCAATAAACAATAATGAAAGAGAAGAACAATACAAAACAAGTAAAATATGTACAATTAAGTAATTGCACACTACAAAACTAGTCACAGTTTGTTCACTAGATTTTTACCTAATAAAAAATAAAAATAAAAAGTAAAAATTATCTTTACAAGTCGTTAATTTTTTTTTTATCTTTCCAATGATATAAAAAATATATAAATCTAAGTTACTATGAGTAAGTTATGATAATTCAAAGTTAGAAGGTAAATAATGAAAAAAGTTAAGTAGAAATTTTTATCTCAAGAGTAACTTGTTACAAGATTATGGGTTCGAACCTCACGAAGGCTCACAATTAGTGTATATAGGTGTCCTAGAGGGGCCACGAGGCCTTAGTCTTATCCTCCTACCTACATCCAAGGTGCCACAACCCATATGGGACTTGTGCACCTCCCTTCCTATAAGGACTATATTAGCTGTTGGTCCTCCTATTTTATACAAGTAGAACTAATAATTTTGTATTTTTGACTTCACCATGGTGTTCAAAAATATCCAATTAGCCTAGGAACCTTCTGTGGCCTTCAAATCATGCTCCATTTCTTCATAATGGCTCCCAAGGTGGTAAAACTCATTTTTTCCAAAGTCTTCAAAATTGCTCTAAAAATTCTAAATAAATTCTAAATAAATTCTAAAAATCTCTATAATATTTTTAAGATGATAATATCAATTTAAAACTATTTTATTCTAACTTGGAAATTTTTTATAATAATAAAATCAATAAAAATCAACTCAAAATCCTATTTTCTATAAAAATAATTAAAAAGATATGAGATTTCTTTCTTATACTTCTTCTACCTATTAAGTAATATTTATAGGTTTTTAATAAGTAATACATGTAGTTAGAAGGCCAATGTAGACATTGGTCTGAATAACTAACTCTTAATACTTAATAATAAATAAAAATACTAAATCAACTAAAATAATTGCCTCCAAGGCTTATTAAGATTCCATTTTTATAACTTTTCTTCTAATAAGACTTTTATATTTATTAATACTTCTAAATTCTAATAAATACTTAAATAATCAAAAAGATTATCTAACCATCATACTTATATAATTAAATGACTTAAGACTATATTTTAAACCAATCCACCAATTAAGATCTATTGGCGGGACTGACATATGGCGACCATCAGGGACTATTCATAAGAATAGAAAGAACCCAATTCTTGCCTTTGATATGGTCTATAAAGAAAATAATAGAAAAATTATAACTTGGATATCATACTTTGTCAAAAGAAGTAAAATTAAGGAGAGGAAAAAAAATTTACTAAGACTTTGACTTAGAACAGAAAGACATTTGGTTGTTACGAACTTGACATAGTTTTACATTTAACAATGTCTTGCTTAATTACTAACTCAATACCTATATTCTATTAAGATGGGACTTAAAATCACTATCTAAATGACAAAGTACATTGGTGTTTTAACCAATATTCACACCTAGTATTCTTTACAATTACTTCTATTAGTTCATGTAGAAAAATCTTCTCCATCTAATGTTTTGAATTAGACGGAATTAATATCAAAGATTTATTTGATATTATATGGTCCTGTCCAAAGTGCATCAAATTTAGTTAGAAAGGCTAATTTTCCAACATCTTGAACCATCACCCACATTTCTAGAGTAAGTAGATGTCTTTTTATTTTGATTTTTTATAAAAGATCTCCTTCCTTCTTCTTTGAGAAATTCCTATATGTCGGGCTACAATCTTTGATTCCTACTAAGCTTTTTAAAGGCTTTAATTGTTCTTCCAAAGATTGAGAAGCATCTAATCTTTTGTCAATAACAATGTATAAGGATGAGGCTTGAAATTCTACAAATCGAATATGAATGTCTTCTTCTTCGTAAGGATTTTCTTCTAATCATTTGGCAAAATTACCCTCATCTTTATATTTATATAACTTAGGGCCAATATATTTTATTGGTACTATCATTGATGTTGAATTAAATTGGATAAAACTACTTTATTTGTCTTTGTTAGATGTTGGTGTTTTTTCTAATGGAACCACAACTTGGAGTCTAAAGTGACTAAATACTATGGTTGTTGTATGATTATCTAAAGGTCCAAAAGTAAAATAAGGCTTAGAAGCCCCTCAATTTGTTACTCCTTTAGATTGCTTCAACCATCATTTTCTTAATAAGAGAAGGTAACTATCTACTTCTTTATATAACTATATTACATAAAATGATATCACATAATCTACACCTCCTGCTCGCACATGGAGGTCACGAATTTGACTTAGAAGTTGAAAAGGTCTTTGATCAACTAATCTGACCTTCATAATTACCTTGTGAATGATTTTTAATCCCAATTTGTTCATAGTGGATTTAGGCATGATATTGATGCTATTTCCATCATCTGTTATGATCTTAGAAATTATTTTATCTATAATTTTTACATCTATCTTAACAGGTTCATATTCTCTATTGTCATTCTGTTAGTCAAAGGTGATATTTTCTTCTACATCATTAACTTCAATTTCAGCTATTCTTTTTATGTTCTTAATTTTTCTTCATAATACTACTCCTTCCTTGAGGTCTTTTTTGATATTTGGTGCTACTTGAATCAATTGTCGAAAAAAAATGTTGGCTGTAGTACTACAAAGATCTTATCGTACGTCATAAGGTTCTGTAGGATTAAAGGTTTTATTAGTTGTTGGTTGTTTCAAAAAAGTATTAGAAGTCCAAGGTCCTTCTTTGCCTACAAATTGGTATTCTTTTTCATTAGGTTCAACTACAGAAGAAAGTTGGTTGCCTTGTAATTTTTTAGCTATTTCTTAAGTAGTTTTTGACAATTCTATAAATTTGGATGATTCTTCTGAAGTATCTATAGATACCTCATCTTCTTCAAGTTATGCTAAATCTATTGGTTTTTTGGCATTCATACTTTTGATTACAACCAAAGAAGGTAAATATGCATTGTTCTTGAAGATCTCCCTATTCTCTAGTTGCACCAAGTGGGATTGAAGAGATGATAAATTTGATATAGAAGGTACATCAAGTTGAGCTATTTGGTATCTAACATCTTGAGAATTTTGTGGCTGTTGATTTTGATTTTGGTTTTGGATATATGTTACAGATCCTTGCAATGTCCTATGATTGGTTTGAACTATTGTTGAAGGGTGATGATTTTGACCATTGCTTCAAGGGTCATAATACATATTTGATGGACTTTTTGTAACAATAGGATGTGCAAATCTAACTCCTTTCATATTTCCTCCGACTTGATTATTATAATCCCTTGAAAAAGAAGTTGAAGAAATAAGTTGGTTGGGTCTTCTATAACAATCTGTAGGATGAGAACCTCCACAATTAGAGCATACAACTCTATTTTCAATCCAACATTGACCTACTCAATGTGGCTTTCCACAAGTTGGACAAGGTGTTATATTATTTTTTTGGATTGAAAGAAAATTAGAACCTACTTGTTTCAATTGATGAGGAGGCTTATATGATTGGAATTGATTTTTTTTCCTAAGTTATTATTATAAGAATTGTGGACAAAATTGTGCCATGTGGTTCACTTGTCTACAATTTGTACACCATAATCCATAGGTATGAATTGCCAATTCATGATATCTAGGCTCTATAGTTGGAGTTTGATTTTTGACAAGGCAAGACATTTTTTCACTAATGACTTTTTTAATATTCATCATCTCATTTTTGAACACCTCATTGGCTTGCCGTACTTCACTTTTGAATTCTTTCAATCTATTATCATAAAAGATTTTGGGTTGAACTTGATCATGTAGAGGTTGTATAACTAAAGGTGTCAGATTGCTAATTGGCAAAGAAAATATAGAAGGTTGTGAATAGCTTAAAGCTATAGGTTGATGGAATTCTATAGGTCGATGTTGCAAAGGTATAAAAGCATGTATTGGTTCTTCTGCCCTTCTAAGCATACAATCATTTTTCTTATCAATAATCTCTACTTCTAAAGCAGCTTGAATGATTCCTTCTAAATCTTTAGGTGTCTTCTTTAAAATATCCCAAATTGTAGAAGGCATAGTAAAACCTTGAATAAAGTAGTGCCTTATCGTATCCTCGTTTAACAAGTTATCAACATATCGAGTACATACTATCTACAATTATCTCATATAAGAGGTAATATCCTCCAAAAGACCTTGTCTAATATTTGTCAAGGCTGAAAGGGCTTGTTGTTGGCTAATCACAAGCCTATATTGACAAAGGAATGCTGCTAGAAGTTGTTCCCATTTGGTGAATGTCTCCTCTATATAAGATCTATACCAAGCATATGCGGAATCTATCAAGGTTGTTGGAAACCATATTAAATAGTACCATGATTGGTTACTAAATTGGTGATAAATACCTCTACAAACCTTTCTACATGGATTGCTAGATTTTCATTGATAGATCTATTAAATCTTAGGAGATTAGGTGGAATTGATGCCCTTTGTAATCTTGAAGGTACTACAATTGGTGATCCCCTAGGTAACATCATTGGGTTAATTTAGATATTGATTTGGAAGTTGTAGTTTTTTTCATTGGCTACAGTAGCCCTTCGAGTTGGAATTGGTAAAGGTTCTATTTGAAGCTCTGAATGCTATCTTCTTCCATACTCCATCCCAATAGAAGCTTGTGACATCTTGTCCCAAATTGCTTCTAATATGTGGATTTCTAAAACTATAGGCTCAATATATATTTTGAGTTGTAAAACACATCTAGATCGCAAAAAAAGGCCAATAAGAGGATGAACTATCTTAGACTTAATCCTAAGTGGCATACAACTAAGTATATGGTTTCTATATAACTCCCTCACAAAAAAAGACCTAGTAGGTGATTTAAAGCAAAAGAAGTAGATTTTAAATTATTTTTATTTTTATTTTTTGAATTAACATAAAATCCTTTCTCTTCTTATGTATTTGTAAGATACATGGTTTAATTATATATCAAGATGAAATCTCGTGCCGATCTTAAATTAGTAGTATCATCCAATAATTAAACTTTTCTTACAAGTGATGCACAAGGTTCAACTAAATACCAAGTTAAGATCTTCTGCCGATCTTAATATAGCAAAATCACCCATTAATTGGATTTAATTTATAATTTAGATATTAAAAAATAAGGCCAAAGGTAGTACAAGTAATTTAAAATGTTTAACACGTGGATACCACAAAAATCAGATGGACTGGATAAAAGGCAATCTATAGGGCAACTTGCAATAATTAACTATGCATCATGGGAATCATCACTTTCCATAAGTACAGATTCAATGCCAAAAAGAAGTCATGCTAGCCATCAATCTGACTTCACTTCTTTACAAAACATCTAAAAATTGAAGCTCCTATCACAAACACAACTAGGTTCTCTTAACAAAAGAGGTAGATTGAAAGTTTTTTTGGTATGTATAATTGAATGTTTTAATATTTAATTATACTACAAGGTGATAGAATGGTTAAGATGTTACCTGTAGAATAGCAAGTCTTGTTGTGCTCCTTCCTAAACGTACCTAAAATTTCAAATAAAAGAAAGAACTAAGGTTTGGAATCCATCAAGTTTCTCTTAGCCATACTCCTTCCTTGCTTTTGTCTAAAATTTCAAATAAATTGAAAGCTAAGGTTTGAGACTCATCAAGTTTCTCCTAGCCGTATTCCTTCCTTGTTTTTGTCTAAAATTTTAAATAATTGAAAATCTAAGATTTGAAACTTATCAAGATTAGTCTTAGATTTGAAATTATATTTAAATTCCACTCATTATGCTTTGAAAGTGACAACCAATCTAAAGAGAACCACCTAATAATATTACACTAATACTAAACTAACCAAATATTATTTCAAGTTAGAAGTAAAAATATTAAATAAAAATAAATTAATATATAAATAAAAATGTATTAAACTTATATCAATATATAAAATTTATTATACATATAAAATAAAATAAAAGAAAAAAAAATTAATATTTAAAAATAATAGCAATCATTAAACAAAGTAGATAATGTCACGGACGCAAAATATAGATTGGAAGTCTAAACAAGAAGTTCAAGAAGAATTGGCAAAAATTAGATTAATTAGATGAGTACGAAAATAACACCAGAGAGGTGAGCTAGAATTCCAAGAGATATATTGTCAAGATTGAAGAACTCTTTAGCCTTGACTCTAATATATACTCCTACTCAAAAAGCTTTTCAAGCAACTTTCACTAACTAGGGAGCTTCTCGAGCAACTTCTATCAACTAGGAAGCTTCTCAAGCAACTTCTATCAACTCAGAAGCTTCTCAAGCAGCTTCTATCTACTTGAAAGATGTTAGAAGATTTTGGAAGGTTCTAGAGAGTTCTAAGTATCTTCTAGAATGTTCTACAAAGTTCTAATAAGTATATGCTTGATATCACCTCCTCATCTAGCTTCGAGATCTCCGAGAAGTCATTTGAGATGTATGCTCAGAAATGTAGGAAATCAAAGATTTGGCACATAGTCTCTGTAATATATTCCAGTTGTTGTTCACGAGGCAAATGATTTATAGGTCCTTGTAGCCATCGGTAATAACCAACACCTTCCACTTGAGACCATGCTTGAACTTTTGTGTCTTTGTTGTAGAATCAGCCTGAAAATATTGTTTTGCCACTACCTTCATGAATTGGTTCAACTTCAAAGACAATCATAAGTGACCTGCTACTTGGTATTCTTTGACGTCTTCTTAGTTCTTCTAATTCTTCATCTTGAGATCAACGCCGTGAGCTACTCGGTTGAAATGGCATCACTAGTGCAGTATCCTCATTCCCACTAGGCATATCTAAATACACTCTAAGATTATATATCTTGAAATTAGAAGAAAGCAAAACGTAACAAGTTATATTTTGATAAGACTTGGATCCTGCTTATACATTCATTTGAAGAAGGTTTCATCTTCACATTTTATCAATGGCTGACTTTTGATTTATCAAGATATCATCGATGAAATTCGTGTACCTATTGCAATGCATTTGTTATATTTTTTGCTAGCTTCTAAATCTGCTTGTTTACATCATAGTCACACCATTGAAATAAATATTCCAACTTTTCCTATCTGTGTCGCAAATTAAAGACTTGTTCTACCTTATATTCCACGTGGTCTTTGATTTCAATACAAGGTGGTGGTGGTTGTATCCGTCCTTATAAAATTGATTTGCTATAAGCTTTTAGAAGAGAAATATGAAAGATTGGATGTACCTTCATGGATGTCGATAGTTTCAGTCGATAAGCCACTCGATTGATTTACTCTTGAATGCAAAATGGTCCCAACCTCTTATATTCCAACTTATCGCAAGATTGAGTCATCTTGATGTTTTATTGTAAGAGCCAAACCTTATTTCTAATTTAAAAAGTAGGAGAATCCTTTCGAAATTTGTTTGCAGAAACTTTGTATAAGTCTTGAGCTACTTATAACTAAAGCTTCAAGGTGGTCTAGATTTCTATTAAATGCTTTGCAAGATCTTCGGCTACTAGATTTTCATCTTTAGATTTATCCAACAAATCGAATTTTGGATGATATCCATAATTCACAAAGAAAAGTGTTTGTTCGGTTGAGGTATGGACCGAATAGTTGTACACAAATTCCACCAATGGTAGATATGTACTACAATCATCTTGTAGATAGTTGATTGTACATCGTAGATATTGCTCCAAGACTTGGTTGACTTGCTCTGTTTGACCATTGGTTTGAGGATGGAAGGCAGAAGAGAGTTTGATATCTACCCTCAGTATATCCAAAAGCAACTTCTAAAACTTCAATATAAATTGAGGCCTTTGGTCTGAAATAATGTCATTCGATAAACCATGATATCGATATATATTGTCAATAAA
The DNA here is from genome assembly GCA_036785485.1 of Physcomitrellopsis africana. NCBI lineage: Eukaryota > Viridiplantae > Streptophyta > Bryopsida > Funariales > Funariaceae > Physcomitrellopsis > Physcomitrellopsis africana. The sequence goes on along the minus strand of JAWRVF010000390.1, from coordinate 221,987 downwards.
TAATCTTGCTATTTCTTCACCAGAAGTTATCTTTCTGTATGGAACAAAATATATCATCTTTGTAAATCGATCTACCACCACGTAGATAGCATCAAATGTTGCAGAAGGTGGCAAATTTGTGATGAAGTCCATAGATACTGAAGACCATGATCGCTTTAGAATTGGAAGAGGTTGTAAAAACTCGTAAGGGCGATGTCAAGGATTCTTTGACAAAGGTCACATGATAGTGCAAAGTTCTTCACTACCTCCCACATCTGAGGCCATCAAAAGTCTTGGCATATAAGCTCCATTTTTTTATTGAATCCAAAGTAACCTACGGCCAGGAAATCATGTCGAGATTAAAGAACACGAAGTCAAATTGGTCTTTTCGGAATGTATAGTCAATCTTCAAAATATAATAACTTATCCTCAATCTTGAACTTATCTTTGTCAAAGCGCTGCTTTACATTCAAGATTAATGAGTCCACAGTTGATGCTCCACGGACTTGTTCTAAAAATTCAACATCAATTGGCATGATTATAGAGGTGGTATGGAGGCAAAACCATTCTAGTTGTAACAAAGTTGTACATTGCTGATCAAATACTGCATCTCCAGCCTTGGATATTAGATATGATTTCCTCGATAACACATCCGATAATCCTTGTTGTCTTCTTGGCCGATATGTGATGATAAAGTCGAATTGGGATAATGATATGTTCCATCGAGCTTGGCAATGATTCAAAACTTGAGCTGTTGTGAAATACTCCAAATTCTTGTTATCTATATATACAGTCACCAGATATGCAGCACCTTCTAATAAATGACGCTACTCTTGGAAAGAATTAATTATTACAAGCAGCTCCTTATTGTGAATGTCATAGTTGATTTCTGTTGTCAAAAACTTCCTTGAATAGAAAGCAACTGGATGAAATTTATCATCCTTCCCCATTTGTAATAATACAACTGCTAGCGCAAAGTCAGAAGCATCTGTTTCCAAATAGAAGGCCTTTATAAAGTCGGGATGTACCAAGATAGGAGCTAACGTAAACGCCAACTTTAATTCTTGAAAAGCCTCTCGTGCTTGGGTACTCCACTCAAACTTGTCCTTTGATGTCAACCGCATTAATGGGGCTACAATTTGTGAGTAGTTCTCGATGAAAATACAATAAAAATTAACAAATCTAAGAAAATATTGCACGTCCCGTACCATCTTTCGTACTATCCAATCCGTTACTGCTTGAAACTTTTCCTGATCCAACAACAATCCTTTGTCTAAAATAATATAATCAAGAAATTTTACCTTAGATTAACGGAATATGCATTTCTCTAATTTGGCATATAATCTTCCATCCCAAAGTTTTTATAACACCAACTTCACATGACCCTCATGTTCTTAAACATTCTTGGAATACATCAAAATGTCATCGAGATAATAGATAATAAATTTATCTAAATATTCTTGAAAAACATCATTCATCAAATGCTGAAATATAGTTGGTGTATTGGTCAATCTGAAAGACATGACATTATTTTCAAAATATCTATAATTCATCCAAAATGATGTCTTCTATTTATCTCTTGTCTTTACTCATACAAGATTGTAAGCTCTACAAAGATCTATCTTGGTGTATATTTTGGCTTCACTAAGTTGTTCCAAGAGTCTGGATATTAGTGGTAATGGATGTCAATTCTTCACAGTGATCTTGTTTAAGTCTCGATAATCTACATACATTTGTAATGAGCCATCTTTCTTTTTTATAAAGAGGATAGGTGCACCTACTGGAGATTTAAAATGTGAAATGAAGTTCTTTGTAAGATTCTCTTCAATGTAATCATTGAATGCTAAGAGCTCGTCTTGAAATAAATTGTAGATTGGGCCAAATGATGGTTGTGCTCCTTCTTGGAGATCTATAGCACAATCATAAGATTGATGCTCTGATAGCATCTCAACATTCTTCTTTTCAAAGACATCCTTGAATTCTTCATATTGCTCCGGAATAACCAAAGTCAGAGTTGCATCTTCTTGAGCTAGCGTTGCAAAGATAACAAGATGTATATTATACTTGGCTTCTTTCATAAAGGCCTTCACACTTATGAATAAGGGTTTGTTTCTAGATATTATCTTGGCAGGTTCCACCATTAAAGATTTTGTTAGAAATATCACTTTTTGTAATCTCCAATCTATCAATGGATTATATTTATCAAGCTAAGATAGCTCCAAAATGACTGGACATGAAGGGGTCTTAATAATGTTAAACACAATGTTACGTTCATGATTTTCAAGACGTACCTTCAACAGTTTAGTTTCATGAGTAACATTGCCAGAAGACAAAGGTCGGCCGTCTATGACTTCTACATGGACAAGCTTTGGTTTCTTCACAAGAGGAAATTTGTGAAGCTTGGCAAACTCTTCATCTAAAAAGCAAGCAAATATTCTTGAGTCTAATAGAGTGTGGGTTTGCAGTTTTTGAATACCAAGAAATAAAGGTACTGTAAAGCAATGAGAAAGTTGAGCTGAGAGAAAGGGACCTTGATTAATTTGGGGTGTTGAGATGTCCAGCTGCACGGTCCCTATTGTGGCTGAGAGTCTTTATTTTCCTGCACGCTGTTGTATTACATGTTGTCTCGGTTGGGAATGCATCGGGCACTTGGTTGTAGAAGGTAAAGTACTGTTTGCAAATACTCATAAATTCCTAATATGTTTCATCCATATATAAGGAATATAACTCGAGCTTCAATTCAAAAGTGTTTAAAAACACTCCTCTTAGTAAAATCAATCTTACATATATCCCAATTACCTTATTTCCTTTATAATTAAGCAATTTTTATTTTTATTTATAAGTCCTAACTCTAATTAGTGAGCTTCATTAAGCTATAATTTTTAATTGAACCGTCCACTTAGTGTGAAATTTTGCAAACACATGCTGGTATAAGCCTTTTACATGCTCAAAAAAACTTAGTCCAATCCAACTTACAGATTGCAAGAAAATACCCAAAAAGCACACTGATGATGCTCAGCCGCCAACTTGAAGATTGATGCAGAAATTCCAATGGTGATTTCTCCTTCTTTCACCGTTAACTTCAGCTCAAACTTGGTGTGTAGCTCAATCTACAAGTCTTCTATGAGCATACTAAAAATTACATTGATCCAATTAGTGGATCTTTAGTAATCACAGAAACCCTATCCAACCCTAAACTGCCAACTTCCGACAACCCTTTGTATCAAAACTCAAATATCTCCTAATTGCATTGCTAGATTAACACAAAACTTTATATACACTTAGCACATCCAAAAATCCAAATAATATCAAATTTTGAATCATAGATGCTTCACAGATTTTACGAATAACTCAACAATGCAAGCCATCATTGTCTTATATAAAAATCCAAATCACCAATACAAACCCCTGACTTTGAATAGCGATTGCTAAGTCTTCTAAAACCTTATGGTTCCAAGCTAAATGCCTTTGAAATTCTTTTCAAGCTAGCTATCCAACCTTAATCGCCGATCTTTGAATGTGCCTCTTTCTTGCCTTCCGCGGTCATTTTTGTCCCTAGAGGTCCGATTTCGACCCTGTCTCATATCCGGTCTATTCTTGGGTATCAATTCAACTAAATTTAAGGATTCTTAAGTTAAATCCTATTCTCAACTTAATCCTAATACCAACCATAATAACTATTTTTCTTTTCTATCCTATTCTAATTAACTTATGGCTTTTCAAAATCAATAAAAGAGTTTGTATAGCCTAGAAGAAAACTTTAACAACTAACTTTTATCTGTTAGCTATTTAAACAAGAAAATAATCTAAGAGGCTTCCATAACCCTTTTCTTAAGTATCTTAAGTTCCTATTGAACTTAGATAATCAAGTATTAAATATAAATTGCTCTTATCTATATCTTTCATTATATAAACGTGCTGCAACACGACAACGCTTGTGCTCTCGAGTCTTGTTGTTTGAGGCGTCTATTTTCTATGACAATTTTGGATTTATGGTCTACCTCTCCATAATATAAGCACAAGTTTTGCTCAATTTGTTGCTTCTTTTCTTCAATTGTGAGGGGCTTGAAATATATCGTATTGATTTGGATGCCTTCTGTTTCAAATTGAGCTTCTATACTCTTAATAGGAGCAGCCGAATAGAATAGGTTTTCTCCTGGATACCATGTAGCTTTGGAATAATAGTCTTGATATGGTTGAAAAAGCCAATTGTTACACTTCACTACTTGGCTGATTGCTACATTGAGTGTTTGAGGCTTCGATAAAGATAGTAATAAATCCTTCACGTCATCTCTGAATTTCTAATAAAAGTGGCTCACCAATGCTTCTTCTCCCTAGTTGATATTACAAGCAAGTTGTCTGAATTCCTATGCATAAACAAATGCAGAGCGTGATCCTTGACGCATAAAACAAATCTTGGTGGTTGCCCACTGAGCCTTATCATGCTCTCCAAATGCCTCCTCGAATGCTTCTAGAAAGGTCTCAAAATTACTCAAGATAAAGACCTTTTTTTCAAATAAGGGAGCAAACCAAGGCAAAACTTGTCCAATAAGCAATGTCTCCACTAATCCAACTTGCAACTACTTAGTTAAATAGCAATCCGGTTGCAAGAATGTTATCAATTGAACTTATTTTATAAAAGCACAAAAATTTGATCGGGTACCATCAAACTTCTTTAGGAGACTGACTCGAGGCTCTTTATACTGTGGTGTAATAAAATTCTTACGTTGAAAAATAGATGGCAGTATTTCACTAGCTAGAGATGGTTGTATTGTAGTTTGAGCTACTCCCACTCTTGTAGCTCCATAGTATCATACTGTATTTACGTACAGTATATAAAAATATTAAATATCTTCAATCTATTATTATTACATGTGTGAGTGCTAGAGATTATTTTAGAAGGTAATATAAGAAGAGGATTTATTATAGCCACTTAGTTAGTGAATTAAGATGGCTATTTGTTTTGTTCCTATCTTACTTATATCCTAGAATAGACTCTTTTGTAATTAGAAGAAAGATAAAGGTTGTTTTACCTTTCTTGTTGACTTTGAGGTAGAATGGACCTTGTGAGGGATAAGAAAGAAGAGCATGGGATGAATAGGACCTATCCAATAGGATTTGGCTGCCCATGTGGGCGTATCATAGTCTAATATGGAAAGAAAGGGAGATATACTCCTCATGCTAGACCTAGAGTTTAGAGAGTTTTGAGTGGTGAACTTTGGAGAGAGATAGCTCTGAGGAGATAGAAGCATTTGTAATGAAAATTGGTGGGTGTGTTCTTCAAGATGTAAGGATTCTAGAACCTAGCCACTCACATGTTTTGGAGTTGTGAGCAAAAAATTACGCTTGTTTTAATAGAGTAGCATTTGCTGCCACCCGACGAAGAGGGGTAGAAACTTCGAGCTACCACTGCAAGTTTGATTTCAATTCTTTCTTAGTAAAATTTGTAAAGAGTGTGGAAAATTATGCTAGCTTTCTATCAAGACATCTCTTGTAGCATTTGGAGTTGGAGAGCAAAAGTTGAAAGCTTGAAAGTGGGAAAGGATTTGCTGCCACCCCATGAAGAAGGGCAGAGACTTTGTTCAACCACCTAAGTCGAACAATCTCTTCAATCTTTTTGATATTTTTAATGCTTATAGAAGCTTATGTAAGCTTTCCACAAAAACAAAAATCAATACATTTGGAGCTTTGATGAAAGTTTTATGAGCCATGAAGTGTCAAAGAGGGCAAATTATTGCTAGGGTTTGAAGAGTAGAATCAACTAGCTATAAAAACTGGAGTTTGAGAGGCATGCATACAAAATTTTAAAATAAGTTAGATGATAGAGTGAGATTTCTAAAAAGCTATTGCATGTCTAATTTGAAGAAGGGAAGTGATCACAACAAAGGCTGAAGTGAAGAGGAGCTTTGCTGCCTTTGCATTTGCTTGGAAATTTTAGTGCCTATTTCTTTTAGCCATAACTATTAAATGGTAAGTCATCTATTTGTGAAATTTTGATATGTTTTACAATGGATTATTGGCTTTCCATAGGCTGTAAGCACGCTTGATTCGACCTTTGGATGAATTTATAGTGATTTATTTAGTTTCAGCTTGTTGTACAACTTGTATTCCTCATATGCGGTTGTATTTTGAGGTATACTTGAATACATACACACTTTGCTTATACCTTTTATATAAGTATATATACTTGTATTTATATCAAGTATTTTATAAGTATTTATATAAGTATTATACCAAGGATTATATATTATTTTATACAAGTATTTATATAAGTATTATACCAAGGATTATATATTATTTTATACAAGTATTTATACAAGTATTATATAAGTGTTTATACAAGTATTATTCAAGTATTTATATATTTGTGTAGTCTTGTCTGAGTATAATACAAATTATAATTTGAAGCAATTAAATGTTAATGTGAGTATAGAAGATGCTTAAACTACTCTATATTTAACTGGTTCTAGTAGCATTTAGAAATGGAAACATTTTTCAAGGCAGATTCTCTCTCTGTGACAATGGAGCTTCGTAATTGTTTCCATTTTGTTGATTCTGTCGCTAGGCATTAAGGGCATTGATGATCACATCTAACTTTGACTCCGAAGATTCTACCATGTTAACGTCTTTTCTACGAGCCATACTAAATAAAAAAAAAAGAATCAATATCAGTCTAAGGGAGGATAAATCAGCAATCCTTAGAACGCTCAAGTATCTCCAAGAAGAGGGGCAGTCTACTCTCTGCCTCAAAGAATTAAGCTTTGAAATTGATAGAAGGACAGACTCGACAAACTGTCACAGACGCTGAATACAGATTAGAAGTCTAAAGAAGAAGTTCAAGAAGAACTGGCAAGAACTAGATTAATCAGATGAGTAGAAGAACTACTCCAAAGAGGTGTGCTAGAGTTTCAAGAGATGTATTATCGCGACTGAAGAACTCTTCAACCTCGACTCCAATATATATTCCTACCTAGGAAGCATCTTAAGAAACTTCCACCAACTAGGGAGCTTTTCAAACAACTTCTACCAACTAGGAAGCTTCTCAAGCAACTTCTATCTACTTGGAAGATACTAGAAGATTCTGGGAGGTTGAAGAGAGTTCTAGGAATTTTCTAAAATATTCTAGAAGGTTTTGAAAAGTATGTCTTTGACAGATAAAGATAAAAAGGCAAGTAAAAATAAAATATAATATAATAAATAATTTAAATAAAAATAGAAAAAAAATAAAAAAAAGATTAAATAAAATAAAAGTTAATATAAAAGTTAAAATAAAAGTTGATATAATATTAGAATATTAATAAAATAATTATAATTTAATGATAATATTATATTAAATAAATAATTATAATTATAAAATAGTTATTTTAATTTAATAATAATATTTTTTATTTTTTATTTTTTATTTTATTATTATTTTTTATTTTCTTATTTTATTTTATATTTTTTATATTTTTTATATTTTTTATATTTTTATATTTTTATATTTTTATATTTATTTTTATTATAATTTAATATAAATAAGATAAGACTTAAAACACAACAATCAAAAGTATAACATAAAATCAACAATGTAAATGATTGAAGAGATAGAAATCACTAACCTTAATTGTATTCCACTTAAGGTAGAAACCTCTTTCCACTCCAAAAATGGCCAAAAATTCACTTCTTGTTCAATAGCATTGAAGTTTGATCCACTACAATCTTAATTCTAAAGTGCTTGTACACCAAAAATTCCACTATTAAATAGTCACCATGCACTAAGAAATGCCTTTTCCAACATGAGGTACATGAAATTGCCAAGGCAGTAAACCACTTCTTAATCTAAAATTCACTACAAATTCAAATCAAGTCCAAATTGAACATGCAATAGCTTATTGGAAAGCCAACATCAAGATACACCAACATAAAAGGTTTTAACTTAAAATATGCAATAAAAAAAATTGATTGATGAAAATCTGAGAGCAAATCAACATGCACTTAATAATGAATTTTTTTCGAATACCTTATGAATTGAGATTTTGAAAAGCTTTGCATACACCAATAAAGAAGAGATGTAGAAAATTCACCAATGATGAGGATTAACTTTGAACTTCTCACTCAAAAAGACCAAGAAAAATGTGAATTACAAGATACTAATTCCACATTCACACACACAATTAGAAGCACCACCTCTTGACAAATGCACCATTTATATGAGGAAAAAATTTATTCCTCAACCCAAGTTATAAGGCGGCCTCTATTAAGAGTTACTTATAAATTATGGTGTGAAGTATAAGGAGCAATAAACAATAATGAAGGAGTAGAACAACACAAAACAAGTAAAATATGTACAATTAAGTAATTGCACACTACAAAACTAGTCACAGTTTGTTCACTAGATTTTTACCTAATAAAAAATAAAAGTAAAAAGTAAAAATTATCTTTATAAGTCAATAATTTTTTTTATCTTTCCAATGATGTAAAAAATATATAAATCTAAGTTACTATGAGTAAGTTATGATATTCAAAATTAGAAGATAAATAACGGAAAAAATTAAGTAGAAATTTTTACCTCAAGAGTAACTTGTTATAAGATCATGGATTTGAACCTCATCAAGGCTCAGAATTAGTGTATATGGGTGTCCTAGAGGGGCCACGAGGCCTTAGTCTTATCTTTCTACCTACATCCAAGGTGCCACAACCCATATAGGACTTGTGCACCTCCTTTCCTATAAGGACTATATGTCAAGGACAATAACTGGATGAAGTCAGATAAACAAGTGAGACCTCTCTCAAAGAAATAAATATAAAAAAATATATATATTAAATAGAAATTGGAATGACTAATGCCAAAAGACAAGAAAACTAGAGACTCTTGAACTAGACTGGAAACAAGAAAGGAGTTGACAAGAGTGAAGAAGGCTTCACTCTTGTCTCTATTTATACTATCTACCTAAGAGCTAAGTGGCGGCGATGTTCTATAGGACCTCCAACTCGTATCTAATTTACAAGACACGTGTCCAAGTTGCAAAACATGTGTTAAACTTGCAGGGCAAGTTTCCTATATGTTCGCCATGTATTTAGCTTGGTCTTCAAGCTACCAACATGTGCGACATGTGGCTAACTTATTGACCAAGTTTCTAATCCAAAAATCTACTATGGACACTTATAAAGTCAAAGGAGCGTCTATGAAGTTTCTAAGAAGTTTCTCTAAAGATATTATGGAATTAATCTGCTTTTATCTTCTTTTATCTAGTTCTATCTGATCATATAGGTAACTATGTATATGTCCGTGATATTACCCCCCCTTTAAAGGACGAGTTCCACGAGGAGCGGTGATTACATGTGTAAAAAGTCTAAGATGCGGCGAATAATATTTGCCACATACTCTGATCTTTGTTCTCTTCGAAGGTAATTGATGGGTCTTCTCAGCCATCGATAGTGTCTCATTCCAGGGCGAGAAGACCACCCTGTTATTTGATCATTGTTGTGACCTTCATAACTTCCTTCAAATGTCACATCTGGAACACCGTCAAGAGTTGTTCCTATCTCCAATAAAATCACCAAACATCGAGAATCTCTTCCAAGGTCGTGATACCAAACACGTTGTATCTCGCCATCTATTCGAGGAAGAACATGTCGTTCTTGAAGATCTTTATCTCGGTTGCGTCGTCTTGAGGGTTGTGACAGTCGCAATGTCTCGTCCGGTAGGTCAGCAAATGAAGGCTCTTGAGTCAAATCCGCTAGTTGTTGATTCTCCATCTCCTTAGCATCACAAAATACAAAGAAGCTACAAGCAAGGATAGAAAGTTGAATGTTATCTTGCCTACATCTTGTTTCTTTTATAGGGAAAGTCTTCATCTTGGTTTTGATGGATGTTGTTGATGAAAGGTCTCCACCTTCCTCGCTGCATTTGCCAGATTTTTTGCTGGTTCCCATGTGCGCTCACTAATATCGTATCCGTGCCAGTGAACAAGATATTCCAACCTATTTCGGCGCCGCCTTGAATCTAAGACTTCTTCCACTTCAAATTCGTCATTATTGTTCACTTCTATAGGAGGAGGTGGCACTTGTCTTCTTCTTAGTATGTTCACTATCTTATATGGTTCAAGAAGAGACACGTGGAATACAGGGTGGATCTTCATAGACTTTGGTAGGCGTAATCGATATGCAACTGGATTAATTTGTTCAGAAATACAAAAAGGTCCAAGCTTACGATAGTCCAACTTGTCACAAGGTCGCGTAGTCTTGATATTGTGACGAAGTAGCCATACCTTGTCACCTACGTTGAGTTGTGGTTGTTCCTTTCGATACGCATCAGCGTTTATCTTTTGTCGTTCTTGAGCTTCCTTTAATTGTGCCTTCATTGTTGTATGTAGTTCTAACAAATGATTTATCAAGTCTTCCGCCGTAGGATTGTCAACTTTCGAATAGTCCAAAGTATCAAGTCGTGGATGGTAACCATAATTAGCAAAGAAAGGTGTTTGTTGTGTAGAAGAATGTACCATATTATTATAAGCAAACTTTGCCATTGGTAAAAGAGTTGTCCAATCATCTTGTTGGTAGTTGATGGTACATCTCAAATATTGTTCCAAAACTTAATTTACGCGCTCCATTTGTCCATCAGTTTGAGGATGGAAAGCTGAAGATAGCTTTATATCCACCTTTAAAATCTTGAAAAGAATTCTCCAAAATCTCGATACAAATTGAGTTCCCCTATCCGATATAATATCCTTAGGTAATCCATGATAGCGGTAGATATTGTCAAGGAAAAGCTTAGCTGTTTCTTTGCCTGTGATAGATTTTTTACATGGTATAAAATGTGCCATCTTAGTGAAACGATCTACTATCATGAATATAGAGTCATAAGAACTTGAGTTTGGAAGATCCGTGATAAAATCCTAGACACAGAAGACCATGGTTGTTCTGGAATGGGTAATGGCTGAAGAAGTCCGTAGGGTCGGTGGCGAGGAGTTTTTGATCTTGAACAAACATCACATGTTTTTACAAAATCTTTGACTCCTTTCCACATTTGAGGCCACCAAAAATCTCTAGATATCAACTCTAGAGTCTTAATGTACCCAAAATGTCCTGCTACCGGGAAGTCATGACGAGCTTGAAGAACACGTAATCGTGCTTCACCTTCTGGAACATATAAGCGCCCTTCAAAATAGAATAGATTTTTCTTGAACTCAAACTTTGAAATATTATGAGACTTAGAAGAATTATTCTTAATTTCATGAATAAGAGGATCTGAGGACATACTTAACTGGACTTGCTTGAGAAAAGTTGAATCAACAGTTAATGTTGATTTCGTTGCCCGAAGATGAAATTGCTTTGGCTTCAAGAGGGTCGTTCTTTGTTGATCAAAAGTTGCATCTCCTTCTTTTGGTGCAAGATAAGAACGTCTAGAAAGTGTATCGGACAAACCTTGTTGTTTTTCTAGCCGATATGTAATAATGAACTCGAATCTTGAGTAAGTTGTCTTTCCGGCTGAGCTGATGATGATTCAACGCTGGCGTGTGTGGGAAAATGCCAAGGGTTCTTGTGATCGTGCTCATGGTAGAGAAATTTGGACTAGGCTATTCTGAATGTGTACCATTCTTGAAAAGAATCCACAATTGAGAGAAGTTCTTTATCGTGGATTTCGTAGTTGATCTCTGTTGTCGAAAATTTCTTAGAATGGAAAGCTATTGGATGGAATTTGTCATCTATTCCCATTTGTGACAATACTGCGCCCAAAGCAAAGTCTGATGCATCTGTTTCCATAAAGAATGCTTTGGAAAAATCAACGCGATACAAGATTGGTGCAGAAGTAAAAGCTATCTTCAAAGCTTCAAATGATGCTTCTGCTTCTTTACTCCACTCAAGCTTGTCCTTACAAGTCAAACGTGTAAGTGGGGCTGCAACTTGAGAGAAGTTCTTGATGAAGATTCGATAGTAATTGGCAAATCTTAAAAAACATTGTACATCCCTTATTGTTTTTGGAATCTTCCAATCCATGATTGTTTGGACTTTCTTAGGGTCTATCATGAGGCCATCATTTGAGATGATATATCCTAAGAAGTCAACTTGAGTAGTGTGAAATACACACTTTTCCATCTTGGCATACAATCCTGTTTCTCTGAGTTTTTGTAAAACATGACGAACATGTGTTTCATGCTCTTCTACGTTCTTAGAGTAGATTAAAATGTCGTCTAGGTAGCAGACAACAAAATCATCTAAGAATTCATAAAAAACATCGTTCATGAGATGTTGGAAAGCAGCTGGTGCATTTGTGAGTCCAAAAGGCATAACATTGTATTTGAAGTGTCCATACCTTGTTCGAAATGCAGTCTTCCATTCATCTCCTTCTTTGATGCGAACCAGATTGTATGCTCCTCGTAGATCTATTTTTGTATAGATCTTAGCTTGATTCAGTTGATCAAGAAGTCCGGAGATTAAAGATAGTGGATACCTGTTCTTAATAGTGATCTTGTTAAGTCCCCGATAATCCACACACATTCGTAATGATCCATCTTTTTTCTTCACAAATAGAATTGGAGCTCCTGCAGAGATTTGGAATGGCGTATGAAGTTCTTGGCCAGATTCTCTTCAATATACTCTTTGAGTTCAGCCAACTCATTTTGTGATAAATTGTAGATTGGTCCAAAAGGAGGCTGAGATCCCTCTTTGAGATCAATCGAACAATCATATGGGCAATGCTCCGGAAGAATATCAGCATTCTTCTTCTCAAAAACATCTTGATAGTCTTGGTATTGGCTTGGAATGCCACTTGAAGCCTTTCCACTATCAAAAATGGGTGTTGTGTAAATAGCAAAAGTTGATCCTTCTTTTGCTGCGTGTATAAAAGCTTTTGCACCTATAAGTACAGGTTTTACTGTACCAGGCTTGTAGCTTTTTATTGGATCGGTAGGATGTTTAATAATATCCTGGGAAAAGTCAAGTCTACGAGAATTCCAATCTATTTGAGGGTTATATTTTTCTAGCCATGACAAACCTAGAATAACTGGATTAGATGGAGATTTAATTATGTTAAAGGTTACATAGCTATTATGACCATCTATTGTTACTTTTATAGGACGGGTTTCATGAGTGACATCTCCTGAGGACAATGGGCGACCATCTATGACTTCTACATGTACGGGTTTAGGTTTCTGTACTAAAGGTATTTTATGATTCTTAACAAATTGTTCATCTAGAAAACATGCTGAGGCTCCTGAATCTAATAAGGCAGAGGCTCTGTAATTTTTTGGTCCTAAATATACATCTATCATAAAACAAGGAGAGGGTTCTGAGGAGAGAATAGGACCTTTATTAGGAATTGTACAAGGTTCCAGCTACACGGTCCCTATTGTAGCTGGACAAATTTATTTTCCAACATGTTGTCTTCTTTGACAGCCGTACTCCTCATTTTGTAGTTGCGACGTTTCTTTGGACAATGTTGAGCAGTGTGCTTAGGTTCTCCACAATATAAACATAATCCTTCTTGACGACGACGAATCTTTTCTTGTTTAGTAAGAGGTTTAAAACGTACCGCATCAATTTGCATGTCTTCTACTTCCGAATGTACGTTTTGTGAGGATGTTGATGTTGCCATTGAATAATAACGTTGAGGCTCTCTTGTACGACTCTTGGATCGAAACTCAAAAAGTCGATTGTCACACTTCACAGCAAAATCAATTGCTTGACTCAATGTTTGAGGATCGGATAAATTGAGCATTAATTTTTTTACTTCATATTGTAATCCATAGAGAAATTGACTGATGAGTGTAGCATCGTCCCACTTGATGTCGATCGCTAGTTGTCAAAATTATGAAGCGTATAATGACATTGATCGATTGTCTTATCGTAGGATGCAAATCTTGTTGGTTGCAACACGAATTGCATCATGTTCTCCATACATCGATTTGAAATTCCGCAAAAAATGCCTCCAAATTATCCAATATTGGATCACGTCGTTCAAGAAAAGATGAAAACCACGATAAGGTAGGACCCGAAAGTAACGTTCCAATAAACCTAACTTGAGATCCTTGCGTAGGATAACTCTGAGGTTGAAGTTCGATCACCAGTTGTACCTGATTGATGAATCCTCGAAACTTAGATCTTGTGCCATCAAACTTCTCAGGCAAACTGATTTTTGGTTCTCTAACGTTTGAACGGTGCTCCATCATCGGTGAGGTAGCATGGTTTGGTGTAGATATTGACGTAGCTCCAACCATCTCTACATCTTCGCTTCTTGCTAATCTTGATGCTCCTTGTGGTGGTAAATTGAGTTGATGCATTGCAAGCATTAGTTCTCTCATTTGTTCTTGTAATTGTGCCATTGCACTCTTCATTTCCGCAAGCTCTGCCATGATAATATAATAGAAAAGAAGATGTCTACTCTTACTTCAAGAAATACGGAACACACACTCAAAAGAAAAAAATTCTAGAAACAATATCAGTTTAGAAGTGGGTACTCCACAACTTCTAATATGCTTATGTCTTATGAAGAGAAAGGGGTAATCCACTCTTAATCAATAAAAGACAAAGCTCTGATACTGTATGTGTATTCTTGTCAATCTATCAAGGATAATAATTGGATGAAGTCAGATAAACAAGTGAGACCTCTCTCAAAGAAATAAGTATAAAAAAGTATATATATTAAAAAGAAACTGGAATAGCTAATGCCAAAAGACAAGAAAACTAGAGACTCTTGAATTAGACTGGAAACAAGAAAGGAGTTGACAAGAGTGAAGAAGGCTTCATTCTTGTCTCTATTTATACTATCTACCTAAGAGCTAAGTGGTGACGTTCTATAAGACCTCCAACACGTATCCAATTTACAAGACACGTGTCCAAGTTGCAAGACAGGTGTCGAACTTGTAGGGCAAGTTTTCTATATGTTCGCCACGTATTTAGCTTGGTCTTCAAGCTACCAACATGTACAACATGTGGCTAACTTATTGACCAAGTTTCTAATCCAAAAGTCTACTATGGACACTTATAAAGTCAAAGCAGCATCTATAAAGTTTTTAGGAAGTTTCTCTAAAGATATTATGGAATTAACCTACTTTTACTTTCTTTTATCTAGTTCTATCTGATCATATAGGTAACTATATATATGTCCGTGACACTATATTAGTTATTGGTCCTCCTATTTTATACTAGTAGAACTAATAATTTTGTATTTTTGACTTTACCATGGTGTTCAAAAACACCCAATTAGCCTAGGAACCTTCTGTGGCCTTCAAATCATGCTCCATTTCTTCATAATGACTCCCAAGGTGGTAAAACTCATTTTTTCCAAAGTCTTCAAAATTGCTCTAAAAATTCTAAATAAATTCTAAATAAATTCTAAAAATCTCTATAATATTTTTAAGATGATAATATCAATTTAAAACTATTTTATTCTACCTTGGAAATTTTTTATAATAATAAAATCAATAAAAATCAACTCAAAATCCTATTTTCTATAAAAATAATTAAAAAGATATGAGATTTCTTTCTTATACTTCTTCTACCTATTAAGTAATATTTATAGGTTTTTAATAAGTAATACATGTAGTTAGAAGGCCAATGTAGACATTGGTCTGAATAACTAATTCTTAATACTTAATAATAAATAAAAATACTAAATCAACTAAAATAATTGCCTCCAAGGCTTACTTAGACTCCATTTTTATAACTTTTCTTCTAATAAGACTTTTATATTTATAAATACTTCTAAATTCTAATAAATACTTAAATAATCAAAAAGATTATCTAACCATCATACTTATATAATTAAATGACTTAAGACTATATTTTAAATCAATCCACCAATTAAGATCCATTGGTGGAATTTACACAAGGATACAAGAATACAAAATAAAAGATTTGAATTAATTTTTTTTTAAGAAGAAACCAATATGATCTTAAAATAATTAGATGAATATATAAATAACATCAAGAAATGTGAACTAGAACTTCAAGAGATGAGTTGTTAAGATTGAAGAACTCTTCACCCTTGAATTCTATATATATCCCTATTTAGGATACTTCTTGAGCGACTTCCATCAAACTAAGAAGCTTCTTGAGTATCTTCTATCAACTGAAAAGCTTTTCAAGCTCTTTCTATTAACTACAAAGCTTCTTAAGCTACTTTCACCAATTAAAAAGCTTCTCATTTGATTTTCACTAATTTAAAAAAGTCTAAAATATTCTAAAAGATTTTATGAACCTCCAAAGTGTATATTCCTAACATCATCTCATTTTCTAGCAATAAATTCTAACAAGAGCTCATATCTTTGAAAATCTTTTTATATACATAAAAAATTGAGAATATGTTATATTAATGAAGCTAAATATTTTATTCTCTGTTGTTAGATAATAGGTTCTACTGGTCCTTGAAGAAATCACATATGACTTTGAGCTAGTACCTTTATTATTGAAATATCCCATCCACGGATTTAATGTTTATTGTGGCCTTCAAAACATCCTACAAATAAAATCTCAAATTTAGAAGGATTCATCTTTCCAAGTTCAAGTAATATCAATAAAGCTCAAGTATTAGAATTAAGACTTGTATAGTTGAATGTTGCTCTTAATGGCTCTAAACATGGTCATATTTGGTGTTGAAATGTATTGTCCTTACTTTGTTTATTTAAAGGCTGTAAACATTGCATTGGTTTATTTGAAGCTTCCGTAGCAAGTAAATCTTTTGATTCTTGTTTTGCTAAATCTTTCAACCTTTGAAGGTTGAACATGGTGATTGACTTATTTCTACCACTTTATTCTATCTTGGAACAAATGATTTCATATTGATAAAGGTTTTAGTTTAATTTTTTTTTTCTTATAAATATTCTTTAGATCCAATTTTCACCAAAAAATTATTATCAAACACCTTTAGATTTGTGGACATAGAGTCAATGAAATTCTTGTACCTTTTAAAATGCATTGATGAGATTTTTGACTGATTCCCATATACACTCATTGATATCATAGCCGTGCTAATGAACAAGATATTTCAATTTTTTTTTACTTTTGCCTTGAATCTAGCACCTTTTTTATCTCAAATTTTTTATGATTTTTGATTTTGATACTAAATAGTGATTATTGTACTCTTCCCAAAATACATGACTTTCTATAAGGCTTCAAAAGAAAAACATAGAAAATTAGATGTACCTAAATAAAAGATGGTAGTTCAAAAGAATATGCCATTAGATTAATTTGTTTCTAGATGAAAAATGGTCCTAACCTCCAATAGTCTAATTTATCATATAATTGCTTAGTCTTCATGTTTTTTTGAAGAAATTATATTTTATCTTTAATTATTAAAAATATACACTTTAGAGATTCATAGAACCTTCTAAAACATTCTAGAGCTTCTTGAGTTAGTGAAAGTTGATAGACAAGCTTTCTAATTGATGAAAGTAGCTTGAAAAGCTTCCTAGTTAATAGAAGTAGCTCGAGAGGCTTCCCAGTTAGTAGAAGCTGCTGGAGAAGCTTCTTAATTTGATGGAAGTTACTCAAGAAGCATCCTAAATAGGGGTATATATAGAAGGCGAGACTAAAGAGTTCTTTAGTCTCAACAATGCATCTTTTAGAATTATAGCTCATCTTTCTTATTATTATTTATATACTCATTAAGTTAATTCAAATTCTTATTGGTTTCTTCTTGAAATCTTATTCTAATTTAAGTCTCTTGTTTTGTATTCTTGTGTCTTTGACAATTTATCAAGCCTGCTTTTATTTTAAATATTAGAGTTGAATCCTTCTTGTTAGAGAGTGGATTATCCCTCTTCTTCAAGGTATACTAATATTTTAGAAGTTGCACATTACCTTCCTCTAAGCTGATATTTTTTTTATTATAATATTAGAGCTTTATTCCTTTTCTGAGAAAGTGAATCACCCCTCTCATTGAAGGTCTTAAAGCATTTTAAAGGTTACAGATTATTCTCTTTTAAACAAATATTATCTTCTTATAGATTCATTTTTTTTTCTTTTAGAATAGTTGAAAGTCATAATATTAATATGATCAAATCTTTTGAGTCCAAATTAGATACTATTATAAATACTCTTACTATATTAAAAATAAGACTACGGAGATTAAAAGAATTGTTGTAAAACTTCATAATAATGCAACATCTAGAGTACCACAATCTTGACTCCATCCACCTCCAAATTTTGTACTTGAGGATGCAATACTATCTAAGCTATACCAAGGAAATCCACCTGTTCAATAACATAAGGAGCCTTGAATTAGTCTTCTGAAAAAATATGATAGTACATATTTGAAGTTTTGAGAATTTGTCAATCAAATTTAATTGATAACAGTTCTACAATTTAATACTTATTCAACAAAAGAGTCACCGGTTGGATTGGTTGGCACCTTACTTATAAAGCAAGCATTATTATGATTTGCTCTCTTGTTTGAAAAGAGATCACCAATTTTGAGCAACTTTGAAATTTTCATAGAAGCATTTGCAGAAGCATTTAGAAAATATGACAAAGCTCGTTAAGCAATAGCTAAGATCCAAACATTGCGTCAATATGCATTTGATTTTAGGCAATTAATATGCAATATCAATTAGGACAAAGAAGCCTTACTAAATCAATTTTATTAGAAACTAAGAGATGATATAAAAAATTTGTTACCTTCACTTTTAGATCCACAATTATTCAATGAAGCTATTAATTAAGCCATAAAATTTGATAATTAATTATTTCAATGTCATCAAGACTAACGTTCATGGGCTTCAACAAGACAACATGCAATCTAACACACTCCTACTACATTGACAAGCATTTTAAATTTATATTCAAAAGTAAAAAATATATAACTTGATACAATACATTTTAAACCTCTTAATCTATAAGATAAGAAGTGTCAGATGGAAGAAGGTCTATACTTGTATTGTGACAAAAAAGGCTACAAGGTTGGCAATTATTCAAAGAAACAAAATTGACGCATTACCAAAATCAAGAGTGTATTTGTTTAGAAAAACAAAGATGTTCAGCCACAATAGAGATCATGTAATTAAACAATCCAATACTATAAATTATTCAAGTTTCTTTCTTTCTATTCAATCTATTCATTGTTTTATAACTTTTTTGTATTTTGGCCCTCAGAAGCTTCAAACAACCACCTTATTGGATTCAAGGGCATCTGCTTGTTTTGTAGATGAGATATTCACTAAGTTTCATGAAATCTCTCTAATACAAAAATCTAAACTTATTCATGTAAAAATAATAGATGGACGGCCTTTATCCTCTGCTAATATCACCTATAAAATCATGCCTATAGAAGTGTTGTTCAAAGATCATAGAAGCCAAATTGTATTTAATATTATTACAACTCCTTTAAATCATATTACTCTTGGACTGTCTTAGTTGAAAAAATATAATCCATCCATAGATTGGAGGTAGCAAAGAATAATATTTCCAATATAAATCCCTACAAAATAAATTTTGTAAAAAATTACAAATTCGTAAGTCTTTATTTGTTGGAATAAGAACTTTTATAAGATTGGTCAAAGAAAGTATATCATTTATTATTTATGGCATTTCAATTAAAGAAGATATGACTTCATCAGTAAGTGTTCCAAAGCAGTATAGCAAATTTTAAGATATTTTTTAGAAGAAAAATGTTGATATATTGCCAAAGCATTGACTGTAGGATTGTGTTATAGATCTTCAAGAAAGAAGGCAACCACCTTTTGGTCCAATCTATAATCTTTCTCAAAATGAGCTTTTAGCATTCAAAGATTATATTTTTAAAAATCTTGCAAAGAACTTTATCAAGAATTCAAAGTCTCTAGCAAGTGCACCTATACTTTTTGTGAAGAAGAACAATGGTTCCTTATATATGTACGTTGATTATTGGAGATTGAATAAAATAATAGTGAAGAATTGTTACCCACTACTGTCAATCTCAGGACTTTTGGAACAACTCAGCTAAGTTAAGATCTATATTAAGATAGATCTTTATAAATCATACAACTTAGTATTGATCAAGGAAGGAGATGAATAAAAGACTACATTTTTGATAAGATATGGACATTTCGAATATAATGTTATGTCCTTTGAATTAACAAATATACTTGCTATCTTTTAACATTTAATGAATGACATCTTTTGAAAGCATCTAAACAAGTTTGTAGTAATCTATCTTGATGACATCTTGATTTATTTAAACAATCTAGAAGGACACAAAGAACATGTTAAGTTGGTATTACAAAAGCTGCAAGATGTAGGTTTGTATGCCAAACCAAAGAAATAAGTATTTCATCAACTTAGGATGGAATTTTTGAGATATATCATATCTATTGAGAGTTTAGCAATGGATTCTGAGAAAGTAGAGGCAGTTATACAATGGGCCATTTTGAAGACTATGAAAGACATACAATGTTTTCTTGAATTTTCTAACTTCTATCAGATCTTCATAAAAAATCACTCTCAAATTGCCACTTCTCTTACTTGATTGACATATAAGAATGAATTAAGATAGGGGCCTCAAGCGGAGAAGGCATTTTAAGATTTCAAAATGGCATTTACTACAGCCTCAATCTTAATGCATCTAGACTTTATAAAAGCATTCTATATAGAGATTGATACTTTGGATTTTGTACTAGGGGCCATACTTTCACAAATAGATATAGACAATAAATTCCATCTTGTTGCATTTTATTCTCAAAAAATCTTTGCCACTGAAATTAATTATGAAATATATGATATAGAGCTTCTTTTTATTGTGGATTCTTTTCAAGAATGTTGTCATTTTCTTGAAGGAACAATGTATCCTATGATTGTATATACAGATCACAAGAACTTGGAATATTTTATATCAGCTCAAATTCTTAATCACCACCAAATTCAATGGAATTTGTCACTATCTCGATTTATCTTTGTTATCACTTATCAACCTTAGAAGAAACAAGGATTGTTTGATGTTTTATCAAAGAGATTATATCTTATACCAAAGACATGAGAGATAGTATTTAATCAATAATATAAAATTTTATTGAAGCCAAAGCAATTTCATCTTTGCACCACTATTGCATCAATATCTATTGATTTTAGTTTCCTCAATGAGATGTGTGCTACAACCACTAATAATGTTTTGGCCCTTGATGTCAAGTATTACCTCAAAAAAAATCCTGAGAAGTTTAAGCTTGAAGAAGACCTTCTATACTTTGAAGAACGTTTATATATTCCAAAAAGATCAACATGGTTGCGCGTTCTTTAATGTCACCATGATTTTTCAATTGTGGATCACTTTGGATTTAACAAGATCTTCAAACTTATTTCTCTAAATTTTTTAGTGGCCTCAAATTCAGAAGGTGGAGAAGGACTTTGTGCTCTCTCGTAACATTTATTCAAGGTCCAAAAATCCTTAACATCATCCTAATGGACTTTTACAATCCTTATTTGTTCCAAGACAATCATGGTCTTCTATCTTGATGGATTTCATCACAGATCTACTACCATCTAATTCAATGGATAATATCTTTGTAGTAATCTTTGTAGTTAATTCACAAAGATGACTCATTTCATTTGTTGCAAGAAGATTACTTCTAGTAAAGAAACAACAAGGTTTTTTTTTAATAATATATATCAATATCATGACCTATCAGATAAAATTCTATCCAATCAAGGATCCCAGTTCATATCTAAGATTTAGAAATGTCTTTTTGAAATACTCAAGGTGGACATTAAACTTTCTTTGGCTTTCTACTTTCAAATTGACAACCAAACGAAACAAATTAACTAAATTTTGGAGTAGTATTTATAATAAAGCATCAATTATCAAGAAGACAATTAGATCTTGTATCTACCATTACTAGAGTTTACATATAATAATATAATTCATGCCTCAATTTAATAAACACCATTTTATTCCAATTATACATATCACCTAAAATTTGATTTATAAAATATATCAAAGAACAACAATCCAATAGCTGAAAGATTTACAAAGCATTCATCGTAATATCAAACAACTTTGAAGCTTCAATTGCAAATAGCTTATGATGCTTATAAAGTATCTAGAGATAAAAATAGAAATCAAGTACATATTTTTCATATTAGAGATAAGATATGGTTTTTTTGAAAGAATATCAAGACCAAGCGGTCATGCAATGAGTTGGACTATTAGACAGTAGGACCATTTTCTATCCAACAGCAAATTAATTTAATGGCATACTACTTACAATTAAGATCTTCTATGAAGTATATCCAATTTTTCATGTCTCTCTTTTAAAACCTTATAGAGAGTTGCATATTCAAAAAAAAATACAATAATCACTGTCTACTATTAAAATCAAAGACCATAAAGAATACAAGATTGAAAAGATACTTGATTCACGACAAAGGTGGAGCAAATTAGAATATCTTATTCATTGGTGGGACTATAATATTAGTGAGCGTATATAGAAATTAGCCAAAAATCTCTATAATGTACCTCAAAAGGTATAAAAATTTTATTGATTTTATTTCTACAAATCTAAACGTGTTTAGTGATAACTTCTTCGTGAAGATTGGATTTAAGAAGTAGTCATAAGAAAGGAAGAGTTAAACTAAAGCCTTAATCAATATGTAATCATTTGTTTTAAGATAGAATAGAATGATAGAAGTAAGTCAATTACCATGTCAAACCTTCAAGTATTGAGAGAACAAGATTTACAAGATTCACTTGCTACGTAAGTTTTAAACAAATTAGTACAATTTTTACAACCTTCAATTGAGCAAAGTAAGGCCAATACATTTTAGTGCCAGGTACACCATTAGTTAGAGCCATTAGGAATAAGATCCAACCATGCAAGTCTCAATTCCAATGCTCAAGCTTTAATTATATTGCTTGACCTTCAAAAGATGAATCCTTTTAAGCTTGAGATCTTGTTTGGAAGATGTTTTGAAGGCCGCAATGAAGATTAGATCTTTTGATGGGATGTTTTAATAATGGAGGTATTAGCTTAAAGTGATAGGTGATTTCTTTAAAGATGGATAGAATTTATTGCCTAAGAACGGAGAACAGAATATATAGATTCATTAGTATAGCGTATCTTTGATTATTTATTTATGTAGAAAGATTTTCAAAGATATGAGCTTTTATTAAAACTCGTCACTAGAGAAAGAGGTGATATTAGAGACATACACTCTGGAGGTTTATAGAACCTTCTAGAACATTCTAGAGCTTTTTGAATTAGTAAAAGTCAGTTGAGAAGCTTTCTACTTGATGAAAGTAGCTCAAATAGCTTTCCAATTGATAGAAGTTCCTCAAGAGGCTTTCTAGTTGGTAGAAGCTGCTCGAGAAGCTTCTTAATTTGATATTAGTCACTCAAAAAGCATTCTAGATAGGAGAATATATAAGAGTCAAGGTTGAAGAGTTCTTTAATCTTGATAATACATCTCTTGGAATTCTAGCTCCCCTTTCTTAGTGTTGTTCATATATTCATCTGATTAATTTAAGTTCTTCTTGGTTTCTTCTTGAAATCCTGTTTTAGTTCAAATCTCTTGTTTTATATTCTTGTATCCTTGATATTAATATGAAAAGCAAGCAATTGATTTTTAAATTTATTTGTAGATGCCTTGTAAGCATCTTGAGCTGCTTGCAATTGAAGCTTCAAGGTTGTTTGGTATTGCTATAGATGCTTTACAAATCCTTCAGCTACTAGATTGTTCTTTTTTAATATACTCCATAAATCAAGCTTCAAGTGATATCTATAGTTGGAATAAAATAATGTTTAATAAATTGAAGCATGAATAACATTATTATATACAAACTTTATTAATGATAGATACAAGATCCAATCATGTTATTGATAGTTAATGCTACATCATAAATATTGTTCTAAAACTTGGTTAATTTATTTTATTTGGCTATCAATTTGAAGATAGAAAGTTGAAGAAAGTTTAATGTCCACTTTTAATATTTTAAAAAGACATCTTTAAACTTAGATATGATATGGAGTCTTCAATAATATACAATATCATCTAGTAGGTTGTGATATTGATTTATATTATTAAATAAGAGTCTTTTCAATTTTTTTATTAGAAACAGTCTTCTTACAAAGAATGAAATGGTCTATCTTTGTAAGTCTATCAACTACCATAAAGATGCTATCTAATAAATTGGATGGGTGTAGATTTGTGATAAAATCCATTGAGATGAAAGACCATGACCATCTTGGAACAAACAAGGGATATAAGAGTCCATAAGAATGATATCAAGGATTCTTGAATCTTGAACAAATATCACAAGAGAGCATAAAGTCCTTCATTGCCTTCCACATTTGACATCACCAAAAATCTCAAGAAATAAGTTGCAAGGTCTTATTAAATCCAAAGTGACCCCCAGTTAGAAAGTCATGGTGAGATTGAAGAACACATAGTTGTGTAGGTCCTTCAGGGATGTACAAATGTTCTTCAAAGTATAAAAGATCTTCTTCAAGCTTAAATTTATCAGCATTTTCATTGAAATGATGCTTAATATGAAGGGCCAAAGTATCATTAGAAATCAAAATATGCACCTTATCAAAGAAATTAAAATCAATAGGTATCGATGTAATAGTGGCACAAAGGCAAAATTGCTCTGGCTTCAACAAAGTTGTATATTGTTGATCAAATATTACCTTTTTTGCCCTTGGTGCAAGATATGACCTCTTTGATACAACATCGCACAATCTTTGTTGCTTCTTAGGTCAATAAATAATGACAAAGTTAAATCAAGATAATGATATATTCCATCAAGTTTGATAGTGATTCAGAACTTGAACTGATATAAAATATTTTAAATTCTTATAATTTATATATATATAATCACAAGATGCATTGTTCCTTTGAAAAAATGATGCTATTTTTAAAAAGAATCTATAGTAACAAAAAGCTCTTTATTAAAAAATTTATAAATAATTTTGGTAATAGAAAATTTTTAAGAATAAAATACAATAAGATAGAATTCATTGTCTATATCTATTTGTGAAAGTATAATCTCTATTGCAAAATCCAAAGCATCAATTTCCATGTAGAATACTTTTGTAAAGTCTAGATGTATCAAGATTGGAACTGTGGTAAATGCCATGTTGAGGTCTTGGAATGCCTTCTCCACTTAAGGCCTCCATTCCAACTTATCTTTGCATGTCAATTGAGTAAGAAGGGTGGCAACTTGAGAGTAATTTTTTTATAAAGATCCTAAAATAATTAACAAATCTAAGAAAATATTGTACATCTCTCATAGTCTTCAGAATGGCCCATTACATGACCACCTCTATCTTCTTGGAATTCATCATCAAATCCTCAATAGATACGATGTATCTCAAAAATTCTATCTTAGGTTGATAAAATATACATTTCTCTAGCTTCGTATATAAATCTGCATATTCCAGCTTTTATAACACTAACTTTATATGTCCTTCATATTCTTCTAGATTTTTCAAGTACATCAAAATGTCATTAAAATAGATTACTATGAACTTGTCTAGGTGATTTCAAAAGATATCATTCATTGAATGTTGAAAGATAGCAGATACATTTGTTAGTCGAAAGGGCATGATAATATATTTAAAATGCCTATATCTTATCTAAAATTCGGTCTTTGATTCATTTTTTTCCTTAATCTATACCAAGTTGTATGCTCCACAAAGATCTATCTTGCTATAGATCTTGGCTTGGCCAAGTTGTTCCAAAAGTCTTGAAATTAACAATAGTAGATAACAATTCTTCACCTTTATTTTATTCAATCTCTAAAAATCAATGCACATATGCAAGGAACCATCTTTCTTTATTACAAAGAATATAGATGCACTTGCTGGAGACTTTGAATGCTTGATGAAGTTCTTTACAAGATTTTTATCAATATAATCCTTCAATATCAAAAATTTGTTTTAAAAAAGATTGTAAATTGGACCAAAAAATAGTTGCGTTCTTTCTTAAAGATATATAGCACAATCATATGGTTGGTGCTTTAGTAATATGTCAGTATTTTTTTAAAAAAAATATCTTAAAATTTGATATATTGCTCTAGAATACTTGTTAATAAAATATTATTTTCTTTAGTTGGAATTACAAAATGGTGTATCTTCTTTGGCCGATCTTATAAAAGTCTTTGCTCTAACAAATAAAGATTTACCAATTTGTGACTTTTTACAAAGTTTTCTTGTAAAGATTTCTATTGGAGATATTATCCTTTGTGACCTCTAATCTATAAATGGATTATACTTTTTCAACCAAGACAGTCCAAGAATAACAAGATTTAAAAGAATCTTAATAACATTAAATATAATTTGATTACTATAATCTTTAAATAATATTTCTATAGGTGTGGTTTCATGGATGATACTACCAGAGGATAAAGATTGTCTATCTATCACTTCTACATGAACAAATTTGGATTTTTGTACTAAAAGAATTTTATAAAGTTTAGCAAATCCTTCATCTAAAAAAACAAGTGGATGCCTCCAAATCCAAGAAAGTAATTGTGTGAAGTTTTTAAGGGCCACAATTCAAAAAAATTATAAAACAATGAATAGATTGAATAAAAAGAGAGGAATCTGAATATTACATTAAGTTACATATCTTTTACTTTTGAATGTGAATTCAAAATGCTTGTCGATGCAGCAAGAATATATTAGATTGCATATTGTCTTATTGAAGCCTATAAACATTGATCTTAACAATGTTGGAATAATTAATTATCATATTTTACGCCTTGGCTAATGGCTTCATTGAGCAATTGTGGATCCAAAAACGATAATAACAAATCTTTTACATTATTTGTTAGTCTCTAATAAAATTGACTTATTAAGCTTCTTCATTCCAATTAATGTTGCATATTGCTTGTCTAAAATCGGATGCATAGACTGATGCAAAGTGTGCCTCTTAATGCAATGCGTGAATCTTAGTTGTTGTTTAATAAGTCTTATCATGTTCTCTAAATGCTTCCGCAAATACTTTGATGTAAACTTCAAAATTCCTCAAAATTAGTGATGTCTTTTCAAATAAGGGAGCAAATCATAATAATGCTTGTCTTATAAGCAAGGTGCCAATCAATCCAACTTATAATTCTTTTGTCAAATAAGTATCAGATTGTAAAACCATTATTAATCAAATTTAATTGACAAATCTTTAAAACTTTGAACATGTACCATCATAATTCTCCAAAAGATTAATTAGAGGCTCCTTACGTTGTTGAATAGGTAGATTTTTTTAATATAGCATAGGTAATATTGTATCTTTAAGCATAAAAGTTAGAGGTGGGTGCAATCTAGATTGTGATACTCCAGATGTTGCGTTGTTATGCAGTTTTACAATAATCCCTTCAAGTTGCGTAGTCCTAGTAGATAACTAGTAAGAGCACTTATAATAGCATCTAACTTGGATTCAAAAGATTTAATCATACTAATGTCTTGACTCCTAGCCATTTTAAAAGTAAAAATAAATGAATCTATAAGAAAATAATATTAATTTAGAAAAGGGTGATTTACAATCTCTAAAATGCTTTAAGACCTTCAATGAGAGGGGTGATCTACTCTCTCATAAGAAAGATAAAGCTCTAATATTATAATGAAAAAAATATCAATTTAAAGGAAGGTAATCCGTAATCTTTAAATCATTGGTATATCTCAAAGAAAAGAGGTAATCCACTTTTTAACAAAAAAGATCCAACTCTGATATTTAAGATCAGAGGAGTCTTGACAAACTATCAAAGATACAAAAATATACAATAAGAGACTTGAATTAGAATAAGGTTTCTAAAAGAAACCAACAAGAACTTAAATTAACCAGATGAATGCACAAACAATACTAAGAAATGTAAATTAGAATTCTAAGAGATGCATTGTTGAGACAAAAGAACTTTTTAGCCTCAACTCTCATATATATCCCTATCTAGGATGCTTCTTGAACAACTTCCATCAAACTAAAAATCTTCTTAAATAGCTTCTACCAACTAGGAAGCTTCTTGAGCTCTTTCCACTAACTACGAAGCCTTTCAAGCTACTTTCACCAACTAGGAAGCTTCTCAACCAAATTTCATTAACTCAAGAACCTCTAAAATATTCTAGAAGGTTCTATGAATCTTTGAAGTCTATATCTCTAACAACCATATGATTCTTTATATCCTCTAAGATTTAAGATTCTAAAGTCTTTGAAAGTTTTTTATTAAAATAAAAAATTCTAAACTTCATTTCTATCTTGTAAATTTTAATTTTATTAAATTATAGTAGAATGAATCATATATCTTTTTTTACTTCTTTATGCTGAGTAGAAAATTGAAAGGCCACTATGAATTGTTGATTATTTTTTAACATATATAAATTAATCTAATTTTAGAATTTTAGATCAACCTTATTTTGTTGTAGGAGAGCTCTTCTAAGATTAAAAAAATAAGATTATATAGTCAACCAAATATACTCAAGGCCAATTAAAATATAATATTTGGACTTAGTTTCATTTAAAAAAATATATGTTTTATTTTTTAAAGACCATTAGAATATAAAATAATAGCTTCTTGTGAGTTTAGATATTACAAACATATTTCAAGTTACCACATTCAAGAATCTTTTGTAGTCTTTTAGAACCTCCCGTTGTCTTCTAAAATCTTTCATAGTTTTTTAGAATCTTCCAAAATCTTCTAAAACCTTCTTTGTTCTTCTAAAATCTTTCATAATCTTCTAAAACCTTTTAGAACCTTCTTCAATCTTCTAGAACCTCTAGTAGCCTTTTAGAATCTTTTAAAATCTTCTTTAGTTTTTTCAAACTTGCCTCAGTCTTTTAAAGTTTTGTAAGATATTTTTAGAAGGTTCAATAGGACATAGGCCTAACAATATAAATAGGAGGCAAGATCGAAATATACTTCAATCTTGCCAATACAAGTTTTAAAGTAGTTCAAAGTATTGGATTGTTTCTTCATATCAATTTAGTTCTTTGTTTTTGTCCATCTAGTTCTTTGTTCTTGAAATCATTTTAGTTCTATAATCTTTTTTTTTATCTCTTTCTTAACTTGCTATCTTACATTCTTGACAACTTAGTAAGACATTCTAAGTAATCATATCAAAGCTTTGATCTCTTCATAGAGAATGGATTATTCTTCTTCTTAAAGATATTATTGCATTTTAGAGGAGTTTGGATTACTCCCTTGTAGACTTATATGCTTTATTTATTGCAATTTGATTTTTTTTTGAAAAGAATAGATTATTCTTTTTCTAAGATATATCATTACATTTTAGAAGTTACGGATTATCTTCCTATAAATTAATATTGTTTAAAAATATTCTTTTTTAGTATAAAAAATATTATGCTAAGAGCATGTTGATTTTTTCTTTATTAACATGGAAGTAGATTAACTCATGGGAGGTGCATCCTTACAAACAAAGAATAGAATGTCAACTCTTGTAGATCTTCAAGCTCTTTTAGATATTATATGAGAAGAAATCACATTCTTTTATAATCCAAAAAAAAGAACTGTAAATGAAGCAAGTATTCAAAGAAACTAAACAAGAGATTTATAATTTATAATAAAAAATTACTCAATTGAAAAAAGCAAGTGGTAGACAAGCTATGCACGTAACCTCTTTAGAAGCTCCAAAGGTTGTCATGAAGGAGCCAAAGGCTAGTATGCTTGATAAATTTGATAGAACAAGTTCCAACTTTCAAATATTTGTGCAACAAGTATAGCTTTATTTACAATTATATCCTTCTTGTTATCTAGATGGATTCACTCAAGTTATTTTTGTAAGCACCTTTTTATTAAGAAATATTTCATCATGGTTTATTCCACTCTTGAATAAAATTCTCCAATCCTATATAATTTGGAGGCTTTTATAAAAAAATTTATTGCTATATTTAGAAATAGTAATAAAAAAAAGGTGGCAAAAAAGAAGGTTCAAAATTTATCACAACAACAATATTCAATTACAATTTATGCCTCAAAATTTCAATAACTTACTTGTGATCTTGATTGGAACAATAAGGCTTTTATGACTTGATTTTGTTATAGCCTAAAAGATAATATGAAGAATTTATTGATCACAATGCCAAGAATTGAAAGCTTAGAAGAACTCATATTTTAAGCTATTACTTGTGATAATTGCCTACTTGAGTTATGACAAGAGAGGCAATCAATTTTTAGCAATACCTATCAAGGTACGTCTGCTATATCTTTAAGAATATCAAAGAAGCCATTAACATATCCTGAGCCCATACAAATTGGTGCAATTCAATTTAAGCCATTAACACCAGCAAAAAAGATTAGATATTGACAAGAGAATCTATATCTATATTATGGAAGATCTAATCACAAGGCAATAAATTGCTCCAACAAATTTAAAGAATTTAAGATATAAGGTATAACATCTAAATTGGAGAGATCAAAAAATAAAGACATCCAACCATAGTAGGGATCTTACGGTTGGATACCCTTAAATCTAAAGTATCAAAAAAAGATTTCTTCCTACTTCTAGATCCAAAGTCCTATTTTATACTTCTTGTACATATAAAAATTCTAAAATAAGAGATTTTTGCTAAAATCTTTTTAGATACTAGAGCCTTAGCATGCTATATAGATAATTTTTTTGCAATCAAATACAACTTAGTACTTGTAAAAAAGACCCATCTTGCACATGTTGAAGTCATTGAAAGATGAAATCTTACATCAAAGCATGTTATTGAAGAAATCCAACTATTAAAAGTGGTACTAGGAGATCAAGTATCACATATTATCTTCAACATCATTTAATGTCCAATAAATCCTATTATCATTGAACTTCCTTTATTTGAATTACATAATCTTGATATTAATTGGAATTTGTGAAAGATTTCCTCAAAATCCAAATATCAAAAGAAAAAACAAGGTATTATTTCATTTTTTTGAACTAAAGCATTTATATAGGCAATTAAGAAAGGGGCTATATTTACATTGTATTCTATCCCAATAAAAGATTCAACAGAAAAATTAAAATAAGATATTCTTAGTCAATACTATGACCTTAAAGACATATTTAAAAAGAAAAAAAGAAAACATGTTACTAAAATACCGTCCTTATGATTATACAATCAAATTAAAAGATAGACCTCAATCTTGATTTAGTCCAATTTGTTACTGACATACACTCTGGAGGTTCACAGAGGTTGTGGATTATCCTCCTCTAAATCGATATTGTCTTCTTACATATTCATTTTTTCTTTCTTTTAGAATGGCTAGAGGTCAAGACATTAGTATGATTAAATCTTTTGAGTCCAAGTTAGATGCTATTTTAAGTGCTCTTATTACTTTATCTGTTAAGACTGCGGAGATTGAAGGGGTTGTTGCAAAATTCCATAATAATATAATAATTAGAGTATCACAATCTAGACTACATCTACCTCCAACTTTTATACTTGAAGATGCAATACTACTTATGCTACGGCAAGAAAATCCACCTGTTCAACAATATAAAGAGCCTTGAGTTAGTCTTTTGGAGAAATATGATGATACGCATTCAAAGTTTTAAGGGTTTGTCAATCAAATTTGATTGATAATAGTTCTACAACTTGATACTTATTTGGCAAAAGAATTACGGATTGGATTAGTTGGCACTTTGCTTACGGGACAAGCACTATCATAGTTTGTTCCCGTGTTTGAAAAAAGATTACTAATTTTGAGCAACTTTGAAGTTTTCATGGAAGCATTTACGGAAGCATTTGGAAAATATGACAAGGTTTGGTGGGCAATAGCTAAGATTTGAATATTAAATCAAGGGGCACACTCTATATCAATCTATTCATCCGATTTTAGGCAATTAGTGTGTAAGATCAATTGGGACAAAGAAGCTTTAATAAGCCAATTTTATTGGAGATTAAGAGATGATATGAAGTATTTGTTATAGTCACTTCCGGACCCTCAATTGCTCAATGAAGCCATTAACCAAGCCGTAAAATATGATAATCGATTATTTCAATGTTGATAAGATCAACGTTCATGGGCTTCAACAAGACAACATGCAACCCGGCTTCTCTTGCTACATCAATAAGTTTTTTGAATTCACACTCAGAAGTAGAGGATATATAATTTCATGGAGTATAATTTAAACCTTTTAGTCCACAAAAAAAGAAGCGTCGGATGGAAGAAGGTCTATACCTATATTGTGATAAGAAAGGCCACAAGGTTAGCAATTGTCCGAAGAAACAAAATTGACACATTATTAAAATTAGGAGTACAATTATTCAAAAAAATGACAATGTTCAGCCACAGTAGAGACTGTACAGCTAGACAATCCAATATTTCTAAACTATTCAAGTTCCTCCCTTTTTGCTCAACTTGCTTATTATTTTATAATTTTATTGTATTTTGGCCCTCAGAAGCTTCAAACAATTAGTTTGATATATTCAGAGGCGATGCTTATTTTATAGATAAGACATTTACTAAGCTTCATAAAATTCCTCTAATACAAAAATCCAAACCAATTCATGTAAAGATAATAGATGGATGATCCTTATCCTCTAATAGTATCATCCATAAAACCAAGCTTATAGAAGTGTTGTTCAAAGATCATAGAAGCCAAATTTTGTTCAACATTATTAAAATTCTTTAAAATCCTATTATTCTCGAGTTGTCTTGGTTAGAAAAGCATAATCCATCTATACATTGAAAGTTGCAAAGAGTAACATTTTTGATAGAAATCCGTGCAAAAATTTGTAAAAAGCCATAAATTGGTATATCTTTATTTATTGGAGCAAGGACTTTTATTAGATTGGCCGAAGAAGATACACTCTTTGTTATTTATGCGATTCCAATTAAAGAAGCTATAATTTCATTCGCAAGTATTTTAAAGCAATATAACAAATTTTAAGATGTTTTATAGAAGAAGAATGCTAATATATTGCCAAAGCACCAACCATACAATTGTGTTATAGATCTTTAAGAAGAAATGCAACCATCTTTTGGCACAATCTATAATCTTTTTTAAAATGAGATTTTGATATTAAAAGGTTATATTGATGAAAATCTTGCAAAGAATTTCATCAGGCATTTAAAGTCTCGAATAGGTGCACTTATATTATTTGTAAAGAAGAAGGATGGTTCCTTGCATATGTGCATTGATTATCGGAGATTAAATAAGATAACAGTAAAGAATTGTTATCCACTATCATTAATCTCAAGACTCTTGGAATGACTCAACCAAGCAAAGATCTATACTAAGATAGACTTTCCTGGATCATACAACCTCGTAAAAAACAAAGAGGGAGATGAATGGAAGACTAAATTTTGGATAAGGTATGGAAATTTTGAATATAATGTCATACCTTTTGAACTAACAAATATACCCGCTATCTTTCAGCATTTAATGAATGACATCTTTCAAAAATATTTAGACAAGTTCATAGTGATTTATTTTGATGACATCTTAATCTACTCAAAAAATCTAAAAGAACATGAGAGGCATGTCAAGTTGGTATTAAAAAAGCTGCAAGATACAGGTTTGTATGCCAAACTAGAAAAATGTATACTTCACCAACCTAAAATGGAATTTTTGGGATATATTATATCTATTGACAATTTGACAATAGATCCTAAGAAGGTAGAGGCGGTTATGTAATGGGCCATTCTAAAGACTATGAGAGACATACAATGTTTTCTTGGATTTATTAACTTCTATCAGATCTTCATCAAAAATTACTCTCAAGTTGTTGCCCCTCTTACTCGATTAACATATAAAGACAAATTAAAATGGGGGCCTCAAGTAGAGAAGGCATTCTAAGACCTCAACATGGCATTTACTACAATTCCAATATTGGTGCATCTAGACTTTACAAAGGCATTCTACTTAGAGATTGATGCTTCAGATTTTGCACTAAGGGCCATACTTTCATAAGTAGATATAGACAACAAACTCCATCCTGTTATATTTTATTTTCAAAAGTTTTTTGCTATTGAAATTAATTATGAGATCTACGATGAGGAACTTCTTGCTATTGTGGATTCTTTTCAAGAATGGCATCATTTTTTGAAAGGAACAATGCATCTTATAATTGTATTTACAGATCATAAGAACTTAGAATATTTTATATCAGCTCGGATTCTTAATTGCCGCAAAGCTCAATGAAATATGTCACTATCTTGATTTAACTTTTTTATCACTTATTGCCCTGAGAAGCAATAAGGATTGTCTGATGCTCCATTGAAGAGATCATATCTTATACCAAGAGTAGGGGAGGCAGCATTTGATTAATAATATATAACTTTGTTGAAACCAAAGTAATTTTATCTTTGCGCCACTATTACATTGCCACCTATTGATTCTAATTTCTTCAATGAAGTGTGTGCTACAACCACTAATGATGCTTTGGATCTTAATGTTAAGCATTGCTTGAAAGAAAATGCTGATAAGTTCAAATTTGAAAAAGATCTTCTATATTTTAAACAATATTTGTATATCCCAGAAAGACCAACATGACTATGCATTCTTCAATCTTGCCATGACTTTCCCGTTGGAAGTTACTTTGGATTTAATAAGATCCTAGAATTTATTTCTTGAGATTTTTGATGACTTCAAATGCGGAAGGCAATGAAGAACTTTGTACTCTCTTGCAACATTTGTTCAAGGTCCAAAAATCCTTGACATCGCCCTTATGGATTTTTACAACCTTTATCTATTCTAAAATAGTCATGGTCCTCTATCTCGATAGATTTCATTACAGATCTATCACCATTCAATTCATTAGATAGCATCTTTGTAGTAGTTGATCAAATCACAAAGATGGCTTATTTCATCCTTTCAAAAAGACTACATCTAGTGAAGAAATGGCAAGGCTCTTTTTCAATAATATATATCAATATCATGTCCTACCAAATAATATTGTATCTGATCAAGGATCCTAGTTCATATCTAAACTTTAAAAATATCTTTTTAAAATATTAAAGGTGGATATTAAACTTTCTTTGGCTTTCCATCTTCAAATTGATGGCCAAACAGAACGAGTTAATCAAGTGTTGGACTAGTATATATGATACAGCATTAACTATCACTAAGATGATTGGATCTTCTATCTATTGATAGTAGAATTTGCATATAATAATACTATTTATGCTTCAACTCAACAAACACTGTTTTACTCCAACTATGGATATCATCCGAAGCTTGATCTGTGGAGTATATCAAAGAACAACAATCCAACGGCTAAAGGATTTGCAAAGTAGCTATCGCAACATCAAACTATCTTGAAGCTTTAATTACAAGCATCTCAAGATGCTTACAAAGCATCTATATATAAATTTAGAAATTAATTACTTAATTTTTATATTGGAGATAAGATATAGCTTCTTTGATGGAATATTAAGACTAAGTGGCCATGCAATAAGTTGGATTGATAAAGGTTGGAACCATTTTCTATCCAGAAGTAAATCAATCCAATGGCATATTACTTAGAATTACCATTTGCTATGAAGGTACATTCAATTTTTCATGTCTCTCTTTTAGAATCTTATAGAAAGTTGTATATTTTGGAAATGATACAATAATTGCCGCCTAGTATCAAAATTAAAGACCATGAAGAATATGAGGTTGAAAAGGTATTTGATTTATGGCAAAGCTGGGACAATTTGGAATATCTTATTCATTAGCAGAGCTATGACATTAATGGATACATATAAGAATCAATCGCAAATCTTGCCAATGCATTTCAAAAGATACAAGAATTTCATCGATTCTATCCTCACAAATCCAAACATATTCGATGATAACTTAGTGAAGATTGAATTTAAGGAATATTCATAAAGAGAGAGAGAGTTAAACTAAAGCCTTCATCTATATGTAGTCGTCTATTTCAAGATAGAATAGAATAGTAGAAGCAAGTTAGTCACCATGTCAAACCTTCAAGTATTGAGAGAACAAGACTCAAAAGATTCATTTGTCATACAAGCTTTAAACAAACTAGTGTAGTTTTTATAGCCTTGAATTGTGCAAAGTGAGGACAATATATTTCAGCGCCAAGTATGACCTCGATTCGAGCCATTAAGAGCAAGATCCAAGCATACAAGTCTCAATTCCAATGCTTGAGCTTTAGTGATACTGTTGGAGCTTGAAAAAATAAATCCTTTTAATCTTGAGATCTTATTTAGAGGATGTTTTGAGGGCCGCAATGAAGATCAAATCCTTAGATGGGATATTTTAACAACAGAGGTATTAGCTGCCAAGGACAAGAATTCAATAAAAATAAATAAATATATGAAACTTCTATTAAAAAGTATAATAAAATAGAAATAAATAAATATATATATATCAAAAGAAACTAGAATGGCTATTGCCACAAGACAAGAAAACTATAGACTCTTGAAATTGGACTAGAAGCAAGAAAAGAGTTGACAAGAGTGAAGAAGGCTTCACTCTTGTCTCTATTTATACTATCTATTTAAGAGCTACGTGATAATATTCTATAGGACCTCCTACATATGTCTAATTTGCAAGACACGTGTCAAACTTGTAAGACAAGTTTCTCACATGTGCGCCATATACTTGGCTTGTTCCGCAAGCTATCAAAATGTGTGACATATGGTTAGCTTGTTCCACAAGCTACCAATATGTGTAACACGTGATTAGCTTGTTGACCAAGTTTCTAACCTACCAATCACTTATAGACATGTATAAAGATGATTCCACGTCTATGAAGCTTCTAAAAAGCTACTTTTCTAGGACAAGAGGACTATCCTATTATTTGATCATTGTTGAGGGCTTCATAACTTCTTTCAAAGAAAAATAAGAACACCATTAAGAGTAGTTACTACCTCTAAAAGTATCACCAAGCATTGAGAATCTCTTCCAAGGTCGTGATACCAAATACATTATATTTTGCTATCAATCCAAGGAAGGACATGTCGTTCTTGAGGGTCTTCATTTCTATTCTATTGTCTTGAAGGTTGTGATAGTCGTAATGTCTTGTCTAATATAAACCAAATTCATCCACCCTTAAATGCATTTAGTAGTCAAGTGGATTTATTTCACTTACATGTACGTAAAATAGTTCTTAATAGTTATGTTCACATATTTATATATATATATATTTATGCAAATCATCACACACAAGTCATCTCACTAAATTTCAAGCAATAGACTTTTACTTCATATTAATTGTCAAAATATTTGATTACTAGGTCAATCCTCATTAAAGGCTAAAACAGTACCTTTAGACCCTTTAACTCTAACTTTACCATATATATATTTCATTACTACATCTTAAGAGCTTTCCATGGATATAAAATTCCTGTAAAACAGTTAAGAATTACAAAAATTATGAGACCTCAAAGTTCTGTGGTATTCATTCATTCATTTATTTTCATTCAATTCATTAATTTTCATTCATCCTATAACATTCATTCACTTCAAGTTTATTCATCTAAAATCTTCATCCAATATATAATTTCATCTATTTATCATTGTCATCCTTCCATCATCTATCCGACCAACCATCATCCATTCATCCATTAATACATTCATCTAACTTCAATCGCACTTACAATTTATCTCCAAGAAAAATTAGAATTATGTGTCCAAACTTTGAAAACTCATAACTAATTCAATTCAACTTGGATTTGAACACGCCACACATCATTGGAAAGCTGATCTAATGTACTCCAACCGCCACCATTGACAAGCTCACCAAAAATTTTAGCTAAACTTTGAAAATTTATAAGTCATTCAATTTTTTTCCAAATTTAACAATCAAGATATTTTTAGAAATTTATTAAATTATTTTATAAGGAAAAATTATCAACTATGCTTTCCTTACCTCAGATCCATAGCCCCGAAACAGTACTCATAGGTAGTAATCGCAACCCAATTATGCTTCAAATCTTTGAAAAATCATATCTCATTCATTTTTTAACCAAATCACACGTTCTAAACAGCTTTAGAAAGCCACTTAAAGGATCTACAAGGAAAAAAATATGAACCAAATATATAAACTTACTCCAAGATGTCAGATCAGATCTAGTCGCCCATGACATTGTAACTAGTCCTAAAGAGCCTCATCCACTTTTAGCGCCCTCTAACTTACTTTTCAACCACACAAAGGCTGATCCTTTTTACCATGCCTCTTTTCACCCTTTCTAATTATTTCTAACCCCAAAAATTATCTACCAATGGTCTCCTTGACTCCCACTTGGTAATTCTTCATTTTCTTTTTTCTTTTTTTTTTTTTTTTTTTTCCACATAATTTCATAAAAGCTTTTATAAGATTGGCTCTATAGCCTTCTACATAACTACTAACTAATTTCATAAAAAACTCACACAATCCTTCCATACTTTATTAATTTTAACTCTTAATGGTAAAAATCCATATCCTTTAATAAAATAATTTTAATTTACTATTTTTCTTAAAAACTCTTGTAATTCCACATTTTTTTCTTCTAACATCTAAATGAAACTATTTCTAGCAACATGTTTTGTAACTACAATTTTTTAAACTATCATTGATTTAAATTTTTACTTTTTAATAAAAATTAGATCAACAAACATGTAAGACATGAAAATCGGCTTACATCTGGTAAATCCACAAATGATGGTTCTTAAGTTGAATCCATTAGTTGTTGATTTTCCATCTTCTTAACATCACAAATACAAAGAAGCTACAAACAAGGATAGAAAGTAGAATGTTATCTTGCCTAGATTGTATTTTTTTTATAGGAAAGGTCCTCATCTTGGTTTTGTTGGATGTCCTTGATGAAAAGCCTCTACTTTCTTTGCTATATTTATAAGATTCTTTGTTGGTTCTCATGTGCATTAACTAATATTATATCCGCGCCATGAATAAGATATTCTAACCTATTCCGGTGCTGCCTCAAATCTAAGACTTTTTCTACTTCAAATTCTTTATTATTATCCATGTCTATAGGAAGAGGTGGCACTTGTATTCTTCTTGGTATATTCACTATCTTGTATGGTTCAAGAAGAGACACGTGGAATATAGGATGGATCTTCATGGACTCCGATAGATATAATCGATATGCAACTGGATTGATTTATTCAGAAATAGAAAAAGGTCCAAGCCTACAATAGTCTGACTTATCACAAAAACAAGTAGTCTTAATATTGTAACAAAGTAACTATACTTTATCCCCCACGTTGAATTGTAGTTGTTCCTTGCAATACGCATCTGCATTTATTTTTTGTTGTTCTTGAGCTTCTTTTAATTACACCTTTATTATTACATACAACTCTGACAAATGATTTGTCAAATCTTCTGCTGTTGAATTATCAACTTTTAAAAAATCAAAAGTATCAAGTCGTGGATGGTAATCATAATTGGCAAAGAAAGGTCTTTTTTGCATAGAAGAATGTATTATATTATTATAAGCAAACTCTGCCATTGGTAAGAGAGTTGTCCAATTATCTTATTGGTAGTTGATGATACCTCTCAAATATTGCTCCAAGACTTGGTTTACATGCTCCATTTGTCCATCAATTTGAAGATGGAAAGTTGAAGATAGCTTTATGTCCACTTTTAAAATCTTAAAAAGCATTCTTCAAAATCTTGACACAAATTGCATCCCTCTATCAAATATAATATCACTTGGTAATCCATGATAGCAATAGATGTTGTCAAGGAAGAATTTAGCTATTTCTTCACCTGTAATAGATTTTGTACATGATACAAAATATGCCATCTTGGTGAAATGATCTATGATCATGAATATAGAATCATATAAATTTAAATTTGAAAGATCTATGATAAAATCCATAGAAATAGAAGACCAAGGTTGTTTTGGTATAGGTAATGGTTGGAGAAGTCTGTAAGGTCGATGACAAGGAACTTTTGATCTTGAACAAACATCATACGACTGCACAAATTCTTTAATAGCCTTCCATATTTGAAGCCACCAAAAATCTCTTGAAATTAGTTCCAAGGTCTTATTATATCCGAAATGTCCAACTGCGGGGAAGTTGTGACAAGCTTCAAGAGCACATAGTTATGCTTCACCTTTTAAGACATATAAACGTCCTTCAAAATAAAGTAAATTGTCCTTAAACTCAAACTTTGAAGTATCATGAGATTTACAAGAATTATTCTTAATATCATAAATAAGAGGATCTGAGGGCATACCTAACTGGATTTGCTTGAAAAATATTAAATCAATAGTCAATGTTGATTTTATTGCTCGAAGATGAAATTGCTCTGGCTTCAAGAGGATCGTTCTTTGTTGATCAAAAGCTGTATTTCCTTCTTTTGGTGCAAGATAAGAATGTCTAAAAAGAGCATCGGACAGACCTTGTTATTTTCCTTGCTAATAAGTAATGATGAACTCGAATCTTGACAAAGACATACTCCAATGAGCTTGATGATGATTTAACATGTGTGCTGACATGAGGTACTTGAGATTCTTGTGATCTGTATACACAGTGACTAGACTAGAATACCTTCTAAATAGTGGCGCCATTCTTGAAAAGAATCCACAAATGCAAGAAGTTTTTTATTATGGATTTTGTAATTGATTTCTACTGCTGAAAATTTCTTGGAATAAAAAGCTACTAGGTGGAGTTTGTCATCTACTCCCATTTGTGACAATACTGCATCCAAAGCAAAGTCTAATGCATCTATTTCCATAAAAAATGCCTTAAAAAAGTCCATGCAATACAAAATTGGTACTAAAATAAAAGCTATTTTCAATGCTTCAAACAATGCTTTTTCTTCCTTACTTCACTCAAATTTGTCCTTACAAGTTAGACGTGTAAAAGGAGCTACAACTTCAGAAAAGTTCTTGAT
This sequence comes from Physcomitrellopsis africana, assembly GCA_036785485.1. Lineage (NCBI taxonomy): Eukaryota > Viridiplantae > Streptophyta > Bryopsida > Funariales > Funariaceae > Physcomitrellopsis > Physcomitrellopsis africana. The sequence continues at coordinate 181,334 of JAWRVF010000390.1, read as the reverse complement.
AAAGGTTTGGTAATAATTTGTAAATCTCAAAAAGCATTGCACATGCCTTATTGTTCTTGAAATCTTCCAATCCATGATTGTTAGGATTTTCTTAGGATCCATTATGAGACCATTATTCAAAATGATATATCCTAAGAAATCAACTTGAGTAGTATGAAATACACACTTTTTCATCTTAATATATAATCTGATATCTCTAAGTTTTTGTAATAAACAATGAATATGTAATTCATGTTTTTTTACATCCTTTGAGTAGATTAAAATGTCGTCTAAGTAACAGATAACAAAATCATCTAAAAACTCACAAAAAATATCATTCATGAGATACTGAAAAATAGCTAGTGCATTTGTGAGTCGAAAAGGCATAACATTATATTCAAAATGTCCATACCTTATTCGAAAAGTAATCTTCCATTCATCTCTTTTTTTGATATAGACCATGTTGTACGTTCCTCGTAGATCTATTTTTGTATAGATCTTAGCTTGATTCAATTGATTTAGAAGTCTAGGTATCAATGGTAGAGGATATTTATTCTTGATGGTAATCTTGTTGAGCCCTCGATAATCTACGCACATCCGTAGTGATCCATCTTTTTTCTTTACAAATAAGATAGGAGCTCTTATTAGAGATTTTGAATGACATATAATAATTTTGGCTAAATTTTCATTAATGTATTCCTTGAGTTCAACCAACTTATTTTGTGATAAGGTGTAGATTGGTCCAAATGGAAGCTGAGCTCCTTCTTTGAAGTTGATTGAACAATCATACGGATGATACTCTGGAAGAATATCTATATTTTTTTTCTCAAAAACATCTTGATAATCTAGATATTGGCTAAGAATGCTACTTAAAGTCTTTCTACTATTAGAAATGGGTGTGGCATAAATAGCAAAAGTTGATCCTTCTTTTGCTGCATGTAAAAAAGCTTTTACTCTTATAAATATGGATTTTATTATATTAGAGTTATAGCTTTTCACTTGGTCGGTAAGATGTTTAATAATGTTCTGAGAAAAATCAAGCCTACAAGAATTCCAATATATTTGAGGGTTATATTTTTCTAGCCATGACAAATCTAAAATAATTGGATTAGATAGAGATTTAATTATGTTAAAGATTACGTAGCTATTATGACCATCTATTGTTACTTTTATAGGATGAGTTTCATGAATGACATCTTCAGAAGACAATAGATGACCATCTATGACTTCTACATGTATAAATTTAGTTTTCTATATTAAAGATATTTTACAATTTTTAACAAATTATTCATCTAGAAAGGATGCTGAGGCTCTTGAATTTAATAAGGCAGAGGCTCTATAGTTTATTGGTGCTAAATATACATCTATTATAAAACAAAGAGAGGTTTGTATAAGAGAATAGGACCTTCTCTAGGAATTGTATAAGGTTCCAACTACACAGTCCCTATTGTAGCTAGACAAATTCATTGTTTGACATGTTGTCTTTTTTGATAGTCGTACTCTTCATTTTGTAATTGCGTTGTTTCTTTGGACAATGTTGAACAGTGTACTTAAGTTCTCCATAATATAAATATAGTCCTCCTTCATGACGACAAATCTTTTCTTGTTCAATAAGAGGTTCAAAACATATCTCATCAATTTATATGTCTTCACTTTTAAATGTTCATATTGTCAGGACGTTGATGTTGCCATTGAATAATAATTTTGAGGCTCCCTTATACGACTCTCAGATTAAAACTCAAAAAGACAATTGTCACACTTCATAGCAAAATCAATTGTTTGACTCAATGTCTGAGGATCGAGTAAATTGAACATTAATTTTTTTATCTCATATTATAATCCGTAGAGAAATTGGCTGATGACTGCAGTATCATCCTACTTGATATTAGCCTCTATTTATTAAAATTGTGAAGCATATAACAACACAGATCGATTACCTTGTCGTAGGATGCGAATCTTATTCATTGCAATACAAATTACATCATATTCTCCATACATAGATCAAAATTCTACTAAAAATGCCTCTAAATTATCCAATTTTATATAACATTGTTTAAAAAAAGATGAAAATTAGGATAAAGCAAAATCCAAAAGTAACGTTCCAATAAACCTAACTTGAGATCCTTGCGTATGATAACTCTGAGATTGAAGTTCAATCACTAGTTGTACCTGATTAATAAATCCTTGAAACTTAGATCTTGTGTCATCAAACTTCTCAAGCAAACTAATTTTTGGTTCTCTAATATTTGAATGGTACTTCATCATAGGTGAGATAGTATGGTTTGATGTAGATATTTACGCAGTTCCAACCATCTCTATATCTTCACTTCTTGCTAATCTTGTTGCTCCTTGTAGTAATAAACTGACTTGATATATTGCAAGCATTACTTCTCTCATTTCGTCTTGCATTTGTGCCATTGCATTCTTCATTTCTGCAAGCTCTGCCATGATAATACAATAGGAAGGAAGATATCTACTCTCACTTCAAGAAATACAGAATAACACATTCAAAAGAAAAAATTCTAGAAATAATATCAGTTTAGAAGTGGATATTCTACAACTTCTAATATGCTTATGTCTTATTAAGAGAAAGGGATAATCCACTCTTAATCAAGAAAAGACAAAGCTTTGATACTATATGTGTAGTCTTGTCAATCTGTCAAGGACAAGAACTTGTTGAAAATAAATAAACATATGAAATTTCTATTAAGAAGTATAATAAAATAGAAATAAAGAAATATGTATATTAAAAGAAACTAGATTGGCTATTGCTACAAGACAAGAAAACTATAGACTCTTGAAATTGAATTAGAAGCAAGAAAGGAGTTGACAAGAGTGAAGAAGGCTTCACTCTTGTCTCTATTTATACTATCTATCTAAGAACTAGGTAGCAATATTCTATAGGACCTCCTACACGTGTCTAATTTGTAAGACACGTGTCAAACTTGTAAGATAAGTTTCTCACATGTGCGCCATGTACTTCGCTTATTCCGTAAGCTACCAACATGTGTGACATATGGCTAGTCTGTTCCACAAGCTACCAATATGTATGACACATGGTTAGCTTGTTGACCAAATTTCTAACCTACCAATTATCTATGGACATGTATAAAGGTGATTCTGCGTCTATGAAGCTTGTATGAAGCTTCTTTCTAAGATATTATCAAATTAACTTATTTAATCGACTTCTATTGATCTATGTTAATTAGATAATTATTAGAGTAAATCTTATATCCGTGACACTAGCTCAAGGCCATAGGTAATTTCTTTGAGGACCAGTAGAAACCATTGTTCAAGAACAGAGAACAAAATACATAGCTTTACTAGTGCAGAGTATTATTGATTTCTTACGTATGTAATAAATTCGAGCTCTTCTTGGAACTCATTGCTAGAGAAAAGGGTGATGTTAGGAATATACACTGTAAACGTTCAAAGAACCTTCTAAAATATTTTAAAAGCTTCTTAATTGGTGAAAGTTGGTTGAAAAGTTTCCTAATTAATAGAAGGAGCTCAAAAAGCTTTCCAATTAGTGGAAGGAGCTCAAGAAGCTTTCTAATTAGTGGAAGGAATTCAAGAAGGTTTTAATTAGTAGAAAGAGCATAAGAAGCTTCCCAAGTGGTAGAAGCTGTTCAAGAAGCTTCTTAGTTTGATGGAAGTCACTCAAGAAGCGTCCTAAATAAGAGTATATATAGGAGTCAAGACTAAAGAGTTTTTCAGTCTCGAGAACGTATCTCTTAGAGTTCTAACTCACCTTTCTTAGTATTGTTTGTATACTCATTTGTTTAATTCAAATTTTTGTTGGTTTCTTCCGGAAATCTTATCCTAATTTCAAGTCTCTTGTTATGTATTCTTATGTCTTTGACACAATTTATAATCTCTCACAAATAAAGCTTACAACCTTATAAGAATATATTAATAAAAACCTAGTCAAGAATTTTTTTAGACATTTAAAATAACCTGCAAGAGCTCATGTCTTGTTTGTGAAGAAGAAAGATGGTTCTTTACATACATGTATTGATTTTTGAGATTTGAATAAAGTATCTATAAATAATCGCTATCTATTATTATTAATTTTAAGATTATTGGAGCAATTAGGATAGACAAAGATCTTTACAAAGATTGATTTGAGAGGCGCCTACAACTTAGTCAAGATCAAAGAAGGAGATCAATAGAAGGCAACATTTTGTATAAGGTATGGATATTTTGAATACAGTGTTATGCCTTTTGGACTTACAAATGCACCTATAATCTTTCAACATATAATAAATGCCATCTTACAAGAATACTTTGATGATTTTGTAGTCATTTACTTCAACAATATCTTGATCTTCTCTAAGAATAAACAAAAATATGAATATCATATACGTATGATATTGGAAAAACTATGAGAAAGTGGATTGTATGCCAAATTAGAGAAGTGCTCTTTCCATCAACCATTATTCAAGTTTTTGGAATATATTGCTTCTAAAAATGAGATTTCTATGGATCTAAAGAAGATACAAACTGTTATAGAATAGAAACATTTGTCATCAATTAGACATGTACAATATTTTTTGGGATTTTTAAATTTTTATAAAATCTTTATCAAAGATTATTCTAAGATTATAGCTCAATTAATATGACTTACAAGCAAGAAAAATTTTATTTGGAATGACAAGGCTGAAGAAGCATTCAAGAAGCTAAAGAAATCCTTTTCTTCAGCTTTTATACTTATCCATGCAAATTCAACAAAACCATTCATTCTAGAAAGGGATACCTCAAATTTTGCACTTAGATTTGTGCTTTCTAAAATTGTTGATGATGATTAACTTTATGCAGTAGCATTTTGTTTTCAAAAAAATTTAGCTATACAAATCAATTACGAGATCCATGAGAAAGAACTATTGGCAATTGTTGATGCTTTTAAAAAATAGTGCCATTTATTAGAGGGGACTCAACACAAGATTATGGTATACACTGATCACAAAAATTTGAAGTATTTTATAAGTGCCCAAGTTTTAAACTATTGTTAAGTATAATAGAATATGTCAATCTCTTGGTTTTATTTTGTGATTACATATCATCTAAAAAAAAATTCAAGGAAAACTAGATGCCCTTTTTTAATGGTCATATCTTGCACTAAGAATAGGAGACATTATATTGGATCAGTAAAAATTAATCATGTTGAAGCCATCTAATTTGTAATTGTGGACATTGATAATATCTACCTATATAGATAAAGTTCTCAAGACAAAAATCTAGAGAGCAATGAAGATAGATTTATTTATAGATAATATTTGGCAATGTTGAAAAAAATACATTGATAGAAGAAAACAATAATTTTAAGTTTGAAGATAGATTGTTGTATTTTAAAGATTTCTTATATGTTCCTCCAAGCCTTACAAGACTTCAAATTCTTCAAGCATGACATGATCTTCCAGCAATTGGATCTTTTGGCTTCAATAGGATCTTAGAATTAATATCAAAAAAAATTATTAGTGGCCTCAAATGTAGAAATCAATGAAGAAATTCATTCAATCATGCAAAATTTGTTTTAATGACATGAATTGAAAATGGATACATAAGTTAGTGAAAACTATGCCAAAAAAAAATGATAAAATAAAAACAAGAAAATTTTTATATTCAAGAAGAAACTAGAATGGCTATTGCTTAAATACTAAAATATACAAGAGACTCTTGAACTAGACTAGAAGCAAAAAAGAAATTGACAAGAGTGAAGGAAGCTTCACTCTTATCTTTATATATATTATCTATCTAAGAACTACATGGCGGCGTTCTAAAGGACCTCCAACATATATCCAATTTGTAAGATACATGTCAAACTTGCAAGACAAGTTTCCTACATATGTGCCACATACTTAGCTTGTTCCACAAGCTACCAACATGTGTGACATGTGACTAGCTTGTTCCACAAGCCATCAACATGTACGACATGTGGCTAGCTTGTTAGCCAAGTTTCTAATCTATCAATCACCTATAGATATGTTTAAAGGTGAATCCGCATCTATAAAGCTTCTAAGAAGCTTATTTATAAGATATTATCAACATAATCTACTTTTATGTACTTCTATCTATCCATATTTATTACATAATTATTAGAATAAAACTTATGTTTGTGACAATTTGTGCCCAAGCAAAGGTCTCAAGACACCAATCATATAGACTTCTCCAACCACTTCCAATTCCTAAAGGTCCATAGCAATCGTTATTTATGGACTTCATTATAGACCTCTTAATTTCTATTGGAAAAGATTCAATTTTTGTAGTAATAGACCATTTTATCAAGATGGCTTATTTCATCTTATAAAACAAGACTATTTTTGGAAATAAAATGGCAAAGCTTTTTATTGATAATATTTATTAAATACATAGTCTTTTAAATGACATCATTTTAGAGCAAGGACCACAATTTATATCAAATTTTTGGAAATGACTATTTCAACTTTTGAAGATTAAGATCAATCTTTTATTAGCTTATCATCTTCAAATTGATGGTCAAATAGAATGGATGAATTAGATCCTAGAATAATATTTTTGCTGCAATATAAATTACCAACAAGATGATTAGATGGACCTCCTACCATTAGCCGAGTTTGCATATAATAATATTGAACATTCTTTGATGAAGTAAACTCCATTCTTTTTAAACTATGGATACCTTCCTAAATGAGATCTATTCCAAATTAAAGATGTAGAAAGTTTTATTGTAAAAAATCAAGCTACCTATTTAAAGATCATCTATAAAGAATTAAAATTCCAACTACAAATAGCTCAAGACCAATATAAAGACTATACAAACATTCATCACAAAAACCAACCAAATTTAAGGTAGGAGATCATGTCTAGCTATTTCAATAAAATATATAAATAAATCGACCATCATAGTGTTGTGTTGTAATTTGGCTACAATATAAAAAAAATTATATATATATATTTAGTGTATAATTTATTATGTAGTTAAGTGAAAGCTATAATAGTAGGTTTTATTGGTTATAGGATGTGATTAGGTTGTTAGTTTAGAAGGAATCCATTAAAAGGATTATTATTAAGATTTATATAATCTTCTTCTTTTTTTTTATAGTAATTTTGAGATTGATTTTATATTGATAATAACTCTTGTATATCTTAAGTCACCTTTGTTAGACATTGGTGATCCTTAAGATCTTATTTACTTCTTTTATTTGATGTTTAGAACACATATTGTATAAATCTTATAAGAAAAAAGAATAAAAAAGGAATTTTTTATATAAAAGGGGGTAGTTAGGCCATCCATGTGAATGAATGGAGATGGATGATAAAAGTCTCTATTCCTATTGGCCAAAAATCATGCCCAATGGACTTCAAGGAGGCTACCCAAGGATTTATTAGGGATTAGGATTTGTTTTTGGAAGGAAGTCAAACATCAAAGGCTAGAATCAATATATTTGGGATTTTAGATATGGTTTTGGTACAAATCTTGTAAGATTTGGATTTTTTATGAAAGTGATATAGGCGCTCAAAATTAGGATGTTGAAATTGTACCTACTGTCACTCTTTTAGATATACCTCATGCTTACACAGAGCACTAGAGGATCGGCAACTAGGGTGAAAAAGAATATTTTTTAAGCTATACTTTTTATGTATGGCTTGATAAAATCCAAGCTAGAATAAAGGAGATATTTGGAGTCGAAGTCAATACTTGTAAGCTAAAGGCAATAAGTGACACCACTTAACTAGTGGTTATATTTTGAGCTATATCTTAGGCAATTTGATAGATTTTTGGCTCAAAATTTTTCAAAAGTGTATATATTTATGTCACAAGATCATGTGCAAAATTTTTGTGGCATTAGAATTTTGGATTTATGAGATATAAAGAAAATAGTACTTGGGTGTCTCTAAGCTAGGATTTTAAGCACCTGGTAGGATTTTTGAGATATCGGATGATTGAAAATAAATTTATGATTGATTTTTTTTGTAGTGAAACTTAAGAGTATTATCTATACTTTGAAATTTTGAAATTGTAGAAATTGAGTGGTTGGATTAAGAGTTATTAGATTCTAAAAATCAAGAAGAAACAAGTCATGGAAGGTGAATAAAGTTTTGAAGGATTTTTGTCGCAATTTGAAGCTTTTTGTACAAACCTACTTAAGAACATAAAGATTTATCAATCAAAAAAAATTTTGTGATATAATATAATTATTTTTTTCTTTTAAGGACAAATCACTTTCTAGACTCTTGCCAATATTTTTCAAGTAAATTTTCCATAGCCAGGTACCTAATATATTCCCAGATAGAAGTTCACACCATACGATAATAGAAATTAAACTATCAAAGACTTGGACTATTTATAATTCTATACCAAGTAAATCAAATAAGTTTCCATCTTGAACTATCAAGTAGCATGTACATTCATCTAGTCTTTTATGTTTCACTTTTAAAAACCTATTATAAATCAACTATTGATGGAAGAACTCTTCTACCACCAATCTCAGTTGAAGTCACCTAGAGCTTGAATACAAAGTGGATAAAATATTGGATTCACATATAAAATATGGACAATTGGAATATCTCATCTATTGGAAGGGCTATGGAGTTAACAAAAGAATACTATTGGACCTTCTAAGAATATCTTAGAATATTCTAGAGGCTTGAAGAAGATTCTAGAAGATTCTAAAAAATCTACGAGAGGTCTTGGAAGGTTGAAGAAGATTCTAAAAAATCTACGAGAGGTCTTGGAAGGTTGAAGAAGATTCTAGAGGATCCTAAGAGTATCTTAGAATATTTTAAAAGTTTGAAGAAGATTTTGGAAGACTCTAAAAAGTCCACGAGAGGTCTTGGAAGATTGAGGAGGATTCTAGAAGGTTTTGGAAGATTCTAGAAGATTCTAGAAAGCTATAGAAGGTTCTATAAGACTACAAAAAGTTCTAATAATGGCTTAAAGTATGTCCGTGATACTTGGCTTTTAAATGATCCTTTCTTATCAATGGTAAAAAATTAATATAAAAGAAAAAAAGCCAGATTAAGACCTTCACTTGTATCTAGTCATTTTTTTCTAAAATAAAATAGATCCTGCTAGAAGCTAATTAGCTACTATGTCAAATCTTTGCATTTTAAAAGATTTACAAGAACATGAGTCAGAAGACTCTTCTACCACACAAGTGATTGATAAACCATTATAACTTTCATAATCTACTGGATTTGAAGAATATGAATAAGGCAAAGAAGGATTTTTCCAATGCCAAGTAAGGCCATATTTGGAGTCTTTGAAAATACAACTTCATCACAAAAATCTTAATTCCAATATCCAAGCTTTGGTAATACTCCTTGAAGTTAGAAGGATGACTCCAAGTAGACCAAAAATTATATTTAGAGGATGATTTAAAGGCCGCAACAAAGAGTAGATTCTTGAATGGAACATTAGTACGACAAAAGTTATATCTGGAGGTCATTGATGCTACTTAAAGGGTCTTGTTGAACCAATAACAAACACACAAAAGATAAAATATGTTACTTTTCTATTTTGATAAATTCTAGATTTTTTACATATGTGATTTGATTATCAAATCTCTTTGGCTCCTCGTAGAACTTGTTGCTAAAAGGGAAGGTGATGTCACAGACATACTTCAAGTCACCACATTCAAAAACCTTTCGTAGTCTTTTAGAACTTCCTATAGTCTTTTAGAATCTTCTATAATTTTTTAGAATCTTCTAAAATCTTCTAAAATCTTCTTTAGTCTTCTCAAACTTGCCTTAGTCTTCTAAAATCTTCCTCAATCTTTTAAAATCTTGTAAGATATTCTTAGAAGGTTCAATAGGACATAGCCTTGTAGTATAAATAGGAGGCTAGACTAAAGTACACCTTAGTCTTGCAAACACAAGTCTTGGAGCAATCCAAAGTATTGTCTTATTTCTTCATATCAATCTAGTTCTTTATTATTGTCAATCATCTAGTTCTTTGTACTTGTCCATCCAATTCTTTGTTCTTGAAATTATTCTAGTTTTGTAATTTTTTCCTTGTCTCTTTGCTCATCTAGTATCTTGCATCCCTAGCATTAGGTAGAAATTAATAAGTAGAAATATAGGATTCTATCATAAAAATTGGTCTCGTATATCATTTAAAATATATATATATATATATATATATATATATATATTAAGTTGAAAATAATGATATATGGCTAGGTTATAGGGCTCCTATAATCTACTTAGTTAGTATTACTTTGATGGCCTCTTTAAGGACATTTATTTCAAAATTGCCATCATCTTTGTTCTTACAACATATTATCTAAAAAACCTTTAATAAAATTAATATTGCAATATTTTTTTATAAGAAAATTTTAACTAGAAATTTTATTTTTTGAATAGCCTTTAATGAATCAATCTGTTGTAATATGATGTAATCTTTAATCTAAAAATATATTGGGTACTTGGTTGTAAAGAATTTATTTGTAACTTACTGGCAAAATTCCAATAAATGATTTGTCCTTAATAGAAAGCACAAATAATATGATAATATTATAAAAAATATTTTATTAAAAAGAACCTATTATATTTAAATAGATTTATATATAAAGTTTTTCTTTGGCATATAGAAAATTTTTATATACGCCTTTCTACATAAAATCATAACCAACTAGCTATTGATAAGTTAGATTTTCAATAATTTTTAAGAAAATCCATAATCTCCTTTGAAAACCTCATTTTTATATCAAAATTTTATTATAGCTCCACATATTCATTTTTCCACCTCTATAAAGTCTTGGCTCCTAAAAAAATCTCTTTAGTTTGTATAAAATGCTCAAATTGCAACAAAATCTTTTAATAACTTATTCACCTATAAAGAATTGATTTCTTTCTAAACTTTAAAATCCAAAAATTCTTAATTCAACTTTTCAACTTTTATCAAATTTTTCCAAAGTGCAGCTTATATTCTTAAATTTTATCATAAGAAAATTCAATTATAGATTTGCTTTCAATTATTTGATATCTTAAAAATCCTAGCAGGTACTTAAAACCCTAGTTTATAGACACATGAATGCTATATTCTTCATATCTCAAAAGTTCAAAATTCTAATACCACAAAATTTTTGTATATAATTTTATAATATAAAAATATATATTATTCAAAATTTTGAGTTAAAAACTTATCAAATTACTTAAGATATAGCTCAAAATACAACTACTAATTAAGTGGGGTCACTTATTGACCTTAAATTGCAAGTATTGACTTCAACTCTTAATATCACCTTTATTCTAGCTTAAAATTCATTGAATTGTATATAAAAAATATAGCCAAAAAAATATTCTTTTCAATTCCAATTGCTATTCTTTTATTGCTTTTTATACATACAAGTTATATCCAAAAGAGTGACAATAGATATAAATTTGACATCTTAACTTTAAGCCCCTATATTTCTTTTAGAAAAAGTCCAAATCATTCAATTTTTATACCAAAACCATAGTCAAGAACCTAAACTTGCTAATCCTAATCTTTAATATTCATATGCCTTCTAAAGAGAAGTCCTAATCTCTAATAATGCCTTAGATAGCCTCCTTGAAGTCCATTGGGTATAACTTTAGGCCAATAGAAATAGAAATTTCTATCATCCATTTCCATTCATCCACATGGATGGTCTATCTATTCCTTTTCATATTAAAAGTTCTGTTTTAATCCTTTTTTTTAAATAAGATTTATATAATATATGTTCTTAATACCAAATAAAATAAATAAAATAGGATTTCAAGGATCAACAATGTCTAATAAAGATGATTCAAAATATATAAAGGTATTATCAATATAAAATCAATCTTAAAAGTCACTATTAAAAATATTAAAAAAAAAGTTACATAAACTTTAATAATAGCCATCTTAAACAACTCCTTTCTAAACTAACAATCTAACCACATTTTGTAATCCATAAAAATCTACTAATATGACTCTCACTTAGCTACGTAATAAATTATATATTGAATATATATTATAATATTTTTATATAGTAGCCAAACCATAGTATGACATTGTATAGTTCAGAAGGAATATAATTAAAAAAATAAAGTATTATTTATAATAACCACTTTTCTTGCCATGTTAATTTTGATAGAACACAAATATTTAAGCTTATATATTATTCACTCAATTAAAAATTGATTAATATTTAAAGTATAAAGAAAAAAATCAAAAAAAATATCTAATAATTTACAAATATTAATTGGTATTATCTATACCTAACTAAAGTTGTTAGTCTAGTCTAATGTATGGATTTTTTAAATTGACAATAGACTATTGATTTAGACCAATTGATTTAAAGGCTTGGCATTATCATACTATAATTGCTTATAATATGTAAAAACTAATCAAAATACATAATATGTTTATAAGTTCTAGTATGTATTAGAATAATAAATAAAATATTTAAAAGAATTGATGTAAGAAACTTTATTTTTTTTATTTTTTTTACTTAATTTGATTATGAAATTTAAATTATATATGATTTAAATATTTAGTGTGAAGCCTTGAGAGGAGATTGGGACTCAAAGATAAAAAATTAAACTACTCAGAGGCTTATTTGGAAGAATGAAAGTAAGATATGGATGGATGAAAATAAGGAATAAATATCTTTATCTCTATTGGTCAATAGTCATATCCAATTGGCTTTTAGTAGGCTATCTATAATAAGAACAAGGATTTCAGTGACTTCAAAAAAGACATTTGAAAAATCAAAGGCTAGGATTAGAAAGTTTTTTTTTTCTACTATAATTTTAATATAAAAATTAGGAGATTTGAAATTTTTATGAGAGAAGAACACGTATTTAAAATTAAGATATATAAATCATACCTATTGTCACTCTTTTGAAGATACAAGGAATTGTACAAGAGCTTTTAGAGATTGGGAGGTGCAGCTGGAGAGGTGATTTTCAGATCTATATCTTATATGGAAGAATTATTATATTTAAAGTTTAAAAGAAGGAGATATTAGAAATTAAAGATAGCAAATTGAGTTCCAAGGTAATAAGTAGACCATTTTATTGATAGTGATGATTTTTGCCATATCTTGAACTTCTAAATAAATTTTTGTCTAAAATTTTTCAAAAAAGTGAATTATTATGTTAAAAAATTATATTCCAATTTTTCATAGCATCTGGATATTTAATTTGTGAAATATAAAGAATTTAGCATATGGATGTTTGTAAACAAAGGTTTGAAGGTACTATTAGGATTTTGGCAATATCTAAAGATCGATAATAAATCAATAGTTGAAATTTATTATAGTAGTTTTTAAAAATACATCAATACTTTACGTAAAATTTGAGTACTTATGGATAGTCCAATTTGAAGATATGTACTGTTGAACTTTAGAAAAGATTCCTTTTAAGGTTAATGAAGGATTTAGTATATTTTGCTATATTTTGGAGATTCTAGAGTACTTAAGGCTTATGTATTTGATGTAATTGTCCTCTTAAAAGACAACTTTATATAAATTTGGAATTTTTTTAATCTATCTTAAAACTTGATTAAGAAATTATTAATAGTCAGAAGTCCAATGCTTTCTAGAGGCAAATTCTTTCTACCTCAAAAGTATTAAGCTGAATTGTTTAATAATGCTTATCAAAGTATTAACATTATCTTTTTTTCTTCTAATTGTGATTGTAGAATTATTGGCATATTAGCTTATCATTTGCTAATCAAAACTCTAAAAGATATTAATACTTTAAAATTTATGCAAAGTGATCACTTTTTAAATGGTTGAATTAAGAATTTCTTCTATCAAAATAAATAAGTATAGGACTACTAAATAACCTTGTGTCATCATTTTTTTTTCAATGGAATATAATTTGTTAGGGATCTATTGATACTTACAATGGTACTAGCACCTTTGAAGAGGATCTTAATCATATAATAGAACAAAGTATTAAAAACAAAATTTTCTAAAGTTCAAAATAAAAAATTCCAAAAAAATTTATCATATGCTTTAAAAAAAGTCAATTTTTAGAAGAATAAGAGGTTGGTTAGAAGATTTGGTCTAACTAAGTGTTTCTTGTGTGATTAACATATTATCAAGAATATAATATTAGGAGAAAGAAGGCAATTTGGTCTGCATAGATTATGTCTATTAAAACAACTTGAAGTTACTTTTAGAACACTTTGGTATAGATTTTATATATGGTATTAAGTAGTGTGATAGGTCTCCGATTGCCAAGCATTGATATGTCTTCTCGTTTGTGAAGTAGAATAATATGTCTTTTGACAATACTTTGAAGAAAATGTCCTTTAATCAATCTTTGGTTAATTATTAAAATTTAGTCTTTACCAATTATATTCTAAAATATTAGAATTTGATTTCAATATCATCAAGCCTTGTAGCCTTTTCTTTTGCCATTTCTTTTTCGGATCTTCAATTTCATTGTAATTAAATGGACAGAATAGATTTGCATTCATTCTATCATTGACCTTGCTTTGGATTTTGTTTAGAAGTGAGATAGAGGCCTCAATTGAGATATTCTACATCACAAGGTTTTTTAAAGTAAGCATTATTACCTGGTCACACATAATCCATATGCCACACAAAATGGATCTGATAAGTCACTGTTTTATACAAATGGAACGAGAATCTTTGGGCGGGGAATTCTTCAAATGGCAAGGGCACGCTAATCGGTGACCGTCGCTTGCGCGGGAATAGGGGGTGGTTGGGTTGCGGAAAAGGGTGGATAAGGAGGAACGGTTGGAACCGTCGTGGCCGAAGGAAAAGGCGAGGTGGCAGTGAGAGGGGCGCCATCCACCCAGTTGCAGATGCGACGGCTGCAGCACAAGGAGACCCCACCGAGAGCGACGAGGCCAAATTTAGCGGCATATCGTTGGGGTCGCGGATCCTCTATTGATATAGCCAGCGCCAGGGCTGAGAACGAGGAAATCTGGGCCAGCCCCCGCCATCCATCGCTTCCTCGTCGCGTCTCGGCCGCTCACCGTCTCTTTCCAGGCCCTCCATCCACCCACATATCCAACAACCCGCGCTGCTTCTAACTCCCGCGACCCTGCCCCTCCAACGCACCACAAATGGATCTTTCCTTGCTGACAAACCCACGAGGAATTCAATATTTGATATCGATGCGTTTCCTTGCTGACAAACCCACGAGGAATTCAATATTTGATATCGATGCGTCGTGGACTGGGCAGGATTGCAGGCGGAGGGACGATGTGGGACGCTCTGTCCACATCCGGATGCGCGGTAAAAGTAAGAGACGAAGAAGAAGACGAAGAAGAAGACGGAGAAGATACTTGCGGTGGAAATTTTACTCGCATCAGGAGATGCGGGCGTTGTCAGTGTTCGACGATTTTTCTGTGAGTGGAAGAAGAATTTGAGAGTGATTTCCTCGTTCTCAGCCCTGGCGCTGGCTGGGTGGATGGAGGGCCTGGAAAGAGAATGAGAGGAGAGTTCGGTTGCCAGCACAGGAAAGAGCGATCTCTTTCTGTGAGCTTTGTTTAGATTTTTTTCCAGATATAATTTCGATGTGCATCTTCCAGTGCTGCCCAGAATCATCGCAGAAGCACTCGGCAGCTGACTCGTGCAGCATTGCGCACCTCCCATTTCGCTTGTCGCTTGTGGACTGGAATTTCTCGTCGCTTTTACGAGGGGACAAGAGGAAAAGGAAAGAGTACGAACAGAAGACTATCTTTTTCCGGTTGGAGCCAAGGTTGACTGATGAGCTAAGGCATGGGCTATGGGTTTTATCTTTTGTTTGTACGTTTTGCTAGCCTTTAAAATATTCATCGTGGTTAGTTTGAGTAGAGAGTGGCGCACTCAGATAGCTAGGTTCTACTTAGACTGCCTTTTAGTTTCGGTATTGCGAGGAGAGTGTGGACCGTCCGTTGACGCATATCTCTCTCATCTTCTAATTGTCGATCGAGTGCGGTCGAGTGCTTGTAGCAGGTTAGGATTGATATACAGCATGATTTCGCACTTGTGATCCTGCAACCTTGTGCGTTGATGATTGGCAGTCGGTGGGCTTCTGTGTCATAAAATAACTCCAGACTGCTTTATACTGGCCCCATTCTAGTGTGAAGGGTTGTGGTCTGGTGCTCGTAGCAAATGCTTCCGTCTCGCATGGAGAAGATATGACGGACGCAGTAGCAATCGTCTTCTGCTTGGTTACAAGGGTTACTGGACCTTGGTTCTCAGTTAGCGGCTCGTTGCAAAACTTTGTTCGAAGACTCTGAGTGTAATCGAATTTTGCGTCGCTGTTGAATCGTGTGTATCGTGGTTGGATCCTTACGCCAGTGAGCGACATTGTCTGCACATCGTTCTGACGAGTAAACCTGTACTGAATCTCCTACATAATCGTCCAAGACTGCTCTCGCCATGGCCGCAACCCTTCATGCGCCTTTGTCGCTCGACATTCTTCCTGATGAGGGTCGGTCCATGTTGAGACGGCAGGGGTCATTGACTCCAGGTAGTAACTCCCCAAAGGTGGACTGGAAAACTAGCGCTGGATTGGGTGCTGGGAACAAGGTAGGAGGGCAAGGCGTCACCACCATTCGGCGGTCCCTTTCGGTCGGCTCTGCACTTTCAGATTTCCTCGGAAGCAGCTCGTCGAGGAAGTCTTTGGAGATGAATTCGTCCATGAGGAGGTCTGGTAGCAAAGGTTGTCTGGAAAGCCTGGAAGCTAGTAGTAACGTGAAGGCAATTTCGGACGGGGATGAT
The DNA here is from genome assembly GCA_036785485.1 of Physcomitrellopsis africana. Classification (NCBI taxonomy): domain Eukaryota; kingdom Viridiplantae; phylum Streptophyta; class Bryopsida; order Funariales; family Funariaceae; genus Physcomitrellopsis; species Physcomitrellopsis africana. Next base: position 164,679 of record JAWRVF010000390.1, on the reverse strand, counting down.
AGGTGGGAGAGGTTCGAGGAGGAGTGCAATTGGAATTTTACAACCCTAGAGAACACCAACCGTTCAGGAGGTACGATGCACAATGATACCTTACCTTCGGTTCAGCTACCTTCTCAGGAGTGGCACGGTTTGGGAAAAAATAAGGCTGCGCCATCTTTTCCTCGGCCTGGTAACAGTTCTCGGACGGAACTCAAACGAACTTTCTCCATGGGTCATACTGTGCCGTCGAAGACGCCAAAGTCACCGCAAAAGTCCGTAGTGGTTGAGCAAGCGCAGCAGTCGTTCGATTCTTTGAAGGACAGGCTGGAGTCTTCTTTGCGGATGCAACCTGAGTGTTCATATGCTTCTGCGAAGTCCCCTCCTGTGGTCGGGCTCTTACCAGCGCCATCCACTGTGGATCTTCCGCCACGTAAAGATGTGAGATTTTCTGGCATAGTCCAAGATGTGTCAGGTTTAAACCTGTCTGCGCTGCCTCGGAGTCTTAAGCGACGAAAGAACAAGGAGAAGAATATGTCGAGGCCTCGTTTGTGTGCCATGAGCAATGGCTTCTCAGCAATGGCGTTCATTATCAAGAGCATGCACAGGCATGTCCTGGAAATGCAGGAAGACCACCTACTGAACCTCGTCACTCCAATGCATCGAGATATGGATTTGTCTTTTTCTTTGCTCTTCCAGCAAGTTTTTGCAAGGACGCCGGAGTACATGCTCGCCGTCATGGTCTTACTTGCAGAGTTCTCTGTTCTTTCCCTGGGAAAGCAAATGGCGTTCGCGGCGGCTGTGACCATGGCTAATCCGGAGGTGTCCGTCTCCGATGGCATTTCTGCTCCTTCCAAGAAACGGGTTGTGTCTGGTGTAGCCGAGGATTTGAGTAGACGTCAAGAAGCTGCACTTTCTCCCAAGCCTGGAAATTCGCACATTTCCGAAGTGCCTACAGAATTTTTGAACGGAAGCATCCCAAAACTTTCTGTTGCTGAGGAGTCAATCATGCTATCAATGATGTCTGAGACTGTGAAGCAGCTCGAGGCTGACTCAGGATGGCAGCCCGTTACTCATGTTGACCTCGAAGTTACTAGGATGTTCGTTGCACCGGTGCAAGCCACTCTGAGTCCTGACAATTACCCCTGCTTCCACCGAACAGATCTTGAGTATCAGCACGCCATCAGCTTACAGCCCAATAATGTCATGCTCCTCTCCAACTACGCGCAGTTTCTCTACGTTGTTCGTCACGACAACAACAGGTATTACACTTATCTCTCCTAGTATCTTCTTGTGCAGTGGTTATTTTTGGTGACTACGAGCATGTTGTCTCGTCCGTGGATTTAAAGATATAAGTTAAAACTTTAATTCAATTTTTCTTATGCCTTTCTCTTCTTTTGTTAGGGCTGAAGAGTACTTCCATCGTGCCATACGTGCGGATCCGTCAGATGGAGAGGTTCTGGGCCGGTTTGGTAATTTCCTGTGGCTCGCCCGCGGAGACAAGGAAACAGCAGAAAGAGCTTTCAGGGCCGCTGCTGCCTTGGATCCTGCCAACCCCTACCATGCTGGCAACTACTCCCACTTTCTCTGGCACTCAGAAGACAATCTCCCTAAGTGTCACTCCACATGTTACGTTGTGAATTCATGATTCGTCGAAACAAAGCCGTCTCACTTGATTGGTGTGAATCCTCGGTATATTTGGTAACTTCAACGCCGTATCACAACTCTCACGACTTTTTAATGGAGTTATCTATTTAGCCTACCAATATTTCGACATACCTTCTGAATCTTTTCAAGGAGTTTCGGAAACTTATTATAAGTTAGCAAACAGTTAGCCTGCAGAGAAACCCTCAACTTAACTGGTTTCATGTGGACTTTACAATTTTGATCCGAGTGTATAAAATCGATGTGGTGGTCATAAGGTAGTCACGTGGAGAATGATAATGCAGTTTATGGACGCTTGTACCAAAATCTAGCCTAATAGTCAACAAAGGTCCAATACCTCCGACTGAGTTCGATTTGTGTAAAGTGCCCATAAGCCTAATTGAAATTCTGTTTCTTCTACGTTTGAAGACTTGTAGTTCCTGCACCTAAGTAACACTTAACTTCTTTCTATCAGTCTAGGTGTCAGCATATGTCTTTCAGAAGCGCATGTATCAGAGCGTCTATCAAAAGATGTCGCAGTGCTGTATCTATTCACGTGCTCTATGGTGGACATTGTGACACAACTGTCTAATGCAACGATTAGTACAAATACGGTAAGGGTTCCAGCAATGACAGACCTAGCGATGTACTCGTTGGAACCTGAAAGCGGCTCTGTTCATCGATCACGAGCAGAATTCTTTCTAAAACTAGGTGTCAGTAATAACAGCCATACACCCACATGAACGGCATCGACGAAATTCGATGAATCGCATGCCGTGCAGCCTGCAGATTTCTGATCACAACGTCCAACTGGGTTCCAACGAATATGCGGCGAGACTTTACGAGTGATTAATGCTTGCAGGCGATTTTGTCTCATTGTAGTTATATTGTTTAATTAAGGAAGCTATGTGAAAGTGAGTGTGAAGCTAGGATAGGTGCTCTGCTGGCGTGCCTTTGATTTGCAAAATTGCTTCCAGAAATTAAGGGTGGCATAGTAAGAGAAATAGAACTGAGAATTTATCTTACAGATTTCTGAAATTTAGCTCGTGTGCCTATGGTAACAATTTTTAGAGGATATAACGTCTTTAAGACATGGGAGGAAGTTACAATACCTCTTGACTTTTTGGAATGTGGGCCTCTCCTCATTCTGATTAGTGGGAGTATATTCTCATATAATGCATGTGCAGTTTCATTTTCATACTTTGACACTCACCATTGCTTCTCAATTTGCAACTGGATTTGCTCTACAAACAAGTTTTATTAACAATATACACTGGGCCATAGGGAGAAAACTCACAGGTTCCATTTTTACATGATAACAAAACTAAAAGAACATTTGTGTTTCAAACAAACTTTCCATGTTTCCATTTCTAAGCATTAGTTGTCAATTTATATAAAATTAAAGCACTCCAATACTAAATTTTATGAACAATCTCACACTCCCAAAATCTATGTAATATAATTTTTGATTATTGAAAATAGCATAAGACATAATAAATGTCAATATATGAACTAACTTATTCTTTCTATATACTTACACCATATCTTTATGTTACAACAACTAGATGAATATTGCTTCTTTTAACTTTAATGCAAAAATGTGTGTTATTCTAAAATTCATCAAGTTTTGAATGCTAGGATTTAATTGCTAGATGCTTCTAAACTCTTTTAATTATACAAAAATAAAAGTGCAATAAGATTAGGAGCAATCATGGCATAAAACGATGATGTAAGGCAAAAGTATATCATTGTAGTTGCCAATATGTGTGACATGTGGCTAACTTGTTCACCAAATTTCTAATCTACCAATCACCTATAAATATGAATAAAGATGAAACCACATCTATGAAGCTTCTAAGAAGTTTTTTTGTAAGATATTATAAAATTAATCTATTTTTATTTATTTTTATCTATCCATATTATCTAAAGAAGTATTAGAATAAATCTTATATCAATGATATTATTCTCCCTTCTAAGGATGAATTCCACAAGGAGTAATGATTATATATTGAAGAAGTCTAAGATGCGTTGAATTGTATTTGCCGCATATTCTGATCTTTATTTCCTTTAAAAATAATTGATAGGTCTTTTAAGCCATTGATAGAGTCCCATATTATAAGTAAGATCTCACCACCTTCATTGTGTTTGTAATCCAATGGATCAATCTTTCATACACAAAAAAATTCTATTATATATATATATATATATATATATATATATATATTTTATTCATTAAATTGATCATTCAATGCTTCAATTTCTTCTCTTTGCTATAAACTTTGCTGCTACAACTTCTCCTCTGTTACTCCCAATTTTTTTATTTTTTATTTTTATTTATTTTTTGTTAATTCCAGATACTCTCCTCCTAGTTAGTCCTTCTAGCAGTTTTCCTTACTCACTTATATTCCTCATCTTCAATTTTGCAAGTACTTCTTTAGTTCCTAAGCTGTTTTTTATATGGTGTTCAGTCTACTTCTTATTTTGGCTGTCAAACCACACCATAGCCCATTCCCTCCTTTCAACATCCATTTAGCATCATTAACTGATTGAATATGAGCCTCGATCTCCAACGCCATCGCCATTGCCATCCTATGTCATAAACATAGAATATAGACTAAAAGTCTAAACAAGAAGTTCAAGAAGAACAAACAAGAATTAGATTAATCAAATGAGTACAAGAACAACACTAGAGAGGTGAGCTAGAATTCTAAGAGATGTGTTGTTGAGATTGAAGAACTCTTTAGCCTCGACTCCAATATATATTCTTACCTACGAAGCTTCTGAAGCAACTTTCACCAACAAGGTAGTTTCTCAAGCAACTTATATCAACTAGAAAGCTTCTCAAGCAACTTCTATCAACTAGGAAGCTTTTCAAGCAACTTCTACCAACTAGGAAGCTTCTCAAGCAACTTTTATCAATTAAGAAGCTTCTCAAGCAACTTCTACCAACTAAGAAGCTTCTCAAGCAACTTCTATCTATTTGGAAGATGCTAGAAGGTTCTGAAAGGTTCTAGACAGTTTTAAGTATCTTCTAAAATGTTCTAAAAGGTTCTAAGAAGTATGTCCTTGACATCACCTCCTCCTCTAGCTTTAAGGTCTCCAAGAAGCTATTTGAAACCTATGCTCACAAATGCAGGAAATCAAAGATTTGGCGCATAGTCTCTACAATATATTCCAATTGTCGTTCACAAGGCAAATGATTCATGGGTCCTTGTAGCCATCGGTAATAACTAACACCTTCCACTTGAAACCATGCCTGAACTTCTGTATCTTTATTATGGAAGTGGCATAAAAATATCGTTTCGCCACTACCTTCATGAATTGGTTCAATTTCAAAGACAATCCCAAGTAACCTGCTACTTGGTATTCTTTGACATCTTCTTGGTTTTTCTAATTCTTCATCTTAAGGTCGACATTGTGAGCTACTCAGTTGAGATGGCATCACTACTACAGTATCCTCATTCTCACTAGCCATATCTAAATACACTTTGAAATTAGATATCTTGATACTACAAGAAAGCAAAACGTAACAAGTTATATTTTGATAAGACTTGGATCCTGCTTATATACATTCATTTGGAGAAGGTTTCATCTTCACATTTCGTTAGTGGCCGACTTTTGATTTATTAGGATATCGTCAATGAAATTCTTGTATCTTTTGTGGTGCATTTGTTATATTTTCTACTAGCACCTAAATCCGCTCATTTACATCATAGCCACACTAGTGAATTAAATACTCCAACTTTTCCTGTCTCCATCACAAATCAACGACTTGTTCCACCTCATATTCCACGTGGTCCTCAATTTCAACACAAGGTGGTGATGGCTGTATCCGTCCTGGTAAAGTTGATTTGCTATAAGCTTCTAGAAGAAAAACATGAAAGATTGGATGTACCTTCATGGATGTCGATAGTTTCAGCCGATAAGCCATCGGATTGATTTACTCTTGAATGAAAAATGGTCCCAACTTCTTATAATCCAACTTATCGCAAGGTCGAGTGGTCTTGATGTTTTGTCACAACAGCCAAACCTTATCTCCAATTTAAAAAGCAAGAGAATCCTTCCAAAATTTGTCTGCAAAAGCTTTGTACGAGTCGTGAGCTACTTATAATTGAAGCTTCAAGGTGGTCTAGATCTCCATTAAATGCTTTATAAGATCTTCAGCTGTTAGATTTTTATTTTTGGATTTATCCAACAAATCAAATTTTGGATGATACCCATAATTCACAAAGAAAGGTGTTTGTTGGATTGAGGTATGGATGGAAATAATATAACCAAGAAATTCCACCTTGGATTGATGGAATACGCATTTCTCTAATTTGGCATATAATCTTGCATCCCAAAAAATTTATAACACCAACTTTACATGATCCTCATGTTCTTAAACATTCTTGGAATAGATCAAAATATCATTGAGATAACAAACAACAAATTTGTTCAAATATTCTCGAAAAATATCATTCATCAAATGTTGAAATATAGCTGGTGCATTAGTCAATCCGAAAGGCATGATATCATATTCAAAATATCCATACCTCATCCAAAACAATGTCTTCCATTCATCTCCCATCTTTACTTGTACAAGATTATAAGCTCCACGAAGATCTATCTTGGTATATATTTTGGCTTCACCAAGTCGCTCCAAGAGTCCGGATATTAGTGGTAATGGATGTCAATTCTTCACAATGATCTTATCTAAGTCTTGATAATCTACGCACATTTATAATGAGTCATCTTTCTTCTTTATAAAGAGGATAGGTGCACTTGCTGGAGATTTAAAATGTCGAATGAAGTTCTTTGCAAGATTCTCTTCAATGCAATCCTTCAATGCTAAGAGCTCGTCTTGAGATAAATTGTAGATTGGGCAAAATGGTGGTTGTGTTCCCTCTTGGAGATCTATAGTACAATCATATGGTCGATGCTCTCGTAGTATGTTAGCATTCTTTTTTTCAAAGACATCCTTAGATTCTTTATATTGCTCCGGAATAATCAAAGTTGGAGTTGCTTCTTTTTGAGCTAGCATTGCAAAAATAACAAGATGTATATTATACTAGGCTTCTTTCATGAAAGCCCTCACACTTATAAGTAAGGATTTGTTTCTAGACATTATCTTGGCAGGTTCCACCTTTAAAGGTTTTGTTAGAAATATCACATTTTGTAACCTCCAATCTATCAATGGATTATATTTATCAAGCCAAGATAGCTCCAAAATGATTGGACATGAAGGGATCTTGATAATATTAAATACAATGTTACTTTTATGATTTTCAAGACATACCTTCAACGGTTTAGTTTCATGAGTAACATTGCCAGAAGACAAAGGTCGGCTGTCTATGACTTCTACATGGATAAGCTTTGGTTTCTTTACAAGAAGAAATTTGTGAAGATTTGCAAATTCTTCATCTAAAAAGCAAGCAGATGTTCTTGAGTCTAATAGAGTATCGGTTTGCAGTTTTTGAATACCAAGAAATAAAGGTACCGTAAAGCAATGAAAAGGTTGAACTCAGAGAAAGGGACCTTGATTAATTTGGAGTATTGAGATGTCCAGCCACATGGTCCCTATTGTGGCTGAGCATCCTTATTTTCCTACACGCTTGTGCTCTGGAGTCTTGTTGTTCAAGGCATCTATTTTCTATGATAATTTTTGGATTTATGGCGTGCCTCTCCATAATATAAGTACAAGTTTTGCTCAAATCGTTGCTTCTGTTCTTCAATTGTGAGGGGCTTAAGACGTACCATATTCATTTGGATATCTTCTATTTTAGATTAGGCTTCCACACTCTTGATAGGAATAGCCGAGTAGAACTGGTTTCCTCATGGATACCATGTAGCTCTAGAATAATGGTCTTGACGTCATTGAAAAAGCCAATTGTCACACTTCACCGCTTGGCTAATTGCTTCATTGAGTGTTTAAGGGTCGGGTAGAAATAGCAATAAATCCTTCACGTTATCATACTGTAATTACTTACAATATGTAAAATCCACTCAAAATGCATAATATGTTTATAGGTTTAGATGTATGTTAGAATGATTAGTAAAATAAATTAAAGGGAGTTGGTGTAAGAAAATTTATTTTAGATTTTTACTTAATTTGGTTATGGCTTTTAAATTATATAGAAGCTAAATATTTAGTATAAAGCCTTGAGAGGCAATTGGAGTCCAAAGAAGAAGAATTAAATTATTAAGAGGCCTATTTGGAAGGATGAAGACAAAGTGAGGATAAATGAAGACAAGAGGTGAAGTTCTTCATTCCTATTGGTCAATGGTCATTCCTAATAGGCTTTAAGGAGGCTATCTGCAACAAGAACAAGGATTTTGGCAACTTCAACGAGGCCATTTGAAAATTAGAGACTAGGGTTAAAAAACTTATTTTTTGGGCTACAATTTTGGTATAAAAATTGGAGGATTTGGAGTTTTAATGAGAGAAAAGTAGGCACTTGAAATTAGGGTGTACCAATCGTACCTAGTGCCACTCTTTTGAAGATTGAAGATCAGAAGATTGAAGATTTGGAGATCGAAAGGTGCGGCTAGAGAGTTGATTTCAAGCTATACATCTTATGTAGAAGAATTACTACAATTGGAATTTTGAAGAAGGAGATATTGGGAGTCAAAGACAATAGATTGAATTCCAAGGCAGTAAATAGGCCACTTTGTTGATAGTGATGGGGTTTGCTATATCTTGAGTTTCTAAATGAATTTTTGTTTCAAACTTTCCAAAAAGATGTATTATTATGCTAAGAAGCTATATATCAAAGTTTTATAGCATTTGGACTTTTAGATTGTGAGATATAAAGAATTTAGTACATGGGTGTTTGTAAACAAGGGTGTGAAGCTACTCCTAGGATTTTGGCGATATCTAAAGATCAATAATGAATCAACAGTTGAAATTTGTGATGGTAGTTGTGAAGAATATATCAATACTTTATGTAAATTTGGAGTGGATTTAGATAGTTGGATTAAAAGTTATGGATTATTGAAATTTCAAAAAAAATCCCCTTCCTACGGGGGAATGAGGGTTTTAGAGTATTTGTTATATTTTGAGTGTTTTGAGGAAATAAAATTGATGTATTCAGTGTAATAGCCTTATGAAGAAATCTTTTATATAAAGTTAGGAGGTTTGTTATACTTGGATCTTGGTTGAGTAGTTAGTGGGAGCCAGAAGCCCAACGCTTTCTTGAAGCAAATTCTCTCTACCACGACAACGTCATCTCTGAGTTCCCAATAAAATTGACTCACCAGTGCTTCTTCTTCCTAGTTGATATCACTAGCAAGTTGTCTGAAGTCTAATGCGTAAATAGATGCAGAGCGTGATCCTTGATATAAAGAACAAATCTTGGTGGTTGCCTATCGAGCCTTATCATGCTTTCCAAATGCCTCCTCGAATGCTTCTAAAAAGGTCTCAAAGTTACTCAAGATAGAAGATCTTTTTTCAAATATAAGGGGGCAAACCAAGATAAAGCTTGTCTAATAAGTAATGTCTCCACTAATCCAACTTGCGACTCCTCGATTGAATAGCATTCCGGTTGTAAGAATATTACCAATCAAACTTGGTTTACAAAACCACAACATTTTGATTAGATACCATCAAACTTCTCTGGGAGACTGACTTGAGGTTCTTTGTACTGCGATGTAATCAAATTTTCACGTTGAGATATAGATGGCAGTACTTCATTAGTTAAAAGTGGTTGTATTGTAGTCTGAGCCACTTCCACTCTTGTAGCTCCAGGGAGCTTAGCAAAATTTTCTTCAATTTTAGTAGTTCTAATCGCTAAAGTATTAAGGGCATTGATGATTTCATCTAACTTTGATTCCAAAGATTCTACCATGTTAACATCTTCTCTACCAGTCATGCTAAGTAAAAAAGAAGGAATGAATATTAGTCTAAGGAAGGATAATCCACAATCCTTAGAATGCTCAAGTATCTCCAAAGAGAGGAATAGTCCACTCTCTGTCTCAAAGAACTAAGCTTTGATATTGATAGAAGGGCAGTCTCAACAAACTATCATGGATGCAAAATATAGGCTAAAAGTCTAAATAAGAAGTTTAAGAAGATCAAGCAAGAATTAGATTAATCAGATGAGTACAAGAACAACATTAGAGAGGTGAGCTAGAATTCTAAGAGATGTGTTGTCAAGACTGAAGAACTCTTCAGCCTCGACTCCAATATATATTCTTATCTAGGAAGCTTTTCAAGCAACTTCTACTAATTAGATAGTTTCTCAAGTAACTTATACCAACTAAGAAGCTTCTCAAGCAACTTCTATCTACTTGGAAGATACTAGAAGATTTTGGAAGATTCTAAAGAGTTCTAAGTACCTTCTAGATTGTTCTAGAAGGTTCTAATAAGTATGTCCTTGACATCCTAATCGTGAATCACCTCCCTCTGATGTACTTACATCCAACACTACCATCCTATCTCGCTCTTCATGCCTTCATTAAGCTCCCGAGATAGCTCTCTGCTTACTCCTCCATGATCTAATTATCTGGATTGATTTTCATAGTCTTTCTCAAAGATGTTGTGTGGCGTAAACTTCTGTCTGGGAATACATTGGGTAACTAGCTGTGCAAAGTTTACTTGAAACTTATTGGCTAAACTCCAATAAGTGATTTGTCCTTAATAAAAAAAAAAATAATATAACAATATTACAAAAGAGAAGTTATATAGATAAAGCTTCTTGTATTCAAGTAGGTTTGTATAAAAGGGGTTCAAATTTCTACAAATATCCTTCAAAACTTTATTCATCCACAAAGATTTATTTCTTTGTAATCTTTAGAGTCCAATAAGTCTTAATCCAACTATTCAATTTCTATAAAAAAACTTTCAAAGTGTAGATAATATCCTTAAATTTCACCACATAAAAGAATCAATTATAAATTTGTTTTTAATTGTCCAATATCTCTAAAGTCCTAGTAAGTGCTTAAAACCCTAGCTCAGTGATACCTGAGTACTATTTTCTTTATATCTCACAAATCCAGAATTCTATTATTACAAAATTTTTACATATCATCTTGTGACATAAACATAGACACTTTTGAAAAGTTTGAGCAATAAATCTATCAAATTGCCTAAGATATAGCTCAAGTATGACCACTAGTTAAGTAGGGTCACCTACTGCCTTTAGCTTACAAGCACTGACTTCCACTCCAAATATCTCCTTTATTCTATCTTAGATTTTATCAAGCCATGTATGAAAAGTGTAGTCTAGAAAATTTTCTTTCCAACTCCAATCATCGATCCTCTATTGCTTTCTATACACACGAGTTATATCCAAAATAGTGACAATAGGTACAATTTTAATATCCTAACTTTGAGCGCCTATATCTCTTTCATAAAAAGTCCAAATCATACAAGATTTACATCAAAACCATATCCAAAAAACCAAACTTATTGATCCTAGCCTTTGATATTTAACTCCCCTCCAAAGACAAATCCTAATCCCTAATAAATCCTCGTTTAGCCTCCTTGAAGTCCATTGGGCATGATTTTTGGCCAATAGGAATAGAGACTTCTATCATCCATCTCCATTCATTCACATGAATGGCCTAACTATCCCCTTTCATACTAAAAATTCCTTTCTTATCATTTTTTTTAATAAGATTTACACAATATGTGTTCTAAACACCAAATAAAAGAAGTAAATAAGATCTTAAGGATCACCAATGTCTAATAAAGGTGACTTAAGATATATAAAAGTTATTATCAATATAAAATCAATCTCAAAATTATTATAAAAAAGAAAAAAATAAGATTATATAAATTTCAATAATAATCTTTTTAATGGATTCTTTCTAAATTAGTAACCTATTTATATCCTATAATCAATAAAATCTACTATTATAGCTTTTACTTAATTATATAGTAAATTATATATTAAATATATTTGTATAATTTTTTTTATATGGTAGCTAAATCAGAACACAACAACGTATAGCTCTACGTATTCTTGTTATGCAATGTCTAGGCCTTCATGATCTTCTCCATATTCTTTGATCATCCATACTCACTCGACACAAGTACACAAGGAGAGTCCACAATTCTCTCTGACATCATAATCTTCTCCACCTTATTACGTAAAATATCCTTCATGGTCTTGTTGTTTCTCACTCGATCCAAAAAAAACACCATATTCGATCTTACATCTTTCAATGTGCCTACAATCTCTTTACTTGATACACAAAAATCCTTTGCTTTTTCAACCAATTTAGTAGCAAAAAGCTTAGATCTAAGAATAAGGCAAAAATTTAGATCGGAAGGTTCTTTCTTCACAAAGCATGAATCCACCCAAAAGACCAAAACCACCTCAATTATTTGAGTATTTGTTCGGGGCCAATCTCCTTGAGCCTCACTATTCTTCAAATCCTCATCAAATTGCCTATTAATATCATCATCATCGCTAGCGGCAGTTATTCAACTTTATTTCTCAAAACCTCTAACAAAGCAAACTAGGCACCTCTCTTAGCTTTACCTTGATCATATTCTTCATTCCATGCATCTTATTCACGCACGATTGTCTTGTGCGTCTGTAGTAGTTTGTCGACATCCTTCAATGATCCGTTCTTATTAGCCTCTATCCCGCTCTATCTCGGAATCTCAAAGTCATATAAGCTATTTTTTTACAAACAAGTTGAGTTCTTCAAAGAAGATACAACTTCCTTTGAACACCCATCAATAGGATTTGTCATGCCCCACTCATTACACTTTGCTTTTTTTAATGAATTTAAACTTGAATATTACGATGCTATGGTGTTTTTCATATTACCATCATTAATATTTTTAAAAATTGGATATAATCTAGATCTAAATGATTATTCTTCCACACAATATATTATTCTGTTGTTCTCCACCTCTAGCTAGATCCGCTTTGCCTAATCGTCCATACTCTCCCCTTCATGACTATTCTCTATAAAAAAAACTTTGAATCCTATTGGTCATCACTGATCTCTTCCTGGTTCCTCAATTAATGTCCACTATTTCCTCCTAATTATTACACCCCATTTGAATTGCTACATTCGCCTTATCGCATATACCTTCCAATCTTAGTTTTCTAATACCATATCTTCAAGCTATTGCAACATGGAGTGTCGACCCTCTAATATCAATTTGGCCTACATCCTTGCCTCCACCTTAAGTCCGATCATCCGTCTCACTACTGCTATTGTTGCATCTTCAAACCTCCACCAATACCTCCTTTGTATTCTCGACTCATCAAGCCAAGCCACCGTCTTGTGCAAAATTCGGACACAGACTTTGGAAACATCCACAATCTTGTAACCAATTCCATAAGTAGGCCTACATTTCCACACAACTACATATAAGCGTTTATCATACTACCATCAAAATCTTCCAAAACCACACTAGTTCCTCTTATGTGCAACATACTTGGATGCACTCTTCCAAATATCTACTTAGATTCCCACTCCTCATAATTGCTCTTGGATGTATGTGTATTTGTTTGTACAAATTTGCTCCTACAATTCCCAAAACCTTAGTTCACTAACATCACTCTGCTCCAGAGCCTGTACTCACCATCAACCACTGTGATCGGCATCGCACCTCCTTAATGGCGCCACGATCAATGATTGTTGAAACGTATTGCTAAGACTTACCTTTATTTATTTATTTATTTATTTTTTAAGTTCCAAACTCACACTTATAGGGGATTGCAAGAGCTTAGTTTAAGGCACTTTCCTATTATATTTTTACACAAAAATACTAACTCCAAAATAATTATTTTTTAAAGTAAATTTTTTTTATTTATAATTATTATTATTACTATTATTTTTTAACAACTATTTTCACTAATCATTCATATTACCTCTCTAAATTATCCTTCAAACTCTAAATCTTCAATTTTTTAAAATTTTTCTAAATTTTTAAGCTAAACTAATATGAAGCAATGAATTTTTGGCTTATATAATTGGCGACCATCAAGGGACTAAATTCCAAAATCTCATGTTTGTTCTATAATTCCATTGGATATATATAGTCTCTAGAACCTAAGTGGTGGATTTTTCTTTTGCTTAAGGAATTTAAAAGCTTCAAATCTAATATTCTTTACATCAACTCTCTACACTATGGGTGGAAAATGGATCGCCATTTAATGTCTCCAATTGCAGCAAATTGTTTGAAAATACCTCTCTCACCACATAGAGACTCAACCAGACTATGTTGTCATACTATAATTGCTTATAGTATGTAAAAATTAACTAAAATATATAATATATTCATTGATTTTAGTATGTGTTAGAATAGTTAATAAAGTTTTTAAAAGAGTTGGTATAAGAAACTTTATTTTGATTTTTTTATTTAGATTGATTATGGCGTTCAAATGATATAAGATCTAAATATTTAGTATAAAGCCTTAAGAAGCAATTGGGATCCAAAGAAGAAGAATTAAACTACTAATAGGCTTATTTAAAAAGATGAAGATAAATTATGGATGAATGAAGACAAGGGGTGAAGTTCTTCATTCCTATTGGTCAATGGTCATGCCCAATAGGCTTTGAGGAGGCTGCCCATAGGAAGAAGAGGGATTTTTGGCAATTTAATGGAAGGCATTTGAAAATCAAAGACTAAGATTAGAAAGCTTATTTTTTTTATTACAATTTTGGTATAAAAATTGAGAGTTTTTATGAAGGAGAAGTAGGTGCTTGAAATTAAAGTATACAAATAGTATCTATTGTCACTCTTTTGAGGATTCGAGGAATTGTATGAAAGCGTTTAGAGATCAAGAGATGTGGCTAGAGAGGGGATTTTAAGCTCTATACTTTATATAGAAGAATTGATATATTTAGAATTCTAAAGAAGGAGATATTAGAAATCAAAAATAGTAGATTAAATTCTAAAGTAGTAAGTAGGCCATTTTGTTGATAGTGATGGTTTTTTCCATATCTTGAGCTTCCGCATGAATTTTTATCTAAATATTTTTAAGAAGATGTATTATTATGTTAAAAAGCTACATATCAAAGTTTTATAATATTTGGACTTTAAATTTGTCAGATTTAAAGAATTTAATATACAAATATTTATAAACAAGGATTTGATGCTACTGTTAGGATTTTTGCAATATTTAAAGATTAATATCAAATTAATGATTAAAATATATGGTGATAGTTGTTAAGAATACATCAATAATTCATATAAATTTTTAATGGATTTGGATGGTTAGATTAAGAATTATAGATTATTAAAATTTGGAAAGAATCTCCTTTCCTATGGATGAATGAAGATTTAAAGTATTTTATTATATTTTGAATGTTTTGTGAAATAAGACTTATGTATTGGATATAATAGCCCTATGAAAAAGATTTTTATATAAATTTGAGATTTTTGTTATTTTAAATGTTGGTTGAGTAATTAGTAGCATTTAGAAGCCTAGCGCTTTCTTGAGGCTAATTCTTTCTACCATGACACTATTGGTGCTACTATTGAGGGAGCCTTGAGGCATTGATTATTCAATAAGTGAAGATGGATGATCAAATCTCAAAGATTATATTATTAAGTACAATGGATGCCCAAGATTTACTTAGGATATTTGCTCAATTTATGGATGAGAGGCAACACGCTTAAGGAGATGATAGGAGCACTACCAATGCCTTACAGGTATTGTAAGATAAGACTAAGAGATTTGATGGGAGCAACATCATTAAATTCTTTAGGATTTATACATGTAAAATAGAGGTACATTAAGTTTCAAAGGTGAGAATGATTACCACCTTTGATTTAGCAGTGATACGTTGTTAGGTAAAGAAAACTTGCCTTGAAAAAATGTCGGGTTCCTAGCTGCTACTATAACTAGCAGTGAACATGAGAGGAAGCCCTGCAAGTATCTTCTATACTTGCACAATATTTGTTCAAGCTTTCAAATTATACTTGTATTATATTTGTATAAGACTTATATAATTATAAAGTATAAATCCTTGAATAATACTTGTATAAATACTTGTATAATACTTGATATAATATAAATATAAATACAAGCTTATATAATATAAATACAAGCTTATATAATATAAATACAAGCTTGTATAAATACTTATATAATACTTGATATAATACTTGATATAAATACTTATATAATACTTTTCATGGAAAGCTTACACAAGCTACTATAAGCATCTAAAATATCAAAAAGATTGAAGAGATTGTCCGACTTGGGTGGTTGAACAAAGTCTCTACCCCTCTTCGTCAGATGGCAGCAAACCCTTTCCCACTCTCAAGCTCACAACTTTTGCTCTCTAACTCCAAATGCTACAAGAGATGTCTTGATAGAAAGCTAGCATAATTTTCCACACTTTCAAAAAGTTTCACTTAAAAAGACTTGAAATCAAACTTGGAGTGGCAGATCAAAGTTTCTGCCATCACTTTTCGATAGCAGCAGACCTCACTCTACTAAAACAAGCATAACGTTTTGCTCACAACTATAATACAAGCAAGTGAATTGGTTCTAGAATTCTTACAACTTGAAAAAAACACACATTAATTTTCATTACAAATGCTTCTATATCCTTGGAGCTATCTCTCTCCAAAGTTCACCATTCAAAACTGCCAAATCCTAGGTTTAGCAGGAGGAATATATGCCCCTTTCCTTCCATATTAGACTATGACATGCCCACATGGGCAGCCAAATCCTATTGGACATGCCCTATTCACCCCATGCTCTTCTTTCTTATCCCTCATAAGGTCCATTCTATCTCAAAAGTCAAGAAGAAAGGTAAAACAATCTTTACCTTTCTTCTAATTACAAAAGAGTCTATTCTAGGATATAAGTAAGGTAGGAACAAAACAAATAGCCATCTTAATTCACTAACTAAGTGGCTAAAATAAATCCTCTCCTTATAATATCTTCTAAAATAACCTCTAGCACTTATATATATAATAATAATAGATACAAGATATATAATATTTTTATACACTGCACGTAAATGCAATTTGACAACGTGAGATTAGGGAGAGGGTGTAAGAGCTACGTTGTCATGTTGTAATACATTTATGTAGTAAAAAACAGGAGTAGTAGTGATTTCTACTTAATATTCAAATATCTTAGTTCAATAGGAACTTAAGATACTTAAGAAAGATTTTATAAAAGTCTTTTAGATTTTTTTCTCATTTTAATTGCTAATAGATAAAAGTTAGTTATTAAATTTTCCTTCTAGGTTGTAAAATCTCTTTCATTATTTTTGAAAAGCCATAAGTTAATAAAAATAGGATAGTAGAGGTAATTAATTAATATGGTTGATATCAAGATTAAGTTGAAAGAAGGGTCAAGCTTAAAAATCCTTAGAATAAGTTAGACTGATATTAGGGGGTTGATTGTGTATGGAATAGGGTTGAAATCAGACCTCCAGCTACAAATATGGCCACCAAGGGTAGGATGTCAAGTTATTTGGAGATCAACAATTAGAACTAGAGAGTTAGCTTTAAGTTCATTTCAAAGATATGAGGCTTGTTTCTATAGGGTTTGGAAGAACTTAGCAATTGCTATCTAAAATCAAGGTTTATACTGGAGATTAAATTTTTATGTAATAAAATTAAGACTAGTACTCTTGGCTATTGTGTGCAATTGAAGTGACATCTATAGTTAAAAATTTGATACTATGTAGATGATTGTGCTAAGAGTGAATAAAAATTTGTAGCAATCTAATTGTGCAATCACAACTTATTTGATCTTTAGTACAAAGAGAAATCAGAATTTGGTAGTTTATGGTTATTTTGGAATTCTACCATATTTGAAGATCTATTAGTCAAATTAAGGTGAAATTTGGTATGGTCTTAGAAGGCTTAAAGAACAAGACACACACCAAATTTTAGCTAAAGTTAATAATTAGAGAAGGAGCATTTACCACTGGAATGTCTACATCAACCTTCAAGCTAGCGGCCAAGTGACATTAATGCAGATTTTAGTTGATTTTCCACAATCTATAACTTGTGTTGGATTGAAACTTTTTAAGCATATAGAAGACTTATATTTATATTTTTATGCAAAGTTTCATATGAAGTTAATAATTAGATTAAAAGATATTGCTTATTGAAGTTCATTGAATAAGACTAGGACTTGTAAAGAGAAATCTTAGTTGCTTGATTGTGACAAGCAATAAAGCAATTGGGATTTATATATGGATAAAGTTATCAAGAAGAATATTTTTAAGCTCTTTGTATTGAATTAAATACTCTCGTATTGGTATTTAATCATATTCTTCTTATATAGATGAAACCTATTAAAGATTCTTAGATATATGTGAACCGCAACTTCACCTTCTACAGCTAAGTGCCCGGCGCATGCCCAAATAAGACAACACGTAATATGACATAAGTGGTGAACTCAACGTAAAGGTTTGGAATAGAAGGTATTAGATTTTATTTTGATTATTTGGAATTGATGGTGCAAGAAGGCAAGAAGGTGAAATTTGAAGTTTTTAATGGAGCTTTGGGTGGCACTGTTATACTGCATTTATGTGCAGTGTGTAAAAATATTATATATCTTGTATTTATTGTTATTATATGTGTGAGTGCTAGAAGTTATTTTAGAAGATATTATAAGAAGAGGATTTATTTTAGCTACTTAATTAGTAAATTAGGATGGCTATTTATTTTGGTTCCTATCTTACTTATATCCTAGATTAGATTCTTTTGTAATTAGAAGAAAGGTAAAGGTTGTTTTATCTTTCTTGTTGACTTTGAGATAGCATGGACCTTGTGAAGGGTAAGAAAGAAGAGTATGGAGTGAATAGGGCCTATCCAATAGGATTTTGGCTACCCATGTGTTCGTGGCATGGGCTGATGTGGAAGAAAAGGAGAGAATACTCCTCTTGCTAGATCTAGGATTTGGCAATTTTTGAGCAGTGATTTTTGGAGAGAGATAGCTTAGAGGATATAAAAGCATTTGTAATAAAAATTGAGGTGTGTTTTTTTTAAATTGTGAGGATTTTGGAACCTACTCACTTACTTATATTAGAATTGTGAGCAAAAAATTATGCTTGTTTTAGTAGAGTGAGGTTTGCTGCTATGGAAAAGTGATGGCAGAAACTTTGAACTAGCACAGCAAGTTTGATTTCAATTCTTTTATAGTGAAATTTGTAGAAAGTGTGGAAAATTGTACTAGCTTTCTATCAAGCTATCTCTTGTAGCATTTGGAGTTGGAGAGAGAAAGTTGTGAGCTTGAGAGTAGGAAAGGGTCTGCTGCCACCCGATGAAGAAAGGCAGAGAATTTGTTCAACCACCCAAGTCGGACAGTCTCTTCAAACTTTTTGATATTTTAAATGCTTATAGTAGCTTATGTAAGATTTTCAAAAAAATAAAAATCAATGCATTTGAAGCTTCTATGGAAGATTTATGAGCCGTGAAGTATTAAGAGAGCAAATTATTGCTGGGGTTTGAGGATTAGATTTGACTAGCTATAAAATCTGAAGTTTGAAAGGTATACATGCGAAATTTTAAGATAAGTTAGATGATGGAGTGAACTTTCTAAAAAGCTATTGCATGTTCAATTTGGAGAAGGGAAGCAACTACAACAAATGGTGAAGTGAAGAGGAGCTTTGCTGCCTTTGTATTTGCTGGGAAATTTTAGTGCTTATTTCATTTAGCCATAACTTTTTAATGGTAAGATATCTATTTGTGAAATTTTGATATATTTTACAATGAATTATTAACTTTCTATAGGTTGTAAGCACGCTTGATTTGACCTTTGGATGAAATTTTAGTGATTTATTTAGTTTCAGCTTATTATATAACTTGTATTCTTCATACGCGGTCGTATTTGAGGTATACTTGAGTATATACATACTTTGTTTATACTTATTATACAAGTATATATACTTGTATTTATATCAAGTATTTATATAAATATTTTACAAGCATTATATATAATATTTATATAAGTATTATACCAAGGATTATACTTTATTTTAATATAAGTATTTTATAAGTATTATACATAGTATTTATATAAGTATTTTATAAGTATTATACATAGTATTTGTATAAGTATTTGTACAAGTATTATACCAAGAATTATATTCTATTTTATATAAGGATTATATTCCACTCTTGTACAAGGATTATATTCTAATATTGTACAAGTATAGAAGATACTTGCACGGCTTCCTCTTATGTTCCCTGCTAGTTCTAGTAGCAACTAGGAACCTGGCATTTTGTCTAGGCGAATTCTCTCTATTCCACAGCGCTTCAAGTGGATCTTCAAGTGGAGCCTCAAGTGGAGCTTCAAGTAGATTTTCTTCTAATAGACAAGGTATGTATCTGGATCCAAACACTGTAAATATGTTTCAAGCATTTACATTGTTTATGCAATAGCAACAAGGCAATAATCGCAAGGAGGCTTTGGTAATCAAAGCTTTGTAAGCAATGGTTAGCAAGATTGACCAATTTGAGGGAAGGGATATTTCTAAATATTTAAGATTTTATAAACTAAAAATAGAATTAAATTGTGTTTCCATAAAAGATATAATTTTATTATTTGAACTTGTTACAATACCAGTGTCGTATGTCATGAAGTCTTGTTTGAGAATACGCTGGGTACCTGACTATAGAAGATAAAAAAGAAATAATAATAACAAGTCCTAACATCACTAATAGAATTATGCACACTTGTAATTAAGATAAACAAGTATATTTCAATCATTATAAAATTTAATTAAATATTTTAATTAATTATAGAAGAATATATCAAAAATCCTAAAGATTTAATCAAGTCCTAGTCAAATCCTAAAGATTATATTCTTCTATAATTAATTAATCTTTTGTCAAGGCAAAATTTGATCAAGTCCTAATCAAACCCTAGTTGAATTCTAAAAATCCAAGTCAAAATCCTAAACAAATTTTAATAAAATCCTAAACAAATCCTAATCAAATTCTAATCAAATCCAAATCAAATCCTAACTAAATCTTAGTCTACTTTGATCAAATCTTAGCTAAATCCAAACAAATCCTAGTCAAATCTTGGTCAAATCTTAATTAAATCCTAACCAAATTCTTAACAAATTCTAATTAAATCCTAAATAAATCCTAAATAAATCCTAAACAAATCCTAACCAAATCCTAATCAAATTCTAAACAAATTCTAGTGAAATCATAGTCAAATCTTAAACAAATCTTAACCAAATCCTAAACAAATCCTAAACAAATCTTAATCAAATCCTAACAAGTCCTAGCCAAATTCTAATCAAATTCTAAACATATTGGTCAAATTCTAAACACCCTACTCAAATCTTATTCAAATCCTAATCAAATCCTAAACAAATCCTAATTAAATCCTAAACAAATCCTAAATAAATTATAAAAAACTCTTAATAAAATCTTGGTCAAATTCTAAATATTTTGATCAAATTCTAATTAAATCCTAAATAAATTCTAATTAAATCCTAAAAATCTTAATTAATCCCTAAATAAATCCTAAATAAAACCTAATCAAATCTTAGACAATCCTTATCAAATTCTAAACAAATTCTAAACACCTTCATCAAATCCTAAACAAATCCTAGCCAAACCTTGGTTAAATCCTAGTCAATTCCTGATCAAATCCTAAAAAATCCTAATCAAATCCTAAACAAATTCTAAATATTTTTATTAAATCTTAAACAAATCATAGTCAAATCTTAGTCAAATCTTAGTTAAATCCTAATCAAATCTTAGTCAAACCTTAATCAAATCCTAGTCAAATTCTAGTCAAATCTTAACTAAATCCTAGTCAAATCCTAATAAATCTTACCAAAACTGTAACAAATCCCAACTAAATCCTAGCAAATCCTATCCAAATCCTAACAAATCTTAATCAAATCCTATAGCAGATTTAAACTACAATGGCTAATGATCTAATCATTGATCTTAGCCTAAATTTTGCCCATCTCTTAACAATCAAGTTGAAAATATACATACAAAGTTTGATAGAGATCTAAGCTACCCAAAAATAGTAATGATCAAATCTCTACTTGGATATTGGCCACCTTCCTTCTTCAATCCTAATGTCAAATTTCCAACACAAACAACTTCTCTTTGCACTATTTAATCACTTTCAAAACTCATATACAAATAAAAAATCTTGTTTATTATCCATATAAAAATCTTTTACCTCAATTCAACTAACAAACTGCTAAATATCTAAGAAACCCTCATTGACCTTCAAACCTCAACTTTTGAGACCTTAGCACATTTAAATTCCAATAACTCTCAATTGAACTATTTGATCTAGCTCAAAATTATAATATATATTAATCACAACTCTAGTCACAAATGCTTAAAATTTCACTTATAGATCAAAAATCAAACTTCTAAAAAACTTAAAGTTGTAAACTCCTCTTTATTTCACAAGATTCAAAGTCATGCAATACAATCCAAACTTTGTAAAGCTCTTATAAAGCCAATTTTTTTTAAATCATTCAAAATTAATATTAAAACACATCTTTTTAAGTCTGGTTTATAAATCCACTCTTTGATCTGCCAAAGATCCCTTGACCTGCCAAAGGTATGTAGTTTTATATCTTAGGATTTGATTCCAATCCAAGCACATAATCGATCCTCTCCGGACATCAACTCTAAGATTTTTAAGATAAAATTTTCTAAAATCTCACCTTAACTCTTCCCTACAAATGCCTATATTATTTATTTTTCTAATATACTTTATTTTACCTTATTCATGGCCATACAAAGTAAATAGAAGCTTCTTCTATAAAAGACAACATTAGCCTTTTAATTTTTTTTTGCTTTCTTCTCTATTATCAATAATTTTAAGATAATTTGCTAAAACACTTCTATTTAAGCTCCTATATATTTTAATTATTCCTTCCCTCTTTCACCTAATGGCCCTGTCACTACACGACAATGGAGATAAGAGAACATATAAAATTAATTATAAGACAATTTGGAAGTTTTTAGAAAACATTCTCTCATACATTGACAAATGAATATTTCTTAAAAGACTCTGATTGGATCATTAAGAAATCATTTTTGGAATGGATTGAGCATTCTAATAAGAAATTAGAAGCTACTGAATTATTAAGAAAATTTGAGAGGCAGTATTCTTGGTTATCAAAAGTGGAAAAGGTAACATTGGTATCAAATAAGGTTGAATTATTCCTTTAAGCAGCTAATAGAGAATTGCAAGAGAAGTTAGAAATTCTTCTTAAGGATAAAGAAGAAAATGAAGGGCTGACAACAAAATAGAAAGAAATTAAAGATGTAGTGGGATTACTTATAAAAAGAGAAAGGAGAAAGGATAGGGTTAGTATTCAAAGAATTGTGCAAGTACCTAAAATTCAAGTGCCCACTTCATGATTAACAATACCTATTGTCAAACCTTCAATGACTACATTAAAGAAAGAAGATGTAAGAATTGAAGAACTTATACATGGAATGCAAGATCTTTAAATTAAACTTGTAAAGCTTGAGGAGAAGACTTCTACAATGAATTCAAAAGCTACTTTTAAGCAAGGGTATGTGCAAAGATGTATTTGATGTAATGATGATTCTCATTCTTGAAAGGATTGTGGTGAATTCAATGAAATAGTACAACAAGGCATTATTTTTTAAAAAGATGGAAAAGTGGCATTCAAAATTAATAGTGATTTTTTCCAAACTAACTTTGATAAGGGAGGTATAAAAGCACTGATTAAAGATTATTTGGCAGCAAATAGGATTGCACTAATGGAAGTTATAAGTTATGGTGCTAGAGTAGATGACAATAGCAAATAAGATTTTTTTAGAAACATTGAACCAAGTGGGCTTTGATCTTCTATGATTTCCACAATGTATAAAAAGAAGATGCAACAAGAAGCTTTATTGAGGACTGTGATAATAATTTGTGGAACTACAAGTTGAAAGGATCGTATAGAAGCTTTGTCAATATATGCCTATATTGCTAAGAGCCAACATGAAGCCTTGATAGAAGAAAAGAGAAGACAAGATTTTAATGAGACAAGAAAAGAAAGTTTTTCTAAGAAGCAGACTTGAAGAGATAAGGCTTGTGAGATGGCTTTACAAGAATTACCAACAAAAGATGCCTTAATATCATTAAAAAAAAAATCAAAGGACTTAAAAAAAAAAGATAAGTCCACAATTTACAAACTTTTCTATGATATTGAAGTAACAACAGATTTAAAAGGAATGCTTGAAGAATATATGCTCAATGCTAAAATTAAATTTATATTAAAAAAGATTTTGGATCTTATAAAAAAAAAACTTCATTATGTCATTATTGACAATATTAAGCAGAAGAGATAATTAATGGGTAAAGCTAGTTCAAATCATGCTATTGATGCATATGTATGTAAGGATGAAGAAAATGAAATTGGCAATTTTTGCAAACAATCAATAAGTGGAAGAAGGAATTATAATCAAAGAGCACGTTTTGATGATCCAAGTGACAAGGAAAGAGAAATTTTGAGTCATTATACTTAAAAGCATTGGGCTAGAGGCATAAGTGAAGATTGGAAATATAGATGAGTCAATTGTTACTTTGATTGACCATAGTTTAAAAATAAATCTTATATCTAAGGATCTTTATATGAAACAAAAGTGGCCAATTGATATGGAGCATGAATGAATAATACGAGCAGCTAATAATACACAAGATGAATTATATGGTGCTTGTTTAAATATAAAAATTTGGATTGGTGATGTTATAATAGAATAGAATTTCTTTGTTCAAGATGCAACATCTTATCTTCTTATTTTGAGACAACCATATACTATTACAACTCGAATAGAGACAAAAGTTTTTAATGATGATTTAGCTTATGTACAAATTTGTAATAAAGATGGATAAAGGGCAATACAATTTTTGAATACAATCAGGACAAATTGAGAGAGAATCGATTATCAAGGATTATTAAAGAATTTATGGATTTTTGAAGAGTACCACTATAAAGTGGGATTATGGAAGTACAGAAGAGGAGGTACTTTCATAAGATATGGGTGCCTTTGATACAAGGTTTATTGATATTTTGGAAAATAGAAGTATTTTATATAAGAAAGTTGCAGATTTAAAAAAGAAAAGAAAGAAAGAGACTATGTGATATTGAAAAAGAATTATGTGAATTAGAGATATTAGAAGATGATGAAAGGATTTTTGGTATTTATGAAAAAAATGGATTGAAAGATTCTTTGAAATTGATTGCAGTAATTGGATTAGAAGATGATGATAAGGTTATGCAAATTCATTCAAGAGAAATTTATTCTATACTTGAATCTTTTTAAGTACTAGAGGTTATGATTGAAACAAAATATAAGACAATAGATAAGAAGGTAAAACTTGTTATCAAATTTTTGTCAAAAGATTATAAAGATTAGATGGAAAATACATCAAGAAAAAAAAATTTAAGAGATCCAAGAAATATTTGATACAAGTTCACTAAAGAGGCTCTTGAAGAATTGAAGATTGGTTATGATGGTTCTTTGTTGCCAAAAGAAATTGAATACTTCAAAGAAATATTAACAAAATGAGATAAATCATTTACCTTTGAACCTTATAAAATTGGGTGTGTGGATCTAAATGTTATAATTTCCATGATTATTTTCACTATATTACATGTGCTTTGGAATTTGAGGCCAATTCTAGTATTAAGTGCACATTTGCCAAGTTTGGTGGAATTATTGAAAGAAAAGATGAAGATGAAGATTCTAAAGCCTTCTTTTGTACCATATTCTAGTCAATGGTTTATAATGGATTTCATTAAAAAAATTATTTAAGATATGCAATCAGTAAATGCAGTGACTATCAAGAATGTAGGAATTGGACCAATAGTGAATGAATTTGCTGAAGCATTTGCAGGAAGGGCAATCTATTCAATGGATGATTTATATTCAAGCTATGACCAATTTCAACTTGCAATAGAAAGTAGAGACATGACGACGATGAGAACATCACTTGGAGTAGTTAGAATGTATATTCTTCCTCAAGGTGCTACCAATTCAATAGCACATATGATGAACGGGATGAACAGGGTATTGAGAGATTTTATTCTTAAGAAGACTATGCCTTTTCTAGATGATGTTCCTATAAAGAGGTGCAAGGAAGAAGACAAGGATGAAACTTTAGATAAGAGAGGATGTTGCAAGTATATTATTGATCATATACAAGATTGTAAAAAGATATTGACTCAGCTTGAAGAAATTCATCTTATATTATCGGGTACAAAATCTATGTTTGGAGTATAAGAAGTTGTAATTGTTGGACATTTATGTGGATTTTATAGAAGGAAACCATATCCAACCAAGGTTGATACAATTGGGAGAATGAAAGAAGATTGTAGTTATTTAACAAAGGTATAGAGGTTTTTGGATGCATGTGTATTTCACCATATTTGGATTCTTTACTATATTCATATAACAAATCCATCGTATGAATTATTACGCAAAGATTATTGATTTAAATTAGAAAAAATACATATCAAAGCAATGCAAAGATTGAAGGATTTATTGACATCACCTCTATTATTAAGAAAAATTGATTATAAAAGCAATAGACCAATGATTCTTACAGTGGATATTAGCCCGATTGCTATTAGATGGACTATAGGTCAAGATGATTGAAATGGACACAAATTTGCAGTTTGATTTAGAACTAAGGTTTTAAATACTTGCCAGCGCACATATTCACAAGTGAAAAGGAAATTATGGAGAATTGTTTCAGCTATGAAAGCTGAAAAAGATTACTTAATTGAGACAATTGTGGTGATTGAAATAGATTTTTTGTCTTTATTTCAGATGATTATTCACTGTACAACATTGGATATTGTAATATTGAGATGGATTGCTTATATTAAGTCAGTAAATCTGGAATTTAGACATGTTGCAAAAAAAAACAATTTAGTAGTAGATATGCTATTTGGAACAAAATATGATAGAGAAGATGAGATGATTGAGGATATTGATGATGTAGGTACAAAGTTTTATTCAATTTTATAATTAAAAAAAGAAGGTATGCTATTTCATGAAGAAAATTATGAAGGAGAGTTATTAGATATTAGACATTATTTGAGCATATTAACCAAGCATTCTAATTGGCCTATTGAAAAATTTAAACAAATCAAGAAAAATGCATATAAGTTCATATTACAAAGAAGATTTCTTTGGAAGAGCCAAAATCAAATATTAAAATGCCGCAACAAGTAGTAGGTATCAAAGAAGATTAACAAAAACTACTCAAAGAATTTTATGATACTCTATGGGCGGGGCATAGAGGAATTTGGGCTACTTTTGCTAAATTGAAGAAATTATATTGATAGAAGAATATGTATCAAGATGTAGCTTCATTTGTAGAATCTTGTATTACTTGTCAAATATATTCAAATATACATCATCAAGATGGTCTACATCCAATATATCCTTTGGCTATTCATTTTAAATAGGTTGTGGATTTGATTATTATGCTAATGGGATTATGACAAATGAGGTATTTAATTTTGGCTCGTGAAGATTTATCAAACCAAGTGGAAGATAAGGCATTAAGAACAAAGTCTACTGAAGGAATTTGCAAATTTTTACTTGAAGAGGTTATTTGTCACTATGGATGTTGGAAAAAGGTCACTACAGATGGTAGAGAATTGAATGCACATAAAACTCGTGAATTCTTTAAGAAATACAAAATTAAATTATTATTGACTATTGCTTATAATCCAGAGGAGAATGTAAAGAGTCAACGTGGACATCCACCAATTATAAAAGCCTTGGTTAAAGCTTGTAATGGAAGAGTAAAGGAATATGTGAGTCATAAAATTGACTCATTAGTTGTTTTAGTATAAAAGAATATATTTAGAGTGCCAAAACTACAATTGTAAAGTGAAGATATATTTAGATGATGCTAAATGAAGGAAAATAGTATTAGTGAGAAAGAAATAGGATCTTAATAAATCTTGGAGGTAATTATCTTAGTTAATTTAATATTTTTCTTAATTATAAGAATTAATATTTAGTTATTGAGACAAATGTCTACATTGGCCTTTTATCTTTATGTACCACTTATCAAATATATATAAGTATTATTTAGTAAGTAGAAGAAGTATGAGAAAGAAATCTCATATCTTTTTAGTTATTTTTGTAGAAAATAAAACTTTTAGTTGATTTAAATTAATTTTATTATTATAAAAAATCACCAAGGTAGAATAAAATAGTTTTAAATTCATATTATAACTTTAAAAGTATTATAAAAAAATTTATAATTTATTTAGAATTTATTTAGAATTTTTTAGGAATGTTTAGAAGAATTTTAAAGACTTTGGTAAAAATGAGTTTTATCACCTTGGGAGCCATTATGAAGAATTAGAGTACGATTTGAAGGCCATACAAGGTTCTTAGGCTAATAGGATATTGTTAAACACCATGGTGAAGTCAAAATTATAAAAAAATAAATTTTACTAGTAGAAAATAGGAGAACTAACAGCTAGTATAGTCCTTGCACGAAGGGAGGTGCACAAGTCCCATATGGGTTGTGGCACCTTGGATGTAGGTAGGAAGATAAGACTAAGGTCTCATGGCCTCTCTTGTTTTGTGCTTGTTATTCTTATTATATTTGTTATTTGCTCCTTCACTTCACACCACCAATTATAAGTAATTCTTAAGTGAGGCCACCTTGTAATTTGAATTAAAAGGTGAAAATTTATCCTTACATTTTGGTGCGTTTGCTGGGAGGTGGTGCTTCTAATTGTGTGGGTGATTGTGGAGTGAATTAATGGTGGTTGATCCCTTTTGTGGACTTTTTGAATGAGCATTTCAATCCTATCCTTCATCATTGGTAAGTTTTCTACCTTTCTTCATTATTATTGTAAACAAAGATTTTATTATTTTTTATAAAAATAAAATAAATAAAATAAAACAAAAAAAATTAAATAGAGGGTGATTTTTTCTTGGATTTTTATCAATCAGTTTTTATGTAATTGTTAATTGCATTTGAAATTTTGTGAGGTTATATATCTTGATATTAGATTTTTAAAAAATTATTATACATTTAATTTAGACCAAATTTGAATTTTTGGTGAATTTTTGAGTAGAAGTGGGACCATTACCTTAAATAGTTGCTCCCAAGAATGATTTACTCTCGGATTTCTAACAATCTATTTTTTTATATTTGTTAGTTGATCTTGAAAATTTGTGAAGTTGTGTATCTTTTTGTTAGCTTTTTAAAGAACTATTACACATTTTATTTGGTTTAGAATTAGATTTTTGGTGAATTTTTTATTAGAAGAGGTTTGACTACCTTGAATGTTTGCTCCCAAGAGTGACTTGCTCTCTTAATTTCATCAATCAATTTTTATTTGTTTGTTAGTTGATTTGAAGATTCTGTGAGATTTTTATTCTTATTATTAGCTTTCTAAAGAATTTTTTTATGGTTAATTTGGATTGAAATTGAATTTTTGATGAATTTTTTATTACAAGAGGGTTCATTATTTTGGGAGTTTGTTTCGAAGAGTGGTTTGCTCTCGGATTTTCATCAATCAATTTTATTGTATTTGTTATTTTATTTTGAAATTTACTAAGGTTGTGTATCTTGTTGTTAGCTTTTTAAAGAAATATTATACATTTGATTTGGACTTCACTAAAAATATAGTGAAATTTTTTATTACAAGAGGATTCATTGCCTTATCAACTTTGTGTACTCCTTATTTGAAAAGGTATTTCTTAGTGCCTACTGACTATTTTCAATTGAATTTGTTTTGAATAGAAATACTTAAAGGATAATTTTAAAGTAGTGCAATTTTTGTTGACCTTTCATCAATATTTAAACTATGGCAATTTTGGAGTAGAGCTCATCTTCAAAGGTTTCATCACTTCCCTCCTTATTAGTTTCTTATTGAAGGCCCATCTCTAGTAGTTGAGGGATTTAAATACCCTCTCCACTCCTTGTATCCCATCTTTTCATAGAGAATAAAGGATTAATTAGTCAAATAATTAATCTTTTACTTTATCCTTATAAATCTTCTTGTGAGCAACCTTTCTCTAGTGTAAGAGGGATTTAATCACCCTCTCTATCCGCCATATCCCATCTCTTCACAGATATAAGATAGGAAAAGTTCTCCAATAATAGATTAGACAAGTTATTTCACTCACAACACAAAAAGAAGAAAAAGAAGAGAAGAGCAATCACTCAAGACACTATACTTCTAAGATAAGTCTTCAATTAAGTAATTTGGTAGAATTTTTATTTTATTAAACTAATATAGGTTGTGGATTAAAGAATAAAGAACACAATATAAGAAGTGGCACTAAAAAGCTAGGTTTCAAGTAAGTTCTTTGGCTCTTGTCAATTTTTTTCACTTCTTTTAAGTTTAGCGGATACATGTAAAAGCAAAGAATAAGAGCTAGAAATTGGAGGATAGAATCTGGAAGGAAGACACGAGAGAGGTAAGTCTTCAATCTCTCTTGTAGATATGGATATAGGACGTAGATAGAACCATTAATCCATTAATTGTATATCCTAATCTTTATCGGAATATTTAACTCAGATCGAGTAGGGGGATATTAAATATTTATTGGCCTTTATTAACAAATGTGAGGTTGGTTGGAGATGCAACAAGGTGAATTCTTCTTTAAGGTGGTGCGAATTGATTGCAAAGAATTTTTTTTTATAACGTAATCATCTTGTTGTTAACCATTGTAGTAGCTAATTTTCTAATAACTTTTGTATGAAAAAATAAATAAAAAGAAGAGCTTGGGCTTCTTGCCGTCCTAATATGATTGTTGATTAGAATCACTCCCATACAAGGTCATACTATATAATAAGTAAAATTGAGAAAAATATTGCTTGAGGTGATACTTGAGTAATCATTCTTTCTTTACTTGCTTATGTTTTGTTTCCCTTCCTTGTTACAAGCTATTTTAAGTAGATTACAAGTAGATAAGAAAAATACTTTTTAAATTAGCTTTTTTAGAGATTGGTACATTATAATTATGAGTCTAGGTGAACGTTATGTCTATAGTTATGCTAGATGCATTGTTCTACTAAAGCTAGACAATCTAAACTAATTCCATATATAAAAAATTCAAAAAAATTCCTTAAAAATTCCATTCTAAAATTTAGAAGAATTGAGATCCAACGATTGGACAACCAAGACACTTCTATAATGTCACAAGACATATTTGTATTCAATTCATTGAAACTAAATCCTAACCAAGTAGTAGAAGAAGATAGAATAGACTTAGAATCCTTTAATCATGTTAGAAAAGTAAATCAAGAAGAACAAGAATCAAGACCTAGTTTTCTTTCAATGGATAGTGACAAGGAAGCCTCTTCCAATCCTATATTTATAAATCTCTTCGTCTAGCTAAGCAATTTGTCCATTGAATTTCTAAAGGAATTATAAGCAACTCCCATGCCTCACAATCTTTCAATCTTTTAAGGAACTAGGGATGACGACTCAACAACACATATAAAAAGATTCATGGAACTCAGAATATATTTGATAATCAATCGTGGATATTATCTTGTGTGATTTTCAAGCACGTTAAAGGATGGAGCTTATGAATGGTATAGATACCATTCCCCTTAAATCTTTAAAAATTGAGACATGCTCATGAGAGTATTTTTAAAGACGTTTAGATCAAAAGTAGGGCAAAGTAATGCCCTCACATCTCTTTTTTCCTTGAGATAAGAAAAAGAGGAGGAGATTGATGAATACATTCAGTGATTTGAATTAGTAGTGAATTGATTTGTAAGAATACTTCTCAAAGGCAACATTCTTATCTACTTTTTTATCCAAGGATTCAATAAAAGCATCATACAATTAGAGAAATCTTCAAAGAAAGGCCAAAAAACTTAGAGGATGCCAAAAAAATAATATGGGTGATTGAAGACATTGATAAATAATAAGAGATGATGTGGAGGAAGGAAGACCATAGAATTCTAAGTTTTATACCAATCTATACTCAAAATGTAGATAAGTCTCAAGAACACTCTTATAGAATTATGAAAAATCAATTCCACCCTATAAACCATTATCCCACACCGTTAGAAGTTAAATTATTACTTAGCCTCTCAAAATTAATATATCTAGAGAATAAAAATAGATAAAAGGAAGAATTTAAAAATAAAGTCTTTCAAAGCCAAAAAAGATTCTAGAATGAGCTGGCACAATTAATAAAAATCATGCAAGCATAAATGACCTTGTTAATTAAGGGCCAAAATCTAAACAAAGTCCCACCTCCCATATAATCTGATAGGCACATTTCAGGGTTGTGGTATATTCAATGCAATCTATCGGGGCATACTAGTCAATTTTATTCAAATTCAAATAATTACCAATATAATATTAGACGGCAACCATCTTACATCCCTCCTCATAGAAACCAAAACAATGCAGGATCTAATTTATCATCCACAAAGCTATGATGATTGTAATCAAGGTTTTAAGAACCAACCAAGACCAAGGTAGGAAGTACATCACCTTTATTGTCACATATGCAGAATATAGATTGGAAGTCTAAACAAGAAGTTCAAGAAGAATTGGCAAGAGCTAGATTAATCAGATGAGTACAAGAACAACACCAAAGAAATGAGCTAGACTTCCAAGAGATGTGTTGTCAAGGCTGAAGAACTCTTTACCCTCAATTCCAATATATACTCCTATTTAGGAAGCTTCTCAAGCAACTTCCACCTATTAGGGAGCTTCTCAAGCAACTTCTATCAATTAAGAAGCTTCTCAAGCAACTTCTACTAACTAAGAAGCTTTCCAAGCAACTTCTATCTATTTGGAAGATGCTAGAAGGTTGTGGAAGATTCTAGAGAGTTCTAGGAACCTTCTAGAATATTCTAGAAAGTTGTGACAAGTATGTCCTTGACATTTATGGCAAAAGACAATCACTTGATAGTTAATGGATAGAAAATAGAATTATTTGTGGAAATTATAGGAGAAACTACTTTACAAGCGTATGTAGGTAAATTAATAAAGTAGTTTTGTTAAATTTTTCACAAGCAACTTATCATCAACAACCTCAAGATCATTTGAGAAGGGCAAGAAATTGAAATTCCAACAATACTTTAAAACCTCCAAATCTATTTTATGACCATAATAATAACTGTCAAAACTAACATCCTCCCTCATGTTTAAATACTAATTAAGCATTCATTCTTCCACACGGTGGTCACTCTCAACATGGCCAACAATATGAAGATTAAGGCTTTCAAGATGCAAGATTTGTAAACCAAACTAATAGTGGAATGATTGAAGAACAAGCTTCTACCTCCTCTGTGATAGTCCAGCCTATACTTCCTGAGACAAATTTGATTATGCATGAATTATTGCAATCTAAGATATAGATACTACGAATGATGCCAACCTTGGCAGTTATGACAAGGTCTAGGTATTCTAGTCCTCTCCCTCCTATTTCAATTGATAAAGAAAATAGTTCAAAAGATTTTCTTCACTTTTCAGATTTAAACAAAATCACAAGGAAGACAATGGCTAATATTAGAAATTCTAAGAAATTATATCAAGTCCTTGAATCCAGCTTGAATAGATTGTTAGAGATCTTAAAAAAAAATATTAAGAGAGAAGAATTTTCTTCTAAAGAAGAGTAGGAAGAACCTAAAATTTTTGATCTTGAATTTAATCCTTTAATTTGATTTAAAAACAAGGATCAAGTGAAATCATATGATTTATGGAAGGATTTAAAAAAAATTAAGGCAAATATTATAATTGTTCAATTATTGGAGGTTTTTCTTCTAACAAAAAGAAGTTTTAAAATAAATATTTCTATTAAAAGATAAAAATGATCTAAAATAAAAATCCAAGCTCATGTTAGAACAATTCAAGTAGCATAAGAGGTGAAGGAAATTGAGCTAAAGGTATCTATAGTAGATAAAATCATATTTTATAGGATTGTAGATGGAGGTAGTGGTTTGAATATTATGTCAATGAGAACTATAGAGAAATTAATACTTAGTATCATTGGTCCTTCTATTTATAATTAATATAATTAATTTAAGCTAAGATACACCTTTAGGACAAATTAGTAGTTGTAAGATGACAATGAGAGGTGAAGAATATTTTTTCATTTTTCATGTGATTCATATACATTCTAACAAAAGTTCATATCCATTACTTCTAAGTAGATCTTAGTTAAGGGCAAATAATGCAAAAATTGATTGAGGAGGTAAAAAGCCCCATATCATCTATGGGCCACCAGAAAACCTAACTAAAATCCTTATTCAATCTCAAGGATTGTCTTTAGTCCAAACTTCATCTCACTCTTCAGAAGATGAGATTTTTAATCCTCAGCCACAAAAGGAATTTAAAAAAAAGGTTAGATTTGTTGATTTAGTAGCAAGCAAGGGAATTTATTCAAGTATGCTCTAATCAACTTTATTAGGATGTATGGGCCCTGGACTATATGATTGAGAAGATGATAGAGAGTTCACTTAGTGGTTGAAAAAACATCCTATTTTAAGTGAAAATAAATTTATAAGTATTAATTTTATAGATGGTTTTGCCACTTGGCAAAATTATGAAGAAGAAGTGAATTTAGCAATCTTGGTAGATGATATTAAATATGAAGATGCCTTTGGAGTGAATTTTGATGGCATTCAAGTTCATGAGTTAGAATTAATAGAGGAAGATAATCTTACTCCACTTTTACAATTTAAACAAACTTCTAATGGTCTTATAGCCGGAAATGATGTGATCAATTATCCAAAAATATCAAATA
The DNA here is from genome assembly GCA_036785485.1 of Physcomitrellopsis africana. Classification (NCBI taxonomy): domain Eukaryota; kingdom Viridiplantae; phylum Streptophyta; class Bryopsida; order Funariales; family Funariaceae; genus Physcomitrellopsis; species Physcomitrellopsis africana. The sequence goes on along the minus strand of JAWRVF010000390.1, from coordinate 130,412 downwards.
ATTGGTATAGAGGATCTACAAAGTAATCTCATGTGTATAACCTTGGCTACAAGTTGATAGATATCTCTTTAGAGAAAGAGGTCTAAATCTAATCAAAGTTGGAGTTCAGTTGACAGAGGATGAATTATTAAGATATAAGTCATAAATTATAGATTATAAGGATATATTTACTTGGTCTTATAAAAACTTTAAAAACATACCTCCAAAAGTAGCCCAATATTGTATTCCACTCCTTCCTAATTCAATTCCTGTAAGACAAAGGAAACAAGAATGAATCCCAATTTATAATTACTTATCAAAGCTAAATTAGAAAAAAAATTTGAAGCTAGATTTATTCAATCTATAGAGATTATGGATTGGATCTCACCAATGGTGTTAATTAAGAAAAAAAATGAAAAACTTTGAATATACATAGATTATAGAAAGTTTAATAAGTGTATTAAAAAGGATCACTTTTTCTTCTTTTTTATAAATTCCATCCTAGAAGAAGTGGCTCGGCATGAATTATATATATTTATGGATGGATATTCAGGTTATAATCAAATTTCTATAGTCCTAAAGGATCACCACAAAACAACCTTTATTACACCTTGGAGCACCTTCATCTATGTAGTTATGCCTTTTGGACTTTACAATGTTCCTTTGACATTTCAAAGAGCAATGTCATATGCCTTGTCAAACTTACTGCACAAATCAATGATAGTGTTTATTAATGATTTTAGCACCTAGTCTTCTAAGACAATACATCATGATTATGTAAAGTCTTGTCTTCAAAGATGTAGAAGAATTAGGATTGCTTTAAATACTCACAAAATATTCTTAATAGTTAAAAGAGAAGTCCAACTTGGATATGTAGTCTCAAAAAATGGTAGAGAATGTCTTGGCATAGTTTTTTCTATCAAAAAATTTAAACACTACCTCCTTTTGAATCCAATAGTGTTTTTTGTAGACCACACGGTAATCAAATAACTTGTCAATAAGGCGGAATTGAATGATAGAATAGCAAGATGGATGCTTCTATTAAAAGAATTTGATTATATGATAGAATATAAGCCAAGAAGAATGCACATGCAAGGCGATCACTTATCCAAGTTATCAAAATATATGGACAAAGATCCAATTGATGATACCTTAATAGATAAAAATCTATTTGTTATTTCAACTACCTCTTCTTAGTATGAATTGATTACCAAATTTTTAACCACCCAAACCTTACCTTCTTATTTATCTAAAATAGAACATTGGAAGGTCCAAATTAATAGTAGATATTTTTCAATAGTTGGGAGCAAATTATATTGACGTGGAATAGATGGGATGTTAAGAAGATGTGTGATAGAAAAAGAAATTCCTACCATTTTATTAGCATGCCATGATAGTGCATATGGGAGCCATTTTTTGGAAATATTGACATGACACAAGATCCTTAGAACTAGCTATTATTGACCTACTTTATTCCAAGATGCCCATAATTATACTAAAGCATGTAATGCATGTCAAAGATATATTAGAAATGACCTCCAAATGAACTTACTTCTGTATATATCCTTAGCGTTAGTCCTATTTAAAAAATGGAGAATAGATTATATTAAAAAAATTTATCCTAATTCTACTTGTAGAATAAAGTACATAATTATAATAACTAAGTACCTTATCAAGTAGGCTGAGGTAAAGGCAATGAAGGCCAATAATGCTAAGCAAGTAGCTAAGTTTCTTTATGAGCAGATTATCACTAGGTTTGGATGTCCAAAAATCTTAATTAGTGATAGGAGCAAATATTTCTTAAATGAAGTGATAGAAGACTTGACCTCATGGTTTAAAATTGATCATAAGAAGACTACTCTTTATCACCCTCAAACCAATGAGCATACAAAGAGAATGAAATAAACTTTGGTTAATATCCTTAGAGAAACCATAACAACTTCTAAATAGGATTGAGATACTAAATTTCTTGTAGCTTTATGGGCTTATAGGACCACATTTAAGGTGACTACTTAAGCCACTCTATTTTTCCTAGTTTATGACATAAAAGCTATTTTATCAATTGAATTTGAAATCCCTTCTTTTCAAATTGCCTTGACAAAAAAATAGTCAACTAATTAATCTTTGATGGATAGATTGGAATGTCTAGAAAGTCCAGATGAGGCTAGAAGATAGAATGCTCAACATACAGAGGCTATACAAAGAAGAAGAAAAATTGCCTTTAACAAATGACACAAGATCAAAATTCTTAGGGCTAGCATATTGGCCTTTTTACAAGATGTTAGGAGAATAGATTTTCCAGGAAAATTTGATACTTTATGGTTGGGCCTTTATGTAGTTAAAAACATTTTTTCAAACAATTCAGTTTTGTTGCAAATATTGAATGGAGAAGATTTCCCTACTAGAACTTTTGGAAGTAGGTATAAGGAATATAGAATGTGATTTGTATAAAAAAATAAAAAAATAAAAAAATAAAAAAATAAAAAAATAAAATTTAGAGTGTTAAAACTTGTGATTTTATATCTGATAAATATCCAAGAGGAATTGGAGTGTTGGTCATAAGACAAGTTGTTATTGAGGCATCCCAAATTCAAATCCGGTTGAAAAAATGAGCTATCTCAATGAACTAGTGTTAGTGTAGGAAACAACCAACCTCAACACTCAATGGATATATAGGTCTTAAAAGGCTGATATCACAATCTTCTCATATTGAAGAGGAATTTGAAACTATTATCTATTATTTTTATTTATTTTTTATTTATTTATTTTTTAGCTTTGATTTTTTTTATAATTATTAATTTTTATATTCAATTTAATTGTTTTCTCTTCTTTTTTTGATTCTATAGAACAAATCTGCTTTAATTCCTTCAGATTAGTAGCAATTCATTCATTCTTTTCTTGGATAATCATTAATACTTTTGTAGATAATTCCTCTAATTATTCAATAGCATTTTGAAAGGTCAAATTTTGGATTCTTCTCCTTTGCAAATCGTCCTTGATGGTAGCCATATGTGAGTTCTCAAATTAACTCATTAGTTGTTTTAGTATAGAAGAATGCATTTAGAATGCCAAAACTACAAATGTAAAGTGAAGATGTGTATAGATGATGCTAAATGAAGGAAAATAATATTAATGAGAAAGAAATAGAATCTTAATAAATCTTGGAGGCATTTATCTTAATTAATTTAATATTTTTTTAATTATAATAATTAGTATTTAGTTATTGAGACCAATATCTACATTAGGCTTCTATCTTTATGTACCACTTAGTAAATATATATAAATGTTATTTAATAAATAGAAGAAGCATGAAAAAGAAATATCTTTTTAGTTATTTTTGTAGAAAATAGGACTTTTAGTTGATTTAAATTGATTTTATTATTATAAAAAATCACCAAGGTAGAATAAAATAGTTTTAAATTTATATTATAATTTTAAAATTATTATAAGAATTTTTAGAATTTATTTAGAATTTTTTTAGGAATTTTTAGAAGAATTTTTAAGACCTTGGTAAAAATGAGTTTTATCACTTTGGGAGCCATTATGAAGAATTGGAGTAAGATTTGAAGACCGTACAAGGTTTCTAGGCTAATAGGGTATTTTTAAAGACCATGGTGAAGTCAAAATTATAAAAAAATGAATTTACTAATAAAAAATAAGAGGATCAGCAGCTAGTATAGTGCTTGTAAGAAGAGAGGTGCATAAGTTCGATATGGATTGTGGCACCTTGGATGTAGGTAGGAGGATAAGACTAAGGCCTCGTGGCCTCTCTAGGAAACCTTTATACACTACTTGTGAACCTTGTTGAGGTTTGAACTCATAATCTCTTATGCAGGTTATTCTTGAAATAAAAATTTTCTACTTAATTTTTCTATTATTTATCTTTTATTTTTGAATTATCATAACTTATTCATAGTAACTCAAATTTATATGTTTTTTATACCATTAGAAAGATAAAAAAATTATCTAAATAAAATTATAGTTTTTATTCTTTATTTTAATTTTTTATTAGATAAAAATATAGTAAATAAATTGTGATATAATTTTGAATTATGTACTTGCTTGATATCCTATACTTCTCTTGTTTTGTGATTGTTATTCTTGTTGTACTTGTTATTTGCTCCTTTACTTTGCACCACCAATTATAAGTAATTCTTAAGTGACGCCACCTTGTAACTTAGGTTGAAGGGTGAAAATTTGTCCTTGCAGAATGGCCTTGACTTCTACCTTATGCATTATCGATTGATCGAACAATACATAGTTCAGTGACGGGATATATACGAGTGGAATTCATGACAAGTCAAAAACCTATTATGCCAATTAGAGAACATGTGCCAACTTGGAGTATACTACCTTGGAAAGATGGATTAATAAGAAAATAGTTGTTGACTATTAGAATTTGGCAATTTGAACAAAGATCAGAAAATATGGAGTTAGCATTAAAACAATTATAAGAGGCAAGGCTAAAGAATAAGGCTTCATTTGATAAACGACATTGATTGAGGCCTAGAGCAATTAAAGAAGATAATTAGATAATTCTTTATGATAACAATTTAAATAACCAACATAGTATTTTATGGAAGTTTTCAAAATGTTGATTTAGATAGTATATAGTGGTAACAATCTATGACAATGCCACATATTCATTAAGGGAGTTAGATGATATAAGGTTGAAAATATCTATTATTGAGAAGCAAGTGAAGATTTTTAAAAGACAAGATGAAGAAATCAATATGGAGGATCATGCTAAAGATATCAACGATTCTAAAGAAGATAATTATATTGAAATGGATGAGGAATATAATAATGAAGAACTTGATGCAGGAAATGAAGAAATGGTGTGATGCCAATTATGACACATAATTTGTTTGGCACATATCGGATGATGTACAAATTCAGAGGGAGTGGATGTCGTATTGTAACACGTTTATGTAGTAAAAAATATGAATAATAGTGATTCGTACTTAATATTCAAATATCTTAGTTCAATAGGAACTTAAGATATTTAAAAAAAGTTTTATGAAAGCCTCTTAGATTATTTTCTTGTTTTATTAGCTAATAGATAAAAGTTAGTTATTAAATTTTCCTTCTAGGTTGTAGAAACTTTTTTAGTACTTTTGAAAAGCCATAAGTTAATAAAAATAGAATAGAAGAGATAAATAATTAATATGGTTGATACTAGGATTAAATTGAGGATAGAAATAAGCTTAAAAATCCTTAGAATAAGTTGGATTGATACCTAAGGATTGATCATGTATGGGACAGGGTCAAAATCAGACCTCTAGCTACAAAAATGGCCACCATGGGTAGGATGTCAGGTCATTCAGAGATAAGCGACTAGGATTGGAAATTTAGCTTTAAGTTTATTTCAAAGTTATGAGGCTTGTTTCTATAGGATTTAGGACTTAGCAATTGCTATCTAAAGTCAAGGTTTGTATTGGAGGTTAAGTTTTTATGCAATAAATTTAAGACTAGCACTTTCAGCTATTGTATACAATTGAAATAATATCTATAGTTAAAAATTTGATACTATGTAGGTGATTGAGTGTGCTAAGACTAAATAAAAATTTGTAACAATCTAATAGTGTAATCAAGACTTATTTGATCTTTAGTACAAAGAGAAACCAGAAATCGGTAGTTTAGGGTTGTTTAGGAATTCTACAATATCTAAAAATCTATTTGTCAAATCAAAGTGAAATTTAGTATGGTATTAAAAGACTTAAAGATCAAGTTACATACCAAATTTTTGTTGAAGTTAATAATTGGAGAAGGAGAATTTGCCATTGGAATATCTGCATCAACCTTCAAGCTAGCAGCCAAGTGACATTAGTGTAGGTTTTAGATGATTTTTCAGAATCTATAACTTGGGTTGGATTGAAACTTTTTAAACTTATTAAAGACTTATATTTGCATTTTTATATAAAGTTTCACATTAAGTTGACAATTAGATTAAAAGTTATAGCTTATTGAAGTTCATTGAATAAGACTAGGACTTGTAAAGAGAAATCTTAGTTGCTTGATTATGACCAGCAACAAAGTACTTGGGATTTATATATAGATAAAGTTATTAGGAAGAATATTTTTAAGTACTTTGTATTTATTTAAGTACTCTCATATTGATATTCAAATCATATTCTTCTTATATGGATAAAACATGTTAAGGATTTTTGGATATATGTGAACTGCAATTTCACCTTCTATAGCCAAGTGCCCGACGCATGCCCAAATAGGACAACACGTAATATGACAACATGAAGGAATTACATCATAGAATAGATTTGAAGAGCTTTTGAAGGATGAGTTTTTGAGGAAGATTCAAAGAAGATGATTAAAAGATCATTTTTGGAGTAGATTAAACAAAGGTCAGTGAATCAGATGGCTCCAAATGAATTGGTTAGAAAATTTGAAAAGAAGTTTGGCCAATTACCACAACAAGAGAGGCAGCTATTGGATACTAAGAAGACACTAAGAAGACTGAGTTCTTTTTAGAAGTGACAAATGAAGATTTGGAAGACAAGCTACTTGTTCATCTTATAAATAGGATATTTGAGAGTGGGTTTATAAATAACTGGAGGTTGGTGAAAGAGACAATAAGGCTTGTGGCTAAGCAGCAAAAGATTAAGACTCAGGGGTCATTATTATGGTTGGAGCTAGTATCTATGATTCCAAGTTCAGTACCACTGCAAAAGACAAACAAGACTATTCAAGATGATGCCATTGAAAAGCTGATTAAGGATATATATGATCTCAGGGTGAAAATGAGTTAACTTAAGAAATCCTAGAAGACCAACTTATCAAAGATAATTGAAGGTTCAAAAGGATTTGTAAAAAGATGCATGTGGTATGACAGTCCAAACTACAAGTATGGCAAATGTGGCAGCTACAAAGCTACAATCATGGAAAATATTGTACATTTTAAGGAAGGAAAGATAAGACTAGTAGGTTATAATAAGCCTTTGAGGACCAACTTTGAAAAGGGAGGTATGAAGAAGCTAGTAGAAGAATAGACAAGCAAAAGTGGTACCATATATAAAAAAGAAGCAGAATCTTATTCTGTTACAATTGAACAAAGTGCGGTTAAGATTGTTTTTCCACCAGCTATAGAGGCCATGATCAATGAAGTTGAAGCCATCAGGAAGATGATTAGTTGGAATGATCTAGTTGATGTTATTAGTATCAAAGTATTTTTAAATGAGAATCAACAAAGTAATGATTTGAATGATACTATGGTTGAGGAAAAGAGAGATAGAGTTGCTCATAAAGAAGATGTTGCTGAACCTCCAAGTAAAACGAAGTCTCCAAGGAATAAAAAAACTTCTTAGGGACAAAAACCAACGAAGATGCCTTCTTTTGTTTATCCTAGTGATACATCATTACCAAAAGAGTGGTGGAAGAAAGACAAAGAGAAAGAGAAGGATGGTATAGGCAAGCTCAAAGGTAAAAGTCCTACCTATAAGCTTCAATCTGATATTGAAACATCCACAAATATGAAGAGTATCTTAAAAGAGAAGATTTTAGATGCCAAAATTGAATTCACTCTAAGAGAGGCTCTTGATATTGCAAAGAGGGATTTCTATGAGCTAATTATTAATATGATAAAAAAAAAACAAATAACAACTAAAGCTATTATAATAGAGGCACTGGATACTCATATAACCAAAGATGAAGAAGAAGAGATAGGACAAGTGTTTATATAGGCTCCATTACCAAAGTTTGGAAGCAAGGTTGATATGGAGAATATAACTCAGATCAATCCTAAAGTCTTGAATAGAGTCTTAAATGATGGATTATATTATATCAAGATTTGTAGTTGTAATGGAAAAAAGGTTGTACAATTCTTTATTGTAAAGCCTATTCATAAAAGGCTCAAAGAATAGTTGAGAAAGATATCTTTAGAATTAGAAAATAGATTCTTGGATTTTTAAAGAACACCTCTATAGGATGGAGGCATATGGGTACAAATGGATTATCTACAAATCCAAATGTAAATAATTTGAATTTTGATATTTTTGATTTTAGTAATGATAGATTTGTGAGCTTTCAAAAGATTCAAGATTTTAATCCTATAAATAAGAGATGAATAAAGAAGGAAGAAAAAAATTTAAAAACAGTGGGATTAGTTTCAAATGATGAAGCGATAGTTGGAATATTAGAAAAAGCTGGTTTGTAAGATGGTTTAATACAAGTTATAGAGAACTTAGTTATAAGGATGGATAAAGATGTTATTGTGGAGATATAATCAAGGGAGGCTTATGAGGAGTTGAAAAAGATGATAACATGTGTTGGATCTGCTATGAGCTATAGATTGAAACTTGAGGCTATTGTGCAAATCAAATATAAGACTATGGAAAAAAAAATGAAATTAGTGGCCATTCAATTATTACATGATACTATAGAATATATCAAGCAAGTAATCAAGGAACTAGGGTTGAGAGAGAAGCACAAAATTGGGCATCAATTTATTCAAGAATCATTGGCTAAGCTGAAGATTAGACAAGGTGATTTCTTTACAACACTAGAAAAGATGATATTTCAAGAAACACTTATTAGACATGGTAAGGCATTTGCCTTAACTTCTAATGAGATTAGATGTATAAATCCTAGTGTTATAGCACCTATAGTAATTTTCGCAGTACCACATGTTCAATGGAATTTGAAGCCTATATCTATATCTAGAGCTTTACTTTCTAAGTTGATGGAATTATTAAAAGAAAAAGTAGAGATGGGTATCCTTGAACCTTCAATTGCTCCCTATTCAAATAGATGATTCACTGTACCTAAAAAATTAAGAGCATTGAGGTTTATTCAAGATATGCAACCAGCAAACAGAGTGGCTATTCAAAATATGGGATTAAATCTTGTAGTGGATGAAGTAGTTGAAAAATTTGTCAATCATGCCATCTATTCTATTGGAGATTTATATTTTTGATATGATCAACTTCAATTGGCTAAAGAAAGTGGAGATTTGATTACTATGAAGACTCTCTTGGATTTAATGAAGATGAGTACCTTACGTCAAGGTGCAACCAACTAAGTGGCTCATATGCAAAATGCTATGAACCAAATATTGAATGAGTTTGTACTTCAGAAGACCATCCCATTTTTGGATGATATATCTATGAAAGATTGCAAGGAAGAAGACAAGATTGAAACTTTAGATGCTAAAGATTGCAGATAATTTATCAAATAGTATATTGAAGATGTAGCTCGGATATTGGAGAAGCTTGAGTCAATTAATTTGATATTATCTATAGAGAAATCAAGCTTTGGAATTGGTGAAATTTTGGCGATGGGATACATATGTGGCAGGTATGGTAGAAAACTAAACCTAAAAAAGGTTGATGTTATATCTAGAATGAAGGCATGTAGAAGTATTATAGAAGTTAAAAGATTTTTGGATGCATGTGTATTCTATCACATTTCAGTGCCTCACTTTGCACATATTTCAGAGCCACTATACAAGTTATTGAAAAAGGTTAAGAAATTTATCTAGAAGGATGAAGCTACTACTAGGATTTTGGTGATATCTAAAGATTGGTAATGAATCAATAGTTAAAATTTGTGATGGTAGTTGTGAAGAATATATCAATATTTCATGTAAATTTGGAGTGGATATAGACAATTGGATTAAAAATTATGGATTATTGAAGTTTGAAAAAAATTCTCTTCCTACGAGGGAATGAGGATTTAGAATATTTCTTATGTTTTGAGTGGTATGATGAAATAAGACTTGTGTATTGGATGTAATAGCCCTATGAAGGAGACTTTATATATATTTGGGGGTTTTTGTTATACTTGGATCTTGGTTAAGTAATTAGTGGCAATTAGAAGCCCAACGCTATCTTGAGGCAAATTCTCTCTACCACAACAATGGTCTATGATAATACCATATATTCTTTATTTTATTGGATAGAGAGAATCTGCCTTGGAAAAACACCGAGTTCCTAGTTGCTACTAGAACTAGTAGGGAACATGGAAAGAAACCATATAAGTATCTTGTATACTTGTATAATATTTATTCAAGTTTCCATATTATACTTATATTAAAATTGTATAAAAATTATACAAATATAAAATATAATCCTTTGTATAATATTTATACAAATATTTATAAATATACTTTATATAATATTTATACAAATATTTATAAATATACTTTGTATAATATTTATACAAATATTTATAAATATACTTTGTATAATATTTATAAATTAATTATATAAATACTTAATATAAATATAAATATAAATATTTATATAATATATATAAGAAAAGTATGTATATACTCAAATATACCTCAAAATACAACCACATATAAAGAATACAAGTTATACAACTAGTTGAAATTAAATAAATCACTAAAAATTCATCCAAATGTCAAATCAAGCATGCTTATAGTTTATGAAAAGCTAATGATACATAATAAAATCTTTCAAAATTTCACAAATAGAGGTGGTACTATTTAAAAGTTATGGCTCATTGAAATAGGTATTAAAAATTTCCAATAAATTGCAAAGACAACAAAGCTATCTTACTTCAGCTTCTATTGTGATCACTTGCCTTTCCTAAATTAGACATGCAATAATTTTTTGGAAAGCTCACTCTATCATCTAACTTATTGTCAAATCTTGTACATATATCTCTCAAACTTCAGATTTTATGGCTAGTTGAAACTACTCCTCAAACCCTAGTGACAAATTGCCCTCTTGCCACTTCATAGCTCATAAAACTTTTATAGAAGCTCCAAATATGTTGATTTTTATTCTCATCAAAAGCTTACACAAGCTACTATAAGCACCTAAAATATCAAAAAATTTGAAGAGACTTTCCTACTCTCAAGCTCATAACTCTTTCTTTCCAATTCCAAATGCTTCTAGAAATAACTTGATAGAAAGCTAGCACAATTTTCCACACTCTCTTTTTTAATTTCACTAAGAAAGAATCAAAATCAAATTTGCAGTAGCAGTAGTTCAAAGTTTTTGCATTCACTTTTCGATAGCAATAGACCTCATTTTATTAAAACAAGCAAAAATTTTCACTCACAACTTTAAAACAACCAAGTGAGTAGGCTCTGGAATCCTCACAATTCAAGCAAAACACCCTCTAAATTTCATTACAAAAGCTTTAGTACCTTCTGTGAGGGTAAAATTCACTCTTCAACCCATATTTTTAATGAGTAATACATGTAGTTGGAAGGCCAATGTAGACATTAGTCTGAATAATTAACTCTTAATACTTAATAATAAATAAAAATACTAAATAAATTAAAATAATTGCCTCCAAGACGTACTAAGATTCCATTTTTGTAACTTTTCTTCTAATAAGACTTTTATATTTATAAATACTTCTAAATTCTAATAAATACTTAAATAATCAAAAAGACTTTCTAATCATTGTATTTATATAATTAAATAATTTAAGACAATATTTTTAACCAATCCACCAATTAAGATCCATTGGTGGGACTCACACCTTTAGAGCTATCCCTCTCTAAAATTGGCATATCTCAAAGCTGCCAATCCTCGTTCCAACAAGAGGAGTATCTTCTCCTTTTCCTCCATATCAGCCCATGCCACGTCCATATGGGTAGCCAAAATCCTATTGGATAGGCCTTATTTATCCCATACTTTTATCTCTTACTCTTTATAAGTAACCATGTTACCTCAAAGTCAACAAGAAAGATAAAACAATCTTTACCTTTCTTCCAATTATAAAAGAATCTACTCTAAGATAAAAATAAGATAGGAACAAAACAAATAGCGATCATAATTTATTAATTAAGTGGCTAAAACAGATCCTTCTCTTAGAATATCTTCCAAAATAGCTCCTAGCACTCATACTTAGATAACAAAAAAATACATATATATATATATATATATATATATATATATATACATACTGCATGTAAATGCAATATGACAACATGAACTAGATGGAGCTATCATTAGAATTCCAGTAGCCGGAAAGAAGGTCAAGGCTTTTAAGAGAAGAGATAGAAGATTCAAAATAGAAGACTTTGAAAAAATTTCACCTCAATACTTCAATAAAGAATATGAAGTACAAGAACTTATGAATGATTTAGACCACTTTCAAGAAGATAAATAGAGGTAACATGTGGCACATATCAGAGGATGTGCAAATTTTGTGGGGGTAGATGTCGTACTATAATTGCTTATAGTATGTAAAAAATAACTGAAATATATAATATGATTATAGATTCTAGTATGTGTTAGAATAATTAGTAAAATATTTAAAGGAATTGGTATAAGAAACTTTATTTTTATTTTTTTATTTAGTTTGGTTATGGCATTTAAATTATATAGGATCTAAATATTAAATATAAAGCCTTAAGAAGCAATTGGGATCCAAAGAAGAAGAATTAAACTACTAATAGGCTTATTTGAAAGGATGAAGATAAATTGTGGATGAATGAAGACAAGGGGTGAAGTTCTTCATTCCTATTAATCAATGGTCATGCCCAATAGGCTTTGAGGAGGCTGCTTATAGGGAGAAGAGGGGTTTTTAGCAATTTCATAGAGGGCATTTGAAAATCAAAGACTAGGATTAGAAGTCATATTTTTTTTACTACAATTTTGGTATAAAAATTGAGAGTTTTTATGAAGGAGAAGTAGGCGCTTGAAATTAAGGTATATAAATAATATCTATTGTCACTCTTTTGAAGATTCGAGAAATTGTATGAAAGCGTTTAGAGATCAAGAGGTGTGGCTAGAGAGGGGATTTCAAGCTCTACACTTTATGTAGAAGAATTGATATATTTAGAATTCTAAAGAAGGAGATATTAGGAATCAAAGATAATAGATAAAATTCCAAGATAGTAAGTAGGCCATTTTGTTGATAGTGATGGTTTTTGCCATATCTTGAGCTTCCGGATGAATTTTTATCTAAATATTTTTAAGAAGATGTATTATTATGTTAAAAAGCTACATATCAAAGTTTCATAATATTTGGACTTTTAATTTGTGAGATTTAAAATAATTTACTATATGGATATTTATAAATAAGGATTTGAAGCTATTGTTAGGATTTTTGCAATATTTAAAGATTAATATCAAATTAACGATTAAAATATGTGATGATAGTTGTTAAGAATACATCAATAATTCATATAAATTTTTAATGGATTTGGATGATTAGATTAAGAATTATAGATTATTAAAATTTGGAAAGAATCTCGTTTCCTATGGATGAATGAGGGTTTAAAGTATTTTATTATATTTTGAATGTCTTATGAAATAAGACTTATGTATTAGATATAATAGCCCTATGAAAAAGATTTTTATATAAATTTGAGGTTTTTGTTATTTTAAATGTTAATTGGATAATTAGTGGCAATTAGAAGCCCAGCGCTTTCTTGAGGCAAATTCTTTCTACCACAACAGCGTCAAACTTGCTTAGAAAATTTATCCGCCTTTACATCTTATAATAATACAAACATTCTTGGCTACAATTTGTGTTTCTTATGCTTTTTTTCAAACCAAATCTTCCACTATTATTGAATAGCTTCCACATATTGTGCACTCCTTCTACAGCTTTCATCTAAAGCTTCTAAAACCAATAGTCTTTCCTTCAAAGATGGTTTCTCAGTCAACCTTATTTCCATTGCCACTCAAAGTGAGGGAACCATCAATTCAATAGATAAGATTACTTCCATACCATAAACCAATCAAAATGGCATGACTTGTGTTGTCACCTTGAAGATTGTATAGTACGCCTATAATGCTACGGATAGCTTTGTATTCCAAATCCTCTTTGAATCTTATATAGTTTTTTGTAATATACTTGCTAAGATCTCATTAATCCTCTTGGTCTATCCATTAGTTTGAGGGTGATAGGATGTACTTTTTTGATGATCAATTTGAAATCTTTGTGTGAAGTCCTAAATCACCTCATGGAAAAAATGTATTCCTCGAATGCTAATTAGGATCTTAGGATAACTGAAGTACATAATAATATTCTCAAACAAAAAGATAGAAGTGTTAATTGTGTCATTTGTCTTGATTGCTTTGACATTGGCCTATTTTATAAGGTATTCGATGGCCATAATGATATAAGCCATGTCTCAAAAAGAATGAGGGTGGATTTCACCTATATTATCAATGGTCCATTTTTCAAATGGTACTAATAGTAAGAAAATGTATAGGAACAATTCCATTTGTAAATTATTCTTAGCAAAGTATTGACATACATTTATTCTTAGCAAAGCATTGGCATACATTTATTCTTAGCAAAGCATTGGCATACATTTATTTTTAGCAAAGCATTGGCATACCTCCTAACATATGTATGTACATCTTGAAATAAAATTGGCCAATAATACCCTATCCTTAACACCTTTTGTCTTATGAGTTGTCTCAAAAAATGTCCTCCGCATGCACTGTCATGATATATTACTAAGATTTTTGGAATTTTCTCTTCTATAACATACCTTCGTAGCACACCATTAATTTCTTTCTTATACAGCATATGTCATACTACTACAAAGTTTCTGCTATTGATCTTGATCTTTCTTCTTTCTTCTTTAGGTAATTTTAAAGGTAACTTTTAGATGATCAAAAACCCAATGATATTAATGTACCAGGTAGGCTTTGTTGTCACTACAAAAAGATTTTCATCTACAAGCCTATCATCAATTTGGTTGGTCTCTATATTTCTCGGCAACCTTAATAAGTGATCTACTTGCTTAAGAACCAAGCCCAATTTGTACTCCATTGTATAATTAAATTTTTGTAATAGTAACATCCACCATGTTAACCTCCCATTCAACTCCGGTTCATTGACTAAGTACTTAATTGCCATGTGGTCCACAAAGAATACTACTTTGTTAGTTAATAAATAATGGCAAAATTTTTTGACTGAAAACACCATAGTTAAATATTCCCTTCCTGTTGCTGAATAATTCTTCTTGGTTGTATTAAGATGTTTGCTTGCATATGCAATAGGATAATTCCTGACTTTTTCATTTTTTTCCATCTTTTTATAAAGAACACTACTTATTGCCATTGCACTTGTATCACAATACATATAGAAGGATAGTATCTATTGTAGAGGTTTTAATATTAGATACAAACTTAGTCTTATCTTTAATATCTCTAATGCCCTTTGACAATCATTGGTCTAAATAAAATTAGTGTTCTTTTGATGTAGCAAAGTTATGGATAATATAAGTGTTGCATAATCCAAAATTAATTCTCGATACCACCCTATATGTTCCAGCAATCGTTGTACTTTTTTTACATTATTTGGGGCTCTAATGATATTGATGATCTTAATTTTTTTTAGTTTGGATTCTCTACCACTTTTACTCACCATGTAGTCTAATAATACATCCCAGTGCATAGCCAAATATGTCTTTTTTAGATTTAAGGCCATTTCTACCTTCTTACATCTCTTTAATGCTTCTTTCACCTTCATCAAATGGTCTTCAATTTGTGACTGTCTATTATATCATTGATGAATACAATCATGAATTTATATAATAAATCTAAGAAAGTATATATCACCAATTGTTGGAAGGTTATTGATACATTACATAATCCAAATGGCATCACATACCACACAAAAGTTCTCCATGGGATCATAAATGTTGTCTTATGCCTATCCTCTACTATAATGGATACTTGATTGTATCCCGAGTAATCATTTATGAAAATATAATACTCATGTCTAGCTACTTCTTCTAAGATGCTAATTATAATGGATAAAAGAAAGTGGTCCTTTTAATTCCTTACAGTTAGTTTCTGATAATCCATGCATATGTGTAGTTTACCGTTTTTTTTTTTTTTTTTTTTTTTTTTTTCAGCACCTTCGATGACATCCAATCAGTGATTTCCACTGATTTTATGAATCTCGCTTGTAACAATTACTCTAATTTTGCCTTCACTACCAATTAAAGTTGTAGATTCATTCTCCTCTCTTTTTGTCTAATTGATAATATATTGAGTAATAGGAGAATGCAATGCTACACAATGTCTAACGATATGCCTCTCAATTTTTTATATTATTATACAAAAATATCTTGATGTTTTTGTACCAATTCATTAAATACATTTATTTCCTTGTCACTCAATTGACTTCCCATTTGTATTTATTTTGGCTCCTCTCCTTCCATCTTTATGGTCACAAACTTCCAATTTTTTTACCACATATGACTACTCAAGGTTGTTGTCATATCAATCTAAGGGCATATTTGGATAGTTGACTACATCCTCTTCTATTGTGATTTCTACAAAAGTTATTTTACAATGTAATATCCCCTTTAGAGGCTCATCTTCTTTGAGTACTTCTAATCCTTGAAATTCTTCTACTTCTATTGAGTACACTCTATTTTCTACTTCAAGAATAAGTACTAATCCATCTTCATCTTCAACACCTTACATAAAATTTATCTATTCCTCTTCATTAGTTGTTAAATCTAAGTGTAGTCATAGCCAAGCTTCATACTCACCAATATCCTTCTAATTATAAAGATTAGGGCCTAAACATTCTAATTCTTATATCTCCAAGTTTAAGGCAGTATTGTTTGTCAATACCTCCCCTACTTGTTGCTTGTCCTTCTCTGCCTTAGAATATTTGACTCTATCATCCTCTGATGATTTTTGGTCGATGTCTATTGTAATAATAGGTCTAATGGACACTCAAGTATGATTTTTACTAGGTCCATAAATAATTGTAAGTTGCTCTCCTTCCCAATTTATTATGGCACTAGCCAACATCAGCCACAAATAATCTAATAATAACTGGAATGATTCTTTGACTGTCTGCATACAAATCACTTGAAAGATCAACATATAATTTTCTCTTCTTGTAACCATCTTATAATACTAAATTTGACCTATTAGCTTTGCTAGACTTTGATTAGCCATGTTTATCACAAATGATGAGAGCCTAATCAAATTCAATCCAAGTTTTTTCATTGTTTGTAGGAATATAATATTTAAACCACTTCCTCCATCCACCAATGCATTAGATATGATCTTGTCAATAATCATTACTTCTACCTCCACTACCTTCACATCAAACAATCTTTTGGTAGATTGTATCTCTTTCAATGATTTTTTTTACTGCTGGAAATATTTCTAAAAGTTGTGCAATTATAATGTCTACCTTATATTTTTTAAAATCCTCCCATAGGTCATATATCATCATCTTTGATTCCCTCTGATTGCGCTTTAGTGATCTAAACTCCTCCAAAGATACACCTAATCCTTTTCATTCATCTTTTCTCATATCTTCTTTACTTCCTCTTCCTCCTTCCAAAGATATCTTCATATCAATTAGTTCCCAATGCAATGGCTCACCACTCAATTTTGTAATCTTCTTGGCAGCTTCTTTGGTCATTTTGTCTAAATCTAAAAAATATGGAGGGTCTTCAGACAAGCTACTCTCTGATTCTAAAATAGGGAATTGTAAAACTACTTTTGCATGTGTTATTATTGCTAGTAATAAGACTTGAGGATTTATCCCTTATCTTTCTTTCCTCACCTTATGAGTAATTAGATTTGTAGCTATAAATTCCTCTTCTATGACCAATGTTGATACTTGGAATGGGACATGGCTCTATAGTCTTGTTCTTTTTATTACTCGCACATCTTCTGTATTTGAAGGATCCAATTTCTAATTTGGTTCTATTGTTCTATTACCTTGCCCTTCCTCCACTTGTTTGCTTTGGTTCAAAGGTATATATCTTCCTTGAGTCTACAATCCCGCAAGTGATTGATGTATTTGTCTGAACTCCTCATAATTATAATAGAGATTTGGTGGTTTCATCTCTCTTTGATTCTTCTATAGTTTTTGGTGATCTCCAATATTTTCTTGAATTTGTTGTTGAAGATTCAGTATAGGATTTAGTAATAGTATAACCTTGTCAAATTACTTACATTCATCTAGAATATGATTTCTTCTATAATTATTACATCTAAGTTGTTGGCCCTCTGACCAATACTATCTATTCTTTTTAGTTTTACAGAGCTAACCACTCTGCTTATAATTTGTATATCACATTTTTAAAGTGTGGCTTTTGAATTCTATCTTAGGTGGTGGTAGATTAGGATCTTGGTTCCTTGCCTCACATGTCATTTATTTAGTCAAGGTCTACATTTGCTTCAAAATGGCTTCCTAAAACCCTACCTGGTTTGCTTGTATCTTCTTTTCCATGTTATCTATCTTCTACTCTAAGTTTGGAGCAAATAAGGCAAGTAGAGGTACTGGTTCTAGTGTCGCTAGTAGCACATGTAACTAACTTGATCTAGCTATCAAAAAGTTGGAGTTAGAACTTTGCTAACTTCCCTCTAATTCCATCATATATAGTCTGATAGGAATAAATTATGGGATCACCTCATCTTCCTTCTTCTATAGCAGCTCGTAATTTTTTTCTATGGCATCTACTTCTTTTGCTGCTCTCTTGACTTCTTCTAAAATCTTAAGATTTTGTTTCAAAATACTTTTAATTATAGACCTTTGAAAAAATCCTTGAATAAAAAATTGCTTTAAAGTGTTATTGTTGAGCATATTTTCTACAAATCAGATGCAAATCAGATCAAATCATCTTACATAAGAGAATATATCTTCCTCTTGTCCTTCCTTCATAGTTGATACTGCCCTCAACATTGTACTCTATCCTACCTTTGATCGGAAGTGATTTAAAAACTCCTCTTGTAATTGTGGCTACTTCATAAAATGTCCCTCCGAATGATTATTGTACCATTTGTAGGCCTCTCCAAATAATGTAGTAGGAAATCAGACCAAATAATAACGTAGATTGGTAATTAATAAAGTGATTAAAATTTCAATATACCATTTCATGTGCAAGAATGGATCTTTGTCTTTTATACCATAAAACTTTAGTAGGTGTACAAGAATGCTTGTTGTAGCTAAGTCTCTCAACACCACAATGGATAGGCCTTGTGGCATCACCAATGGATCAATTGATGGTCTTAAAGCAATCTCTTGAAGAACTGTCTCTATCATAAGTTCCATATTAATTGATTTTTCTAAAGGTTGTTTGTTATTTATTACTTTAAAGGCTAAAAAAGAATCTAATTCTAGTGCTTTACTAGATCTTTCTAATGATGGTTCTTCACCCCCTTGTCCTTGATTACTGTCTTCAATTACCACTTTAAATTCAGTTGTTGTTGCAGTAATCACCTCTTGGAACTCTATGTGGTCTTCCTTTTCTATTATCCTATTGAATTCGCCTAAAATTCTTTAGGCTTCACTCTATCTTTTTAAACTTTTTTTCAAATCTCCTTTCTTGATGTTATGTTGTGAGCCGAAAAAACTCACCACAAGATTTTTTATATTTTTATTTGATTGAATTAAAAAAAAATTAGTATTTTTTAGATTTTTTATGCATTTTCTTTATTGATAGCGTTTGTAGTACTATCATCTAAGTGTCTTCCAGACAATACACCATTAGTATTATAGATGGATAAAAAAGATAAAAGAATCAAGATAAAAGTACGAGATTAAAGATAAATAGTAAAAAATAAAATATAAAAGATTGAAGTAAAAATAATAAGTAAAAGATAAAAGATAAAAGATAAATAGTAAAAAATAAAATATAAAAGATTAAAGTAAAAATCACAAGTAAAAAGATAAAAAATAAAAGATGAAAGATGAATATAAAAGAAAAAATATAGAAAAGTAAAAGTTAAAACTATAAACTTAATTGATAGTAAAAGTGAACCAAGGAAGAAAAAATTACAATAAAAAACTTCTAAATAAAAGTAAAAAATAAAGGAGTAGGATAATGAAGGGAAATAAGCTCAAGAAGTATTTAATAATAAGTATTAAGATTATTCAATAAGGTGCTAGAAGGAAATTACAAAAAATTATATAAAAAATAAAAACCTAATCGAGTGATGCTTCCGATCCAAGGAATCAACCCTCCTTCACTAAAATAGCTATTGTTGTCATGTCCTTTATTAGGTTCAAGCATGCTTAGATTTCTTAGAAAGGTAACTTTAAATTCTATTACCACCTAAAATTTCAGCTCCAAAATCGCTCTAGTTTGGAAGATGTTGCTCCTCAAAGTTGGTGCTCTGAATTTGTCCAACAGCAAACCCCCTTCACTAAAATGGCTGCCACCACCTTGTCCTTGGTTGCTCATGAACAAGCTTTAGTTTTTCAAAAACTAGACTTTAGAGTTCTTCTTTTCTAAAATATTTTATTTTCAATCTCTTCTTAAAACTCTAGATCTTGTCCTCCAAAATCACTACTCCAAATCAAAGGGGCAGTAGACACCCTGCCTCTAAAATGGCTGCCACCGCCTCGACTTTGATTCAAATGGCCTATGCAATATGTCATTAGAAAGCATACAAAAAGTCTTATATCCTTCTAAAAATTCAAGTCCTAATTCTATTCTTACTAAAAGTTATGTGTGAATGAAATACAGTCCAACCTAAGAAGAAGAATCCACACTTCAAGGAAAAATTTTGCAAGGGCTTTGCCACCAAAAGATGAGAGAGAAAAAAAATAGCCACCTAAGCCCTTTTTAATTAAGAGCAAGGCAGCCTAGGGGTGGCGGCCATATCTCCACCCTTAAACTACAAATTCCTAATCAAGATCAAGGGTCCAAAATGATCCTAAGCTTAAGTTCCATTTTAAGGCTAGATTCACCTGTAACTAAAAATAAACTATTTTTTTAGCAAAACTAACACCACTAATGTGTTTAAAACACAATTTTATCCTAAGATTGACTACTCATATGTCCAAATCTAAGTTCAAAAGCATAGTTCTAATCAATTTATTAATTGTAATTTTTTACTATTGTTATTTTACTAAAATACTTCAAGAACTTTTACTACTACCTTCTAATCTAAACTTAGATGAATAATAATAGAATCATAGTATTTTCTTCAAGTAGATGTATTTTATTATGGTGATTAAAATCACCAATTGCTAAACAATTTTGACTCATAGATTTAGAAGCCAATAATTCTAAAAAATTACCAAAATTCATAGAATTCTTAATTTTAGAATTCTATTATTTAGTATAATTGATTTTAGTTCTAGATAATTATTCTATTCCTAAATTTAGATAATTTTTTACTAATATAATAATTTTTTATTAATATATCAAGCTTATTTTTTAAAATAATAAGAATATCTATTAGGCATGAATAATCCATTTAACAAGGATTTTAGCCACCAATAAATACTAATTATTCTAAATTTATCATAATTATTGATTTTTGATTGATTTTGGAATAAAAATAAAGATCTGAGCTGTTTTGATGGCTCACATATCTCTAGCTAGGATCAACTCTAGTTTCTTTAATCAAGTTTGAGTATTCATCTAATCGCTTCTAACAAGTCTCATACTATTCTCTACATATTGCAAACAACCCTTCCCTCTATTTCTAATTTCTATTTATTTAGGTGAAAAATTAAAGAGGTTAAGTAATAAAAACCTGCAAGCCCATTTCGATTTACAATCTCTCCAGCAAGGAAAATAAATGACAAAAAAATAATGTCCGAGTTAGACTAGAGTATCACCTCCATAATTTTTTTTTTCTACTATTATATAGACAAGCTTCAAGTGGTGCTGACCATCACTAAATATTAAAATGGAACTCAAGGAATCCTCTTATTATTTCAATTTGATACTTGATTAAGAAATTATCCATTATATGAGCAATGATAATAAATATGTTACAAAAAGCTTTTTTTTTTTTTTTTTTTTTTTTTTTTTGGTTCAAATAATTAAAAAGAGTATACCTCAAACAATCTCCACGTCCCTACAAGTTAATTTTTTCACTCATGAATCCTACGCGAATTCCAATTCTAATCCCCTATTAGGAATGGTTCAGTGGAAGAGGTTACCAAATATTCTATCTAATCGTTTGAGATCGATTTGAAAATATACCTTTTGCCATGCTTCTTCTTTCACAATCCCAATATTGCAACCAATGCCCTCCAATACTCCGCAGCACTACAATCCTCCATTATAATGGCTCCCACAAAACCAAAAAAAAATGACAACCAAAAACAACAAATACAATTAATCCTAGCTTTTAATTCTAAATCCTTAAATCAAGGCTTCCAACAAATGTGCCATTTTAGGTAAGCAAGATCTCACCACCTTCATTGCGTTTGTAATCCAATGAATCAATCTTTTCTATACAAAAAAATTTTAATATATACAAATTTTTTTATTTATTAAATTGCTCATTCAATGCTTCAATCTCTTCCCTCTGCTACAAATTTTGCTGCTACAATTTTTTCTCTATTACTCCCAATTTTTTTTTTTTTTTTTTTTTTTTTTTTTTGTTAATTCCATATACTCTTCGCTTAGTTAGTTCTTTTGGCAATTTTTCTTACTCGCTTATATCTCTCATCCTCAATTCTGCAAGTACTTCTTTACTTTCTAAGATGTTTTTCATATAGTGTTCAGTTTACTTATTACTCTGGGTTGCAGAACCACACTATAGCCCATTCCCTCTTTTTAGCGTCTATCTAGCATCACCAACTAATTGAACATCAGCCTCGACCTCCATCGCTATCGCCATCCTATTCGTGAATTACCTCTCTCTGATGTACTTATATTTGACATTACCACCTTATCTCACTCTTCATGCCTTCAGTAAGCTCTTGAGAAAGCTCTCTGCTTACTCTTCCATGATTTGATTATCTAGGTTGATTTTCATGGTCTTCCTCGAAGATGTGCAACTCAACATGTTGTTCTTATGCAATGCCTGGATCTTCATAATCCTCTCTATATTCTCCAACTATCTATATTCACTTGACACAGGTACACAAAGAAAGTCCACCATTCTCTCCGACACTATAATCTTTTTCATTTTAATATCCAAAATATCCTTCATAGTCTTATTGTTTCTCACTTAGTCCAAATAAAACACCATATTCGGTCCTACATCTTTCAATGTGCCTACAATCTCTTTATTTGGTACAAAAAAATATTTTATTTTTTCAACCAATTTAGCTACGAAAAGCTCAGGTCCATAAAGAAGGCAAAAATTCAAGTCTGTAGGGCTCTTTCTTTACAAAGCATAAATCCACCCAAAGGACCAAAACCACCTCAACTATTTGAACTCATTCGAGGCCAATCTCCTTGAGTCTCGCTATTCTTCAAATCCTCATCGAGTTGCCCATTGACATCATCGTCATCACTAGTAGTAGTTATCTAGTTTCAATTCTCAGAACCTCTAACATAGCAAATCAGACACCTCTCTTAGTTTTACCTCAATCATACTCTTTATTTCATGCATTTCATTTGTGCACAAGTATCTTGTGTATTTATAATAGTTTATCGACATCCTTCAATGACCCATTTTTATTAGCCTCTATCTCTCTCCATCTGGGAACTTCAAAGTCGTACAAGCTGTTTTGCTGCAAATAAGTTGAATTCTTCAAAGAAGATATAACTTCCTCTGAACACCCATCAATAGGATTTATCACGTCTCATCTATTATACATTGCTTTCTTTGATGAATTGAAACTTAAATATTACGATACTATGGTGTTCTTTCTACTACCATTATTAGTATTTTTTAAAATTAGATATAATCTAAATCTAAATAATTATTCTCCTATATAGCATACTATTTTGTTGCTCTCCGCCTCTAGCTAGATCCGCTCTACTTGATCATCCATATTCTCCCTTTCGTGACTACTCTCCCCATAAAAAACTTTGAACCTCATCGGTTGTCGCTGATCTCTCCGTGGTTCTTTGACTAATGTCCACCATTTTGTTCTAATCGTTGTACTCCATTTGGATTCTTACATTCACCTTATCATATATACCTCCCAACCTCAATTCTCCAACACCATGTCTTCAAGTTGCCGCAACATGGAGTGTCAACCTTTAAGTATCAATTCAGTCCACATCCTTGCCTCCACCTTCAATCTAATTTTTTGTCCCATTGCTATTGCTATTGTGTGTTCAAATCTCTACCAATACCTCCTCTGTATTCCCAATTCATTAAGCTACATGTAGAATAGGTAGGAATTTTATGATTTACAATACATAGTTTGTAGAGTTAAGAATAGGCAGTAAATCGATAAAAGACCAGTTTAGAATGTAGAATGGATGAGGTAGTTAGAAAAGGTAATTATTGTGTAGCAATTAACATCATCGGGGTAAGTATAAATTGATTGGATATGGAAGAGTCGGGGCCAGATTGTGATAGTGCTGAGCTGAGATAAGCTTGGTGCTACCTCTTGTTGTTTCTTTTGTAAGTGAAGGATAATAAATAGGTTCTTAATATTATAAAGTGCAAGTCTGTAATGAAGGAAAGAATTGACTTATAATGAAAGATTGAGGGTGTACTAGTATGCTGAAATACCAATGGAGAAATATAAGTGGAAAATTAGAAGTGGAAAATTGGAGATATTTTAGTGTAATTAGAAGGCGGTTAGTTGAGTGACTCTAATAGTTTAATTCAATGCGATTAGTCTTTCCCTGTATTCAAATCCGCCTTTATACATTACCTCTAGGTAGTATTGATAGAGTAAATAAAATGACAAACCACATTTTGGTGCCACTACCAGGGATTGACAATAGTATTGAGTGTTAGGAATTAACTGCAGAACGTGTAGTTGAGGATGTTGCATGAAGAGGTTAAAAAATTAATCTTGGTTGGAAAGTGAAATTAAATGTGTAGTTAAATTAGAAATAGAAAGCAATGTCAATAATAGATGATGAAAGATTATGGTTAATAGGAATGAGAACATTGCTCTTAGAAAAATACATCAATCGAAAGGAAGACAAGAGAGAGTGCAAGCAAGAAATTAGTTGCAGGACGAGTAAGAACGGAAGCTAAAAAAGAAGCGTCAACAGAATTGGATTAAACCATGGTTGCATGCCTGTCGGCACATTTGAATATACCCAGAACATGAAAGATCTTTAATATTTCAGACATATATATCGTTAAGAAAATTGTCAAAAGTACTCGTGGATAATTCAATGAATAGCCTAGCGTATCTTTTAAGCCCATTAACGGTGTCGTGTTGTGGTTCGGCTACTATGTGAAAAAATTGTATATATATATTTAATTTACAATTTATTACTTAGCTAAATGAAAGTCATATGAGTGGATTTTATTGGTTATAGGATGTGATTAGGTTGCTAGTTTAGAAAAGATCTATTAAAAGAATTATTATTAAGGTTTATACAACCTTATTTTTTTTTAGTAGTGACTTTTGAAGTTAATTTTATATGGATAATAACTTGTATATATCTTAAGTCACCTTTGATAGACATTGGTGATCCTTAAGATCTTATTTACTTATTTTATTTGGTGCTTAAAGCACCAAGTATGTAAATCTTATAAGAAGAAGGGTTAGAAAAGGGTTTTTAGTGTAAAAAGGATAGTTTGGCCATCCATGTGGATGAATAGAGGTGGATGATAGAAATCTCTATTCTGATTGGCCAAAAATCATGCCCAATGGGCTTCAAGGAGGCTGCACGAGGATTTATTAGGAGTTAGGGTTTGTCTTTCAAGAGGAGTTGAACATCAAAGCCTAGGGTCATCAGGTTTAGATTTTTGGGTATGGTTTAGATGCAAATCTTGCATGATTTGGACTTTTAATGAAGAAGTTATAGGCGCTCAAAGTTAGGGCATCGATTTTGGACCTATTGTCAATCTTTTGGGTATATCTCGCGCATACAGAGAGCAATCAAAGATCGGCGACTGGGATTAAAAAGCGCACTTTCTTGGCTACACTTTTTACGTACAGCTCGATAAAATCCAAGCTAGGGTCAAAGAGATATTACGAGTTGAAGTTAGTGCTTATAAGCTAAAGGCAGTAAGTGACTTTGCTTAACTAGCAGTTACATTTTGAGCTATATCTTAGTCAAATTGATAGATTTTTGGCTCAAAATTTTCAGGAGTATATATGTTTATGTCACAAGACTATGTGCAAAATTTTTATGGCATTAGGATTTTGGGTTTGTGAGATATAGAGAAAATAGTGCTCAGGTGTCTCTGAGCTAGGGTTTTAAGCACCTGCTAGGGGTTTTGAGATATCAAACGATCGGAAGTATATTTGCGGTTGAATTTTTTTGTGGTAAAGCTTAAAGGTGAATTCTACCTTGCCTGAAAGTTTGAAGAAAACTGAACGGCTGGATCAGAAGATATGATTTTCTAAAGTTTGGAAAGAAAAACATCCTTTGCGGGAAAATATATTTTTAAGGGTTTTTGTTGCAAATTTGGACTTTTGTGCATATTAAAGGTGTTTTTGGGAGCCAAGACTTTATAGAGGTGTAAAAGGTAGATGTATAGAGCCATGATATAATTTTGATATATAGATGAGTCTTTAAAAGGTTTTTAAGGATTTTCTACATATCATAGAGAAAACTTATGTACAAACCTACTTAAAAATAAGAGGTTTTAATCATACAAAACCTTTTTCTTATATTATCATGTGTATTTATCTTTCTTATTAAGGACAAATAACTCATTAGAGTTTAGCCAATAAATATTAAGTAAAATTCTCTACAGCTAGGTACCCGGTGTATTCCTAGATAGAAGTTCACGCCACGCGACAACGGAAAGAAAACAGAGCACAAAAGAATTGGATACTCCATTGGGTACTTTCCTAATAGTGGATACAACCGATTCTAGCAAGACCACTTCTTCAGAATGGTATGTATTGCTTGCCAATAAAGGCCAATTTAGTATGTTTCCAAATCTATCATTTTTACCTCAACTTCAACCAATAAAATTATTTGCAGATAATAATAATAAATTGTGGAGGCCTAGAAGTTCAAAAAAGACAAATGGAGGAAGCAACGTTTATTTTAATAAGGAATTGAGTGGAGCATTGTCACCTTCAATGGCGGCAAGGGGTCTAGCAATTCCAATTGCGGTCCAAATGGGTGCGGTGGGTGATTGCACAACTAGCATAGTTCCATTACCTACCTTTAGGGGTCTGCCAAGAGCACACTCAGATCAACACTTATTTCAATTCCTGACTGCATGTGTAGCCATTAATGGTAGAACTAAAGATATTTGGTTAAGATGGCTGCCAATGACTTTGAAAGATACGGCGTTTGAATGGTATACTCGCCAATCCATGGGACAATTTTTTAATTGGGAGGTATTAAAAAATACGTTTTTAACTCATTTTTTAATAATAGGATATAAAGAACGTCTTCAAGAAAGATTAATGAATAGCAAAATGGTACTAAGAGAAGCGATGCAATCATACTATGGCCAAATAGCATATATCCTTTGTAAATGGCCAAATTACCAAATGCTAGATTTGTTTGTTATGTCTATATTAGTTAACAGATTATATCCACTAGAATTGAAGATGTTTATAAAGGAGGCCCAATCTGCAACTGTGGCTGCCTTACTTGACCGAGCTAAGATATGGAAAGAATGTCATTATGACCAATTCCTAACCACAAGAGCCATAATGATTCCATCTCAAGGAGGATATCAAATGCCAACCTGGAATGAAACAGTAAGCAATTACCCAAACACAATTGATTACAATGCAAATCTTAGTGCTAATTCATGGAGGATAGTGAATGTTGTTCCATTACAGGCTAAACCACCAACAACTGCAGTTTTGTATTTTCCATACTCTCCATATCAAAAACCAATACCTGTAAAAGAGTTATCTAATGAACTAGTATCAAAGGATCCAAATGAGACTTTGTTGTTAATTTTGACAAAGAAGATGGCGGAATTGGCTGTTAATTTGGTAAAAGATAAGGAAAAGAGGCATAAATTGACTAATATGCGCCCCAATATTTGGTGCAATAAATGTAAGGGACAAGGCCATTTGGTAATGGAATGTTCTTTACTACCCCAAATGACTGTGTAATGTACATTTTGTGAGGATAAGCATATAACCACCAATTGTTAGAATTTAAGAAAGCAACAATAGTTAGGAAATTAGACCATGATTCAACCAACTTCATAGGATGTTAATCAAATTGAGATAGGAAATAGGTTTGGCTAGAATGGAAATCATCCAACTAAGCAACATAGAAATTTTTTTAATTTTTAAAATTCTGAGTATAACCAAGAAGGTGATCCCAATTCTCAAGGTTTTATACAAAAATAGCAAAGACACTCCCAATATCCATCCATTCAGAATCTAATTTCAGATCTTACAGTATCAACTAGTCGGTTGGGATCCTTTACCCATCCAACTTGGAACAAGCCTAGTTGGTATATACCAGTCAAAATATCCAATATTCTTAATGGAAGTGGAAGAAAATCACTTCGATGTTATTATTACAGGAAAATAGGACATTATGCTAATGAATGTCCCAATCCAAGAGCTAGTAATGATTATGTTCTAATATATGGAAATTGTAAACAATCTGGTCACACTTATCAGCAATATAATGCTCCATTTAATGTTAATAACTGAGATCAACATATCTAGCTATAAAGTAAGATGGAGGATAATATTCGAGTTCTACAAGATTCTTTGATAAATCGGATGGAATGCATCCATGCAATATTTACTCGGGCCCAGGAAAAAAGAAAAGATTCAATTCAAAAATTGGGAGTAACAATTGCGGCAGACCAATTTAATTCATTTGATGGTACTTCAAATCCAACACTAGTATCAAAGATATTACCAACGTTGGGATCCAATTCATCTGTGTAACTTAAGGATGTCTCTAGCCCCAGGATATTGATTCAACCTAAATTAATATCAATATCTATAAAGTTTTAGGAGCCATCTTATCCATTAAAAGATCCTCTCATGGACAAGAATTCCGACAAAGTCCATTTAGTAGTTCTAATTTCAAACTTCATAAGAAAATTATCTCAAGGAATTAAATTGAAACTAATGAAATAAAAGAGGGTCTTAAAAATCATTACCAATATGAAACTATATGATATTATAAAAGATTTGGACGAAATTAAACCTTCTATTATAATGAAGTAATTATAAACAGTTGTGCCAAAATATCATTCTACATTGAATTCCTCATTAATACAATGTAGAGTTCGTAATAAAGAAATTTATGAGGTTAGTTTGAATCCCGATCTAGAAGCATCAACTATCGATATATCAATTAATGGTATTTTTATTCTTAAAGGAGAAAGTTGATGGTGGCTCTAGTGTGAATTTAATGAATGCCAATACAATGGAGGAGTTGGATTTAAAACAATTATTATCCACGACAATAGTATTGAGAATGGCAAATCATAGTAGAGTGAAACCAATGGATATCTTTCTCAATATTGATACTGTAATCATTGAAATTACATATGAAATTGATTATATTATTTTCCGATTATAAAATTCCACTTTATCATATCCAATTTTATTGGGTTGGCCGTGGCTATATCAAGCCAAAGCTAGGAATGATTGGAGTTGAGGAATGTTAACTATTGGGAAGGGTAGTGACAAGATTGTTTTACAAATGTATCCAATTTAATACCATGGAGAGTCTCAAATTATGGACTCAGAAACAACATCTGATGATGAGGGCCAATGTGCGGCAGAATATGACAAAGTTAACAATGCAATACAAATTAGTAAGGACCCAATTCACATATAGAAGCAAGGCGTGTTATACCAGTATGGAGGATCCGGGGAATATTTATTATATCAAGAAGATGCAACGAATTTTGACAATGTCATTATGGAGTGGATGAATAATCACGCGATAAATGATATCAGTATATTAGAACCAAAATTAGATAGTTCCAATTTGTCGGATCATATAAAGGATTTAGAGCAAGAGAGGCAAATCAAATTGGAATTTGATGAGGAACCTGTGTGCCAATCCATTAATTTAGACTCCAATGAAACACCTCAGATTATCAAAGTATACACTAGTATTACGGATATAGAATTAAAAAATTGAAAAGAATTCTTCCTACTTTATAAATCTCCTTTTGTTTGATCGTATGTGGATTTAAAAGGTAATCCTGCCAAAGTTTGTAAGCATCAAATTACCTTAGAGGAGGATGTTACACCAGTTCATCAAAGACAACACCGCCTTAATTCAAAATATTCTTTCATGGTCAAGGAGGAAGTAAATAAACTTTTAGATGTGGGCTTCATATATCCAGTTCTGTATAGTGAATGGATTTCACCAATTGTGATGGTATCAAAGAAAAATGGAAAAATCCGAATTTGTCAAGATTTTTGTAAATTAAATGTGGCTACTAAGAAGGATTATTTTCCTTTACCTTTTACAAATAGTATATTGGATGCAGTAGCTGGGCATGAATGTTATTCCTTTTTAGACGGATTTTTGGATTATAATCAAATAAAAATTGCAGAAGAGGACTAGTTGAAGACCATTTTTACTACAAATTAGGGCACATTTGCTTATAAAGTGATGCCATTTGGATTATGTAATACCTCGGCCACATTTCGAAGGATAATGATGCAAGCATTTCAAGATTATTTCTAATTATTGGTGGAGATATTTTTAGATGATTTTTGCACATTCAGTATGACAGTGAACCATTTAGAATGTCTTGGTAAATATTTGAACCAATGTAATAAATATGGGATATCTTTGAATTCTAAGAAGTGTCAATTTGGTGTACCATTGGGAAAGCTTTTGAGACACATTGTTTTCTTGGTTGGTATCGCTACTGATCCAAGTAAAGTTATTTATATATTGGCTTTATCAAAGCTAGAAACAACATTGAATGATCATAGTCTCATAAGCCATGTCAGCTATTATTGACGATTCATTCATTTATTTGTAGTAATATATCAACCATTAACAAATCTTTTAAAGAAACCACCATCAGATAAATCTAGTCTAATTTGGACTGAGGAATGTACAATTGCATTTGAAGAATTAAAATGAAAATTGGTGTCAGTACCAATACTTGTTACACCTTGTTGGACAAAATCATTTTATGTTTATGTTGATGCCTCGAATGTTGCTATTGAATCCGTGTTAAGCAAGAAAGATGAAAAGAATTTGGATCATCCCATCTATTATGCTAGTCGACAATTTATTGCTGCAGAACAAAATTACACTATGATTGAACGGAAAGCCTTGGACATAATCTATTCTATCCAAAAATTTCAATATTATTTGCTTAGTTATCCATTGGTGTTTCATATCAATCATGATGCTCTTAAATATATGATTAATAAATCTCAATTGAGTGGACGTGTTGCTCGATGGGTGTTACTCCTTCAAGAATTCAATTTTACTATTAATATTTGATTAAGAAAGAAACATGCCAATACAGATTATTTATCCCGCTTGTCCAATATATTAAGTAATAAACCTATCAATGATGCACTCCCTAATACGGAATTATTTGCCGTCGATGTGATCACCTCAAAATATACTGAATTGATCTAGTATCTGACATTTTAGACATTTCAAACATTTCCACGTACATATAATGAGAAACTTAAGAAATGCCTGATTTTGAAAAGTGTGCTATATACAATGATTGGAGATGCCTTGTATAAGCAAAGGCGAGATGGAATTTTACGCTGCTATATATTTCAAAGTGAAGTACGTACCATATTAGAAGGATGCCATTTGAATAGTTGTAGAGGACATTTTGCCAATGACAACACTGCTTGCAAAGCTTTAATGGCTGGATATTGGTGGCCAATAATGTTTTTTGATGCACACCAATATGTCCGACGTTGTGATCCTTGTCAGCATAATAGTAGACCTAGTGGAACTTCTGCCATGTTGTTGGTACCAATTTTAGCTCAAGCACCATTTGAAAAATGGTATATTGATTTTGTAGGATTAATTGCATCAGTCTCAAAAAATGGCCATAAAAGATATATTTTGGTAGCAACCGATTATGTAACAAAATGGGCTAAAGCGATGACAACAAAAAATGATAATGCTAAACAATAGCCATATTTTTATATGAGAACATTATTACTTGATTTGGGTGTCTCAAAGAATTGGTTAGTGATTGCGAAATCTATTTTATTAATCCTACAATTGCGGCTTTGACAGCTAAATACGAGATCAAATATCAGAAGACAATCCCATATCACCCTCGGGCCAATGGGTAGAATGAAAAGACCAATAGTATTTTGTGCAAAATTTTAATTAAGACTGTATCTGGTGTGGGAACAAACTGGGATACAAAATTATTTGCAGCCTTATGGGCATATCGTACTGTATATAAAGTGACTACCAGTTTCACACAGTTCCAATTAGTGTACAGGCAAGAAGTAATATTATCAATTGAATTGGAAGTTCTAAGTTTAAGAATTACATTGGATGAATGTTTTAGTAACAAGAAATCCCTCCAATATCGGTTAGCACAATTGGAAAAATTGGATGAAGTTAAGGCTATGGCTCTTTTAACTATGAAAGCTATATAGCGCCGCCGTAAGAATTATTATAATAGTAAATTACATTCTAAATCTTTTATATCCAATAATCTAGTGCTTCTTTATGATAGCCGCTTTTACAATTTTTCGAAAAAATTCCAAGTCTGTTGGCATGGACCGTATTGAGAAATTAAAGTCTTTTCTAATGGTTCAATTCAATTGGAAGATTTTATGAGTATTCAATTTACCACCCAAATTAATAGAAACTAGTTACGTCTTTATTTTATGTAAATCCAAGATGGATTTTAAAAATTTGGAGAGAAGAGGGTGTACCTATTCATGATAGATTACCTATATTGAAGAAGCATTATAGTTAGAAAAGACGGCTGATGGTCAATTTTGGATCCTAATGCGAGCTTTTCAAGAAAATCAAAAGTGATGATCTGGTACACTAGATTAAGGATTGTTAATTCAGACCTTGAATAAAAGGTTAACAGCAAGGCACTTAGTGGAAGTTTACGTTAGCATTCTGAACATAGTTGTTCAAGTGTATGCTTATTGGAGTGTAGAATTTTTTACAGTCAAAGAATAACGTTAATATGAACAAAGAGTGCGTAGTAAGCATTACACAATGTCGATGGAAAGGTTAAAGAGAGCTGCAGACAGAGAGGAAAATGTCCAAAATATAAGAAGTAAGAATAATTTGCAATTGCCGTCCCTAGTAGTGATCACCAATATGGAGCCAATAAAGTTAGAAATTTATTAGTCCCCACAAAGACAGAGAGATTTTAAAAATGCACAAATGTATATATTTTTGCAAAGCTCTAATAACTTACTACCAATTGATGTAGAATTGATGGAAAAGTACATAAAAAATTATGATCCTAAGAATGGTTTAATTAAAATAAAGGGGAGAATAATTGGGATCGATGAGAGTATCTTACAGAAAGTATTACATCTACTAATAGGTGAGCTTGCAATAGGCATCAAAGTATTGAATGACTTCAGACTGGGAAGCTACTTCAAAAGAGACATATCATCATTTGAGAAGAATCAAGGCTGGAAAGTAATGGAGGCACTTACATCAAAGCTTGTGGAGTAGATGCAGTTCGTTCAGAAGCGGTTAGGCTTGAACCGGCATACCACATACATGTCCAAATGCTTATTGTTTGCTACAATCGGAACTCTTGAAGGCATGGTACTTAATTGGACAACCTTTGTAGCAACTCGTATCTATGCAAAGATGGGAACCAAGCGAAAAACGGATAAATTTGCATCTTTGCTAAACTCCAATTATGTGCACTCCATTATTACATATACATTAAGTCAACCAGCAGTGGAAAAAAATGTACCTTCTCCAGTATCGCAACAAGGTATGCAGAGTTTATTAGTTAGTCTAGGGATAGTGGTGCACAAAATTGGAGAATCAAGTAGATCGCGAGAACGAGAGGCTATCTCGGTGACTATATTAGGACGGATTCCAAATTGTGTAGTGATTGAAAGGACGATTGAGGCGCCAATTTTGAATACCAGAATACTAAAAGGAAGGAACCTCACGGAAGTAATATTGGGTCAAATTTTCTAATTGCAGCTTACCGTAAGTCAGTTAGAAGGAAATTTAAGGCAAGAATTGGAATCGAGTAAAAAAGAGATAATAGAGAAAAATTGCCAAATTATAAAACAAGGTCAACTTATTAGGACAAAGACAGAATCCAAATTGATATTTGAGCGGAAATTAGAGCAAGAAAAAAAAAATTAGGCGAATAATAAAGATCGCACTCATAGAATCCTGAATGGCAAAAACAAGAATTAATAGAGAATTGCTAGATATGGGATTTGGAACAAAAAGCATTAAAGTGTCAGTTGCAAGTAGAACATGAGAAAGTAATAAAATTAGAATAAGAAAAGGTGAAATTGGAAGACCAATATAGAATTGAAACGAATAAGCTGCAGGCAAAAATTGGTACCTTGAAGAATGAAGTGGCAAAATTGGAGGGTGATTTGGCCAATATCATTTAGCCACAGATATCTCTTCTTCTACTTTTGAGTATTAGTGAGTTGAAAAAGAAGATGAAGCAATAAGAACACCAATTAGAGGCAAAAGATACCAAAATTTTATAATTAGAGGCTCAAGTTTGGAAATTGGAAGTGGAAAACAAAGATTTATCAACCCAATTGAAGACCAATTATCGAAAGAGGATGAAGACTTACCATTAGAGCTAGATGCAGACGAACCTCCTATGGAGAATCCAGGAGCATCCCATTCCAAAGAACCAACTTCATAACTAAAAGTTCTTTTTATCAATTCTGTATTTGCAAGGACACTGTACAATTAGGAGTGGGGCTATGTAAAATGGATAGTGTTATTCTTCTTCATCTCACTTACTCTATCAATACTGCCTAAAATAAATTTATAAAGGGAGGTTCAAATACAAGGAGAGACTATCCGCATTCAGTTAACTTGTTAGAGTCACACAACTAACCATCTTTTGAATATTAGAGTCCAATGCATACGTACATACTTTTTAAAATAATGTTGTCTATTCTATTAGTTGTGCTATTTCACAACTAAAGATAAACTTCGTGATACAATCCTCCATCAATTCTCCTACTGTAATCTTCTGTCTTCTTTTGAGCTCATAATAACAACCAGCAATGTTGCACCATTTCCATAGACTGCATACATCCGCTTCTCTCTCCAATCACTGAAAATAATTCCTCACCAAGAATGTCTTTCAAAACAAATCGTTTCTCCAATATTTTCTTTCACCGCTCAACTCTTACAGCCAATACGGCATAACACTCTCATCCACAATCAAATTTCATTGACATATCCTACCTTTGACCTCCAATTCATTACAAAGAACTCACGCATCAAACAATTATAATTTCTTACTCATCCACATATATAATTTTTTTTTTTTATTACTGTACTTCATCATTGATATGGTATAACTCATCGGAATAGAATCCGGATCCTCCACTATAATTTAACAAAAGAAAAGAGAGACATAACACTAAGCTTATCCTAGCTCAAGACTATCACAGTCTGGCCCCGACTCCTCCATATCGAATCAATTTATACTTATGCCATCAATGTTAGCTGCTATACAACCAATGATAATTACTTTTTTTAACTTCCTCATCCATTCTCTCTTCTAAACTGGCCATTCATCGACTTTCTGCCTATTCTTAATCCTACAAATTATGTATTGTAAATCCTAAAATTCTTATCCATTTTGCTTGCTATTGACACTTCAATGCTTCCCGTTCCAAATCCCATATCTTGCGATTCTTTATTAATTCTTGCTTTTGGCCATTCAGGATTCTTGGAATGCGATTTTTATCATTCACCCAATTTTCTTCTCCTAACTTCCGCTCCAATGTCAACTTGGATTCTGTCTTTGTCCTAATAAGGTGACCCTGTTTCACAATTCGACAGATTTTTTCCAATATCTCTTTCCTACTCGACTCCAATTCTCGTCTTAGATTTCCTTCCAACTGACTCACGGTGTCAGGTAGAGAGAATTTGCCTTGGGAAAATGCTGGGTTCCTAGTTGCTACTAGAACTAGCAGGGAACATGAGAAGAAGCCCTCCAAGTATCTTCTATACTTGCACAATATTTGTTCAAGCTTTCAAATTATACTTGTATTATATTTGTACAAAACTTATACAATTATAAAGTATAAACTCTTGAATAATACTTGTATAAATACTTATATAATACTTGATATAATACTTATACAAATACTTATATAAAATAGTATATAATCCTAGATATAATATTTATATAAATACTTATATAAATACTTATACAAATATTATATATAATACAAGTATATATACTTGTATAATAAGTATAAGCAAAGTGTATATATATTCAAGTATACCTCAAAATACAACCGCATATGAGGAATACAAGTTATACAATAAGTTGAAACTAAATAAATCACTAAAAATCCATCCAAAGTTCACATTAAGTGTGCTTATAGCCTATGGAAAGCCAATAATCCATTGTAAAACATATCAAAATTTCACAAATAGGTGACTTATCGTTTAAAAGTTATGGCTAAAAGAAATAGGCACTAAAATTTCCCAGCAAATGCAAAGGCAGCAAAGCTCTTCTTCACTTTAGCCTTTGTTGTGATTACTTCTCTTCTCCAAATTGGGCATGCAATAGCTTTTTAGAAAGCTCACTCTATCATCTAACTTGTTCTAAAATTTCACATGCATGCCTCTCAAACTCCAGATTTTATAGCTAGTTGATTCTACTCTTCAAACCCTAGCAACAATTTGCCCTCTTGACACTTCACGGCTTATAAAACTTTTATAAAAGATCCAAATGTATTGATTTTTATTTTCATGAAAAGCTTACACAAGCTACTATAAGCATTCAAAATATCAAAAAGATTGAAGAGATTGTCCGACTTGGGTGGTTGTACAAAGTCTCTACCCCTCTTTGTCAGGAGGCAACAAATCCTTTTCCACTCTCAAGCTCACAACTTTACCTTTTCAACTCAAAATGCTAAAAAAAATGTCTTGATAGAAAGCTAGTACAATTTTCCACACTCTCAATAAGTTTCACTAAGAAAGACTCGAAATCAAACTTGCAATGGCAGATCAAAGTTTCTGCCGTCACTTTTCAATAGCAGCAAATCCCACTATACTAAAACAAGCATAACTTTTTGCTCACAACTCCAATACAAGAAAGTGAGTAGGTTCTAGAATCCTCACAACTTGAAGAAAATACACCTTAATCTTCATTACAAATGCTTTTATATCCTCGGAGTTGTCTCTCTCCAAAGTTCACCACTCAAAACTGCCAAACCCTAGGTCTAGCAAGAAGAATATATCCCCCTTTCTTTCCATATTAGACTATGACACGCCCACATGGGCAGCCAAATCCTATTGGATAGGCCCTATTCACCCCATGCTCTTCTTTCTTATCCCTCACAAGGTCCATTCTACCTCAAAAGTCAAGAAGAAAGGTAAAACAAGCTTTATCTTTCTTCTAATTACAAAAGAGTCTATTCTAAGATATAAATAAGATAGGAACAAAACAAATAGCCATCTTAATTCACTAACTAAGTGGCTAAAATAAATCCTCTTCTTATAATATCTTCTAAAATAACCTCTAGCATTCACATATGTAATAACAATAGATATAAGATATATATTATTTTTACACGTTGCATGTAAATGCAGCATGACAACGGTAAGCTGCAATTAGGAAATTTGACCCAATATTACTTCCGTGAGGTTCCCTCCCTCCAATATTCCAGTGTTCAAAACTGGAGCCTCAGCCACCCTCTCAATCACTACTTGAATTTAAGCCCGCCCTAGAGTAGTCTCCGGAGTAGCCTCCAGTTCCCGTAATCTACTTGATTCTCCAATTTCGTGCACCACTATCCCTGGACTAACTAGTAAACTCCGCATATCCTATTGCGGCATTGAGGAAGGTACACTTTTTTCCACTACTGGTTGATTTAATGTATGTGTAATAACGGAGTGCACATAGTTAGAATATAACAAAGATGCAAATTTACCCGTTTTCTACTAGGCTCACATTTCTGTATGGATATAGGTTGCTACAAAGGCTGCCCAATTAAATACCATGCCTTCAAGTGTTCCAATTGTAGCAAACAATAAGTGCTTCAGTATGTATGTGGTATGCCGATTTAAGCCTAATCGCTTCTGAACAAACTGCATCCACTCTGCAAGCTCTAGAGTAAGTGCCTCCGCCACTTTCCAACCTTGATTCTTTTCAAAGGACGCCATGTCTCCTTTAAAATAACTTCTCGGTTTGAAGTCATTAGATACTTCAACGCCTATCGCTAACTCACCTATTGATAAATATAATATCTTCTGTAAGATACTCTCATTGATCCCAATTATTCTCTCCTTTACTACACTTGAATTATCTTCTAGGTCGTAATTTTCTATATATTCTGCCGCTAGTTCTACATCAATTGGAGGCAAGTTATCCAATCCTCACAAAAATACGTACATCTGTGTATTTCTAAAATCTCTCTGCCTTTGTAGGGACCAACAGATTTCCAACTTCATTGGCTTCATATTGGTGACCACCACTAGGGATGGCAATTGCAATTTACTCTTACTTCGCACATTTTGGACATTCTCCTCTTTGTCCGCAGCTCTCTTCGACCTTTCTATTGACATTGTATAATGTTGACTACGTACTCCTTGCTCGTACTAATTGTTACTTTCTAACTTTAGAAAACTTTACACTTTAATAAGCATACACTCGGACAACTAAGCTCAAAACAGAATGCTAACAAAAACTCTCATTAAGTGCCCTGCTCCTAACCTTTTACTCGGGGTCTGAATCAACAATCTTTAATCCTGTGTACTAGATCATCACTTCCGATTTGCATGACTAGTCCGTATTAGGATCCAAAACTGACCATCAGCCGTCTTTTCTAACCATCTTGCATCTTCAATAAAGATAAGCTATCATGAACAGGTACACCCTCTTCCCTCCAATTTTAAAAATCCGTCTCGGATTTATATAAAATAAAAACGTAAATGGTTGCCGTTAACTCGGGTGATAAATTGAATATCCATAAAATCTTCCAATTGAACTGAATCATTAGGAAAGGCTTCAATTACTCGATAAGGTCTATACCAACGGACTTGGAATTTCTCCGAAAATTTATGAAAGCGACTATCATAAAGAAGCACTAGATCATTGGACATTAAAGATTTAGGACATAATTTACTATCATAATAATTCTTACGATGGCACTATGTAGCTTCCATAGTTAAAAGAGCCGTAGCTCTAATTTCATCCAATTTTTCTAATTGTGCTAACAGATATAGGAGGGATTCCTTGTCACCAAGACGTTCATCCAATGTAATTTGTACACTCGAAACTATTGAAGAAACACCATAAGCATAACACAAGTAAGTATGAGTACAAATCAGCAAGGTTGCACACAAAGAAAAGTGTGGAATGAGATAACTCTCTCTTCCAAACACCCGATATTTATAGATGGTGGTTGTTGCCCTAATGGTCAACTTCCACTCTTTGACTTTGACTTATATGTCCCTTAGGATCCGTTGGCATCTTACGTACCTCGAGGGTATTCTATGCGATGCACTAATGACTCTTACCTATTCTTTGGATATTCCTTAGTAGATCCTTTATCCTCTTGACTTTGACTCTTGATTTTTGACCGCATCCTATATCCGTAGGATGCCCTTTCTATATGCCAAGAGTCAATCCTTTGACCATTAGCAATTTATCTAAGGTAATATCTTCTACAAGGTAATATATTCTATTTTTATTATTACTTATTTATCTCAATACTCCCACATTGCTAATTGTCAAAGGCTTTCAAACCTAATGCCTTTGTCAACATGACATGCCTATCCTTCACTAATGCCTTTGTCAACAAATCAGCAAGCATGTCTTCCGTAGGACAATACTTCATGTCAATCACTCCCATTTCAATCTTCTCTCGTATGAAGTGATGTTGAATGTCAATGTGCTTGGTTCTTGAATGATGCTTTGGATTCTTTGCAAAAGCAAGGCATCCTTGATTGTCACACTTCATTGGAGTTGCTTCCAATTGCACAAGTCCAATGTCCTCCAAAACTTGTCTTAACCAAATTGCTTCAATTGTTCCATGGCTTGCTGCCATGTATTCCGCCTCCATTGTAGACCTTGCAATTGTTGGTTGTCTCCTACAATTCCATGAAATTGCTCCTACTCCAACAAAGAATATATATCCCGTTGTTGACCTTCTATCATTTGTATCTCTTGCCCAATCCGCATCACAATAACCATGCAAAGTAGTATTATCACCTCCAAGGCACAATTTGAAGTCTAATGTGCCTTTTAAGTACCTCATGATCCTCTTGATGGTTGCCCAATGGATTGGTCCAGCCTTTGACATGTGTTGACTCACAACACTTACCGCATATACAAGATCCATCCTTGTGCCAACCATTGCATATATGAGGGAACCTACTGCTGCCTTGTATGGAACACCTTGCATTTCACCTTCAACTTCAGCAAACTCCTCATCCGTAAGCTTCATCAACTTCAAATTTGCCTCCAATGGTGTTCCAATGGGTTTGCAATCTTCCATGTTGAATCGTTTCAACACTTCTTCAATGTACTTCCTTTGGCTCATTGTAATGGTCTTCTTAGCACGATCTCTTACAAATTCCACTCCTAAACAATAGTGAAGCTCTCCCAAATCACTCCTCTCATACTCCTTTTCTAATTTAGCCTTTAACCAATCCATCATCTTTAAGGTATTGATTAAGATGATCAAATCATCAACATAGAGGATTACAATCAATAAGAATTCTTTTGATTACATCACATACATGGAATGATCAGCTTCACTCCTCACAAATCCTTCATTGACAAAAAATGTGTCAATTCGTTGGTACTATGCTCTTGGTGATTGTTTCAACCCATACAATGATTTGTTCAACTTACAAACAAGATGTTGCTTGCCTTTTTCAACAAATCCTTGAGGTTGATCCATGTAGATGTCTTCTTCCAACTCTCTATTCAAGAAAGCCGTCTTCACATCCATTTGATGCATCTCCAAGTCCATTGCTGCCCCAATTGCCACAATGGTTCTAATAGTGGTGAATTTGGCCACGAGAACATATGTCTCATTGAAATCAACACGAGCAACTTGTGAGTATTCTTCAGCAACTAATCTTGCTTTATATCTCATAATATTGCCCATTGCATCCCTCTTGGTTTTAAACATCTACTTACAACCAATTGAAGGCTGATTTGATGGAAGTTGAATCAATTCCCATGTTCCATTTTCCATGAGTGATTTGTACTCTTCTTCCATGGCCTTCTCCCACTTCATAGCATCCGTGGACTTCATTGCATCACATAAAGTCAATAGATCAGCAAAGAGTGCAACATTAGCATGTTCTTCACTTACTTGAGGAAAGATGTGGTTCTTCCACCATTCACCAAGTGGTCTTCTTTCTCTCATAGGATATCTCCTTTCATTTGAAGAAGATTCACCTCCATGTACTCTTCCAACTCCCTTTTGTCTTAAGCCTTGTTTCTTCTCATTCAAAGGTTGGTACTCCTCATCATCATCATCATCTTCAACATCTTCATTTCCTTCATTGTTGGTCTTAACTATACTAGGGACCTTCTTCTCCACCTTCTTTGGCTCTTCACCTTCATCACCATCCTCAATGGCTTCATCTTCTTCTTTCTTTGCTGAATTTGAAGATGTGTCCACAAATCCACCATTACTCCCACTTGGACACATCTCCAAGTGCTCACAAGCACTCTTATGCTCTAAAAACTCAACATCTCAACTTTTGATAATCTTCTTGGAATCCAAGCACATTAGCCTATATGCCTTTGTACCTTCACAATATCCAAGTAACACACATCTTGTACCTTTTGCATCAAGTTTGGACCTCATACAATCTGGTACCTTTGCATAAGTAACACATCCAAAAGTCCTCATATGTGAAACACAAGGTTTCTTCCCACTCCAAGCTTCTTGTGGAGTCATTGATGTGAGTGCACTTGTAGGACATCTATTTCTTGTATACACTGCATTTACCACGGCTTCCGCCCAATATTCATGTCCAAGGTTTTGAGCATGAAGCATACTCCTTGCCATCTCCACAATGGTTTGATTTGCTCTTTCAGCAACTCCATTTTGTTGTTGAGTGTAAGGAGTGGAGGTTTGTCTTGTAATACCTTGAATCTTCAAATACTCATCAAAATGCTTTGACATGTATTCACCTCCATTGTCCGTGCGCAACACTTTGATCTTGCACTCACATTGTTTCTCCACAAGTACTTTAAACTCCTTAAACCTTAACAAACACTCACTCTTGGTTTTAAGGATGAAGATCCACACCTTCCTTGAATAATCATCAATGAATGTGACAAAGTACCTTGCTCTTCCTATTGATGGCGTCCTCATAGGTCCACAAACATCCAAATACACAATCTCCAACAACTTAGTTGCACGTGTTGCAACTCCACTTGGAAATGAAGTCCTTTATTGCTTGCCTTGAATACAACCTTCACAAGCAAGTGTGGTAGCATTGTTGTAGCATTGACCAAGATCTAAACCACTTACCATGGATTGGAGCTCCTTCATGCTTTTGGCATTCAAATGACCAAGGCGTCGATGCCAAATGCCAAACTTATCTTGATCTTGTGGAAAATCAGCAAATGCCGCCACTTCAATTCCATTGACCTTTTTACAATTGATGAAGTAGAGGTTGCTATCTCTAAAGCCCTTTAAAACATCATCACCCTCCATTGTCTTCACAAAGCATCCATTCATATCAAATTGCACCTTACAACCACTTGAAACAAGTTTGCTCACCGAAAGAAGGTTCTTCTTCATCTTTGGCACATGTAGGACCTCTTTCAATCTGATCCTCTTGGTTTGGTTCTTCACAACAATCTCCACCACAATGGAGCCAATTCCAATAGCTTGTACCATGCCATTGTCTCCTAACCAAACCTTTGTTGCTAAAATTGCTTCATAAGTGTCAAATGAATACTTGTATGGAGTCATGTACTTGGTAGCACCTGAATCAACAATCCACTTGGACATGGCAGCCATGGAAGTGCCTTCACTTTCCATGAATGCATAATCATCTCCTCCAACTTCATCACGAGCATTGTTTGCATTTTCTCCTTTCTTGGCCTTGTAGCAATTTCGTGCAAAGTGACCTAGTTTTCCACAAATGAAGGAAGTTTTTACATTGCTTCTTACATTATCACGTTGGTAGAAATACCTACCTTTGCCTTGTCTTGAGAAGAGAGCTGAATCTTCACTATGATGCTCCTTTTCCTTCCTTTTGGTCACTTCATGTGCAAGTCTTGCCGTCACATAGTCCATGGTGAGTTCCTTGATCCTTATGGACTCCAATGCTACAATAAGATAGTTGTAGGACTTGGGAAGGCTCATGAGCAAGGTCATGATAATATCACTATCTTCTAAAGGCTTGTCAACAATTGCTAGTTGGTTTGCAAGAGCCTTTACTTTATTGACATGAGCCATGAGGTCTTCACCTTCTTCCATCTTGCAAGTGAAGAATTTCCTCCTTGTGAAGAGGATGTTGAAGAAGTTCTTGATCTCATAAATGTTGCAAAGAGTCTTCCATGCTTCCGCTGGTCCTTTGCAAGCGATGATGTGAGAAAAGTTGACTTCATCCAAATTGGTGGAAATTATACCAAAAGCCTTCTTTTCACGTCTTTTGAAGTCCTTGTACTCCTTGATATCAGCATCTATGCTTGGAGGGTCTTCACTTTCATCAACAATGTCCCAAAGGTCCAAAGACGCTAACAAAAGCTCCATTTTTATCTTCCAATGGTAGAAATTGTTGCCTCTAAACTTCTCAATCACTCTCAAACCTTCACCCTCACTAGAAGCCATGTCTAAGGAGTAGTGTATCAAAAAATATCAAGAAAAGAGTCTTTATGTGTTTATAAACACCAAAACAATTTTGCACAAGCAA
Source organism: Physcomitrellopsis africana (assembly GCA_036785485.1). Classification (NCBI taxonomy): domain Eukaryota; kingdom Viridiplantae; phylum Streptophyta; class Bryopsida; order Funariales; family Funariaceae; genus Physcomitrellopsis; species Physcomitrellopsis africana. Next base: position 86,677 of record JAWRVF010000390.1, on the reverse strand, counting down.
AATCTCAGAATGCCCTCTTGTGAACAAAAGAGTGGTTTTTCACTCAAAACACTCTCAACTCAACTTTTGAAGTTTCTAATCAGTATGAGCACTCTCATGAACCTCACAAGCAACTTCAATCTTTCTCTCAAATCACAATCTCATGAAAAATGAATGTTAGTCCAACTAACTTCAACAACTCAACAAAGACACTATCAAGGTCTTTCAATATGCTCTCCAACTCACTATTGAAGGAGTAGAGAACCCACAAAGAGATGTTAGATATGTATGATGTTAATATCAGCACCTCCTCATGCCAAATAAGAAGTTAAGATCATACAAATTCTAACATCAGCAACTACCATAAGATCTATTCCACACAAGAGCAACAACAAGAGAATGCCTTGAACTTACTTGAATAGCACAACAAAGTGTGTGTGGGCCCATAACCTATTGAAGAAACACTATAAGCATAACACAAGTAAGTATGAGTACAAATCAGCAAGGTTGCACACAAAGAGAAGTGTGGAATGAGATAACTCTCTCTTCCAAACACCCGATACTTATAGGTGGTGGTTGCTGCCCTAATGGTCAACTTCCACTCTTTGACTTTGACTTACATGTCCCTTAGGATCCGTTGGCATCTTGCGTACCTTGAGGGTATCCTATGCCATGCACTAATGACTCTTACCTATTCTTTGGATATTTTTTAGTAGATCCTTTATCCTCTTGACTTTGACTCTTGATTTTTGACCGCATCCTATATCCGTAGGATGTCCTTTCTATATGCCAAGAGTCAATCCTTTGACCATTAGCAATTTACCTAAGATAATATCTTCTACAAGGTAATATATTCTACTTTTATTATTACTTATTTATGTCAATAGAAACTTCTAATTCAATTGGTAATATTGGCTCTTACCTCTACATCAATTGGAAAGGGGTGGAACTGGTAGTCACTTTATACGCAATACAATACACCTACAAGGCTGCAAATAATTTTGTATCCCAGTCCGTTTCCACATTAGACATTGTTTTAATTAAAATTTTACACAAAATATTGTTGGTCCTTTAAGATTGTCTATTGGCTTGAGGGTGATATGGAGTTGTCTTGTCATGCTTGATCTCGTATTTATCTGCCAAAGCCGCAATTGTAGAATTAACAAATTCGATTCCACAATCACTAACCAATTCCTTGGGACACCCAAATCGAGTGATAATATTCTCATATAAAAATGTAGCTACGGTATTGGCATTATCAATTTTTGTTGCCATCGCCTCCGCCTATTTTGTCACATAATCAGTCACTACCAAAATATATCTTTTTTATCCATTACGCGAGGCTGGTGCGATTGGTCCTACAAAATCAATATCCCATTTTTCAAAGAATATTTGTGCTAAAATTGGTACCAACAGCATGGCAAAAATTCCAATAGGTCTACTAATACGCTGACAAGGATCACAACGTCGGACGTATTGGTGTGCATCTAAGAACATTATTGCTTACCAATATTCGGCCATTAAAGCTTTGTAGGCAGTGCTGTCACTGGCAAAATGCCCTCCACAATTATCCAAATGACATCCTTCCAATACGGTACATACTTCACTTTGAAAAATATAGTGGCATAGAATTCCATCTCTCCCTTACTTATACAAGGCGTCTCCAATCATTGTATATGGCGCACTTTTCAAAATCAAGCGTTTCTTAAGTTTCTCACTATATGTAGGTGGAAATGTCTGAAATGTCAAATACTGGATCAATTCACTATATTCTGGGATGATCATGTCAACAACAAATAATTTTGCATCAAGAAGTACATCATTGATAGGTTCGTTACCAAATATATTGGACAATCAAGATAAATGATCTATATTGGCATGTTTCTTTCCTGGTCAAACATTAATAGTAAAATTAAATTCTTGAAGGAATAACACTCATCAAGTAATGCGTCTACTCAATTGAGGTTTATTAATCATATACTTAAGAGCATCATGATCGACATAAAACACAAATGAGTAACCAAGCAAATAATGCCAAAATTTCTGGACAGAGTAGATCATGCCCAAGGCTTCCCATTCAGTCGTAGTATAATTTTGTTTTGCAGCAATAAATTATCGACTAGCATAATAGATGGAATGATCCAAATCCTTTTCATCTTTCTGGCTTAACACGGATCCAATAACAACATTCGAGGCATCAACATAAACATGAAAGGAATTTGTCCAACAAGGTGCAACAAGTACTAGCATTGACACCAATTTTTGTTTTAACTCCTCGAAAGCAATTGTACATTCCTCAATCCAAATTGGACTAGATTTATCTGATGGCAGTTTCTTTAAGAGATTCATAAACGCTTGATATATTTTTGGAAATAAATGAATGAATCGCCTATAATAGCTGACATGGCCTATGAAACCATGAACATCAGACACTGTTTTTGGCTTTGGTAAAGCTAATATACAAGTAACTTTATCTGGGTCAATAGCAATATCAGCCACGAAAACAATGTGTCCCAAAAGCTTTCTCGATGGTATGTCAAATTGACACTTCTAAGAATTTAAAGATATCCCATATTTATCACATTGGTCCAAACAGTTATCAAGACATTTTAAACAATTTGCTATCGTACTAAATATGCAAAAATCATCTAAAAGTAGTCTTGAAATGCTTACATCATTATCCTTTGAAATATAGCTGAGGCGTTACATAATCCAAATGGCATCACTTTATAAGCAAATGTGCCTCAATCTGTAATAAAAGTAGTTTTCAACTGGTTCTCTTCTACAATTTTTATTTGATTATAATCCAAAAATTTGTCTAAAAAAGAATAACATTCATGCCCAGCTACTGCGTCCAGTATACTATCCGTAAAAGATAAATGAAAATAATCTTTTTTGGTTGCCGCATTTAATTTATGAAAGTCTTGACAGATACGGATTTTTTCATTTTTCTTTGGCACTATCACAATTGGTGAAATCCATTCACTATATGGGACTGGATATATGTCTAAAAGATTATCTACTTCTTCCTTGACCATGAGAGAATATTTTGGATTAAGACGGTATTGTCTTTGACGAACTGGTGTAGCATCTTCCTCTAAGGTAATTCGATGTTCACAAACTTTGACAGGAATATATTTTAAATCCGCATACAATCAAGCAAAAGCAGATTTATGATTTAGAAAGAATTCTTTCTAATTTCTCAGTTCTATACCCGTAATACCGATATATACTTTGATAATCTAGGGTGTTTCATTGGAGTTCAAGTTAATGGATTGGCACACAGGTTCCTCATTAATCCCCGGTTTGATTTGTCCCTCCTACTCTGAATCCTTCATTTGGTCTGACAAATCGGACTTACTCAATTCTGATTCTAATATATCGACTTTATTTATCGCCCGATTATTCATCCAATCCGCGATGACATTGTCAGAATTCGCTGCATCCACTTGATACAAAAAATATTCCCGTGGTCTTCTTTACTGGTATAACACGCCTTGCTTTTGTATATGAATTGGATCCTTATCAACTTGCATTGCATTATTAACTTTGTCATACTCTGCCTCAAATTGGCCCTCATCATCAGATGTTGCTTCTGTGCCCCTAATTTGCAACTCCCCATGATATTGAACTGGGTACATCTGTAAAACAATCTTGTCATTACCTTCCCCAATAATTAATGTTCCACGGCCCCAATCGTTCTTAGTTTTGGCTTCATATAGCCACGGCCGATCCAATAATATTGGATATGACAAAGTGAAACTTTGTAATCGAAAAACAATATAATCAATTTCATACGTAATTTCTGCAATTACGATATTAATATTGCATAAGATATCCATTGGTTTTATCCTACTATGATCTGCCATTCTCAATACCAATGTCATGGATATTTGTTTCAAATCCAACTCCTCCATTGTATCGACGTTCATTAAGTTCAGACTAGAGCCACCATCTACTTGAACTCTAGGAATGAGAAGACCATCAATTGATACATTGATAGTTGGTGCTTCCAGATTGGAATTCAAACTAACTTCACAAATTTTTTTATTACGAACTCTACCTTATATTAATGAGGAATTCAATATAGAACAATATTCTAGTGCAAGTACTTACAATTGCTTCATTGTAATAGAAGGTTTAATTTCATCCAAATCTTTTATAATATCATATGGTTTCATATTGGCAATGATTCCCAAGGCCCTTTTTTTGTTCATGGGTTTTAATTTGACCCCTTGAGATAATTTTCTTATGGAGTTCAAAACTAGAGCTGTTGAATGGACTTTGTCGTAATTCTTGTCTATGAGAGGATCTTTTAATGGATAAGGTGGTTCTTGAAACTTCACATATATTGGTATTGGTTTTGGTTGAACCAATATCTCGGGGCTAAAGACACCTCAAGTTGCATAGACGAATTGGATCCAATCGTTGGTAATATCTTTGATACTGGTAATAGATTTGAAGTACCATTCAATGAATTATATTGGTCCACCGCAACTGGTACTTCCAATTTTTGAATTGGATCTTTTTCTTTTTACTAGGCCCGAGTAAGGGATGCATTCCACCCGATTTATCGGAGAATCTTATGAAACTTGAATATTGTCCTCTATCTTACTTTGCAGCTGGATACGCTAATCTTGATTATTAATATAAAACAGAGCATTGCACTGCTCGTAAGTATGTCTAGATTGCTTACAATTTCCACATACTAGAGAATAATCATCACTGGCTCTAAGATTAGAACATTCACTAGCATAATGTCTTAGCTGCTTACATCAATAGCATCGAAGTGGTCTTCTTCCTCTTCCATCTGGAATATAGGGAGTCTTGATTGGTATATACTAGCTAGGCTTGTTCCAAGTTTGATGGATAAAGGATCCCAGCCGACCAATTGGTATTGTAGGATCTAAAATTGGATTCTGAATAGGTAGATATTGGAGGTGTCTTTATTGATTTTGCACAAAACCTTGAGAATTGGGGTCACCTTCTTGGTTATATTCAAAATTTTAAAAATTATAAAAATTTCTATTTTGTTTAATAGGACGATTTCTGTTCCAACCAAACCAATTTTCTATCTAAACTTGATTAACATTCCATGAAGTTGTTTGAATCATGGTCTGATTTCTAACTGTTGTTGCTTTCTTAAATTCCAGCAATTGGTGGTTATATGTTTACCTCTACAAAATGTACATTGCACAGTCATTTGGGATGGTGAAGGGCACTCCGTTACTAAATGGCCTTGTCCCTTACAATTACTGCACCAAATATTGGGGCACATATTAGTCGATTTATGCCTCTTTTTCTTATCTTTTGGCAGATTAATAGCCAACTCATCCATCTTCTTTGTCAAAATTAACAACAAAGTCTCATTTGGATCCTTTGATATTAGTTCATTAGATAACTCCTTTATAGATATTGGTTTTTGATATGGGGAGTATGGGGAATATAGAATTACAGTTGTTGGTGGTACAGCCTGCAATGGAATAACATTCACTATCCCTTGCGGATTAACACTAAGATTTGCGCTATAATCAATTGTCCTTGGATAATTGTCCATTGTTTCATTCCAGATTGGTATTTGATACCGTCCTTGAGATGGAATCATTGTGGCTCATGTGGTTAAGAATTGATCATAATGACATTCTTCCCATACCTTAGCTCGATCAAATGAGGCAGCCACAATCGCAGGTTGGACTTCTTTTACAAACATCTTCAATTCTGGTGGATATAGTCCGTTAACCAATATAGACATAACAAACAAATCCGATATTTGGTTATTTGGCCATTTATGAAGGATATTTGCTACTCGGCCATAGTATGACTTCATCGCTTCTCTGAGTACCATTTTGCTATTCATTAATCTTTCTCTAAGACGTTCTTCAAATCCTATTGGTCAAAAATGAGTCAAAAATATATTTTTCAATGCTTTCCAATTAGAAAATTGTTCCATGGGTTGGCGATTATACCATTCAAACGGCGTATCTTTCAAGGTTACTGGCAGCCATCTTAACCAAATATCTTCAGTTCTACTATTGTTGGCTATATATGCGGTCAAAAATTGAAATAAGTGTTGATATGGGTCGGCTCTTGGCAGACCTCTAAAGATAGGTAATGGAACTACACTAATTGTGCGATCACCCACCGCACCCATTTGTACCGCATCTGGTACTGCTGGACCCCCCGTCGCCATTGAAGGTGACAATGTTCTATTCACTTCCTTGTTAAAATACATGTTGCCTCCTTCCATTGTCTTTTCTGAACTTCTAGGCCTCCATAATTTACTATTATTATCTACAAATAATTTTATCGATTGAAATTGAGGTGAAAATGACGGATTTTGGAATACACTGAATTGGCCCTTACTAGCAAGCAATATATTCCCTACTGAAGAACTAGTCTTGCTAAAATCGGTTGTATCCACTATTGAAAAAGTATCCAATGGAGTATCTAATTCTTCTGTGCTCCATTCTCTTTCCGTTAATGGGCTCAAGAGATACACTGGGCTATTTGTGGAGTTATCCGCGAGTACTTTTGGCAATTTCTTTAACGGTAAATATGTCTGAAATATTAAAGATCTTTCATGTTCTTGATATACTCAGATGTGCCAACAGGCATGTAACCATGGTTTAATCCAACTCTATCGACGCTTCTTTTTTAGCTTCCATTCTTGCTCCGTTCGTAACAAATTTCTTACTTGTGCTCTCTCTTGTCTTTCTTTCGACTGACGTATGTTTCTAAGAGCAATGTTCTTATTCTTATTAATCATAATCTTTCATCATCTATTATTGACATTGCTTTCTATTACTAATTTAACTACTCATTCGGCAGTTAATTTCTAACACTCAATACTATTGTCAATTCTTGGCAGCGACGCCAAAATATTATTCTTCTTCGTCTTACTTACTCTAATAATATTGCCTAGAATAAATCTATAAAGGGAGATTCAAACACAAGGAGAGACTATCCCCATTGAATTAAACTGTTAGGGTCACACAATTAACCACCTTCTAAGCATTAGAATCCAATGCACACGTATATATTTTTTAAAATAATGTCGTCTACTCTATTGGTTCTCCTATTTTGCAACTAAAGATAAATTTCATGACACAATCCTCCACCAATTCTCCTACTGTAATCTGCTGTCTTCTTCTAAGCTCATAACAACAATCGGCAATGTTGCACCATTTCCATAGACTGCATACACTCGCTTCTCTCTCCAATCACTGAAAATAATTCCTCACCAAGAACGTCTTTTGAAACAAATTGTTTCTCCAATATTCTCTTTCATCGCTCAATTCTCACAGTCAATACGGCATAACACTCCCATCCACAATCAAACTTCATTGACATATCCAGTCTTCGACCTCCAATTCACTACAAAGAACTCATGCATCAAACAATTATAATTTCTTACTCATCCACATATATAAAATTTTCTATTTTATTATTATACTTCATCATTGATATGATATAATCCATTGGAATAGAATCCGGATCCTCCACTACAACCTAACAAAAGAAAAGAGAGAGGTAGCACCAAACTTACCCTGGCTTAGGACTAGCACAGTCTGGCCCCGACTCCTCCGTATTGAATCAATTTATACTTATCCCATGTATATTAACTGCTACACAATCAATGATAACTACTTTTTTTAACTTCCTCATCCATTTTGTCTTCTACATTGGCCATTCATCGGCTTCCTGCCTATTCTTAATCCTACAAACTATGTATTGTAAATCCTAAAATTCCTACCCATTCTACAAATAGGAATTTTATGATTTATGATACATAATTTGTAGGATTAAGAATAGGCAATAAATCAATGAATGGCTAATTTAGAAGGCAGAATAGATGAGGTAGTTAGAAAATGTAATTATCATCGATTGGGTAGTAGTTAACATAGTCAAGGTAAGTATAAATTGATTGGATATGGAAGAATCAAGGCCAGACTGTGATAGTATTGAGCCAGGATAAGCTTGGTGCTACCTCTTGTTTTTTATTTTATAGAAGAAGGATAATAAATAGGTTCTTAATATTGTAAAGTGTAGTTCTGTAATGAAAGAAAGAATTCATTTATAATGAAAGATTGAAGGTATATTGGTATGCTGAAATACTAGTAGAAAAATATAAGTGAAAAATTGGAAGTAGAGAATTGGAGATGTTTTGTGAAGAATGAGTATGAATATGAAAAAATTATAATATATTGAGTATTGAATCGAGGGTGATCCACAAAAAGAAGTCTATGGAGTCTGAATTGTATGAAGTGAGTTATTAGGAGTGATAGTCAATTTTGGAGTATTCTTGTATTTAGAATATGGAATAATTATATATTATATTTTTTTGAAATATTGTAATATTACATATAGTTATCGTAAGTAAGGAGTAAAGAAGAGGTAGTGAATACTTTAATTGGATTACTGCTTGCGATATTTTATTTGTTAACAGAATTATTATTAGCATAAGGGAGACATTGTAATAGAATTGGGATGTTTTAGTGTAATCAAAAGGCAGTTAGTTGTATGACCCTAACAGTTTAACTCAATGCGGTTAATCTTTCCCTATATTTGAATCTTCTTTTATAGATTTACTCTAGGCAGTATTGGTAGAATAAATAAAATAATAAATTTATTATTTTATTATTTTATTATTTATTTTTTTATTTTTATTTTTTACTAGATGGTAAATATAGTGAACAAAGTGTGACATAGTTTTAAATTGGTACTTGCTTGATACCATTTACTTCTCTTGTTTGTGGTTGTTATTTTTGTTGTTCTTGTTATTTATTTCCTTTATTTCATACTACCAATTACAAGCAACTCTTAAATGAGGCCATCTTATAATTTGGATTTAGGGGTGAAAATTTATCCTCACATTTTGATGTGTTTGATAAGAGGTGGTGCTTCTAATTGTGAGGGTGAATATGGAGTGATTTAATGGTGATTAATCTTTTATGTGGACTTCTTGAGTGAGCATTTCAACTCTATTCTCCATCATTGGTGAGTCTTCCACCTCTCTTCATTGTTGTTATAATCATATCTTTTATCAATTATAGTAAAAAAAAAAATAAAAAAAAAAAATAGAAAGTAATTTACTCTCAGGTTTGTAATTATTTATTTTTATATGATTGTTAGCTGACTTTGAGATTTTGTAAGATTGAGTATCATAATAATAGCTTTCTAAGGAACTATCACACATTTGATTTGGATCAAAATTGAATTTTTGGTGAATTTTTTATTAGAAGAGGATTCACTACCTTGAATGTTTGTTCCCAAGAGTGATTTGCTCTCAGGTTTTCATCAATCATTTTTATTGTATTTTTTAGTTGACTTTGAAATTTTGTGAGATTTTGAATCTTGTTGTAAGATTTTTATAGGAGTTATCACACATTTGATTTGGATCAAAATCAAATTTTTGGTGAATTTTTGATTAGAAGAGAGTTCACTACTTTGGAAGTTTCTTCCTAAGAGTGATTTGCTCTCGGGTTTTCATCAATCAGTTTTTATGTGTTTTTTATTTGATTTTAAAATTTTGTAATGTTATATATCTTAATTTGAGCTTTTCAATAAGCTATTACATGTTTGATTTGGATCAAAATTGATTTTTTAGTGAGTTTTTTATTAGAAAGGGATTCACTGCCTTAGCAGGTTTGTATACACTTTGTTTGAAAAGGTATTTTTTAGTGCCTATTGACTATTTTCAATTGAATTTTTTTAGATTAGAAACTCTTGAAGGATGAACTTGGATTGGTATAATTTTTATTGAATTTTCAATAATATCCAATTTGTAGCGATTTTTGGAGTGGAGAAGATTTGCTACCTTAGGTGAAATACAATTGACAAGTAGAGCTCATCTTTAAAGGTTTCATCACTTTCCTCTTTGTAAATTTCTTATTAAGGGCCAATCTCTAGTGGTTCAGGGATTTAATCACCTTCTCCACCCCTCATATCCCATCTTTTCATAGGGAACAAATGATTGGTTATTTGAAGAAGCAATGTTTTATTTTATCTTTGTAAATCTTCTTGTGAGCGGCCTTTCTCTGGTGGAAGAGAGGTTTAATCATCCTCTTTACCCACCATATCCCATCTCTTCATAAGTGTAGGATATAAAAAGTTCTCTAACAGTATATGAAACAAATTATTCCACTCACAATACAAGAAGAAGAAGAAGAAGAAGAAGAAAAGGGCAATCATTCAAGACACCATGCTTCTAAGGTAAGCCTTCAATTAAGCAATTTGGTTGAGCTTTCATTTCATTAAACTAATACAAATTATAGATTGAGGAATAAAGGACACAAAATAAAAAGTGGCACTAGAAAGTTAAGTTTCAAATAAATTCCTTTATTCTTGTCAATTTATTTCAATTCTTTTAAATTTAGCAAATACATATAAAAGCAAAGAGCGAGAGCTAGGAGTAAGAGGGTAGAATCTAGGAAGAAGATGCAAGAGAGGTAAGTCTTCAATCTCTCTTGTAAACATGGATGCAGGGGGTAGATCGAACCTTTAGCCACTAGTTTTAATTCCTAATCTTTACTAGAATGTGTAGCTTGGATTAAGTAGAGAGACATTTTATATTTATTAGCCTTCATTAATAAGTATTAGGTTAGTTGGAGATGCAATAAGATGAATTCTTCCTCAAAGTGGTATGAATTAATTACAAAGAATTTTTTTTGTAATATAATCTTTGTTGTTAATCATTGAAGTGGATAATTTCCTAAAAACTTTTGTATGAAGAAAAAAAAAAAAAAAAAAAAAAAAAGAACATGAGCTCCTTGTCATTTTAGTACAAATTTTTTTTTATATTATTATTAGTTAAAGTCACTTCTATATAGGGTCGTATTGTATAGTAAGTAAAGTTGAAAAAAATATTGCCTAAGATGATACTAAAGCAATCATTCTCTCATTACTTGCTTCTATTTTGTTTCCCTTTGTTATTGAAAGATATTTTAAGTGGATTGAAGGTGGAAGGCCAAAAACTTTCTAAGTTAATATTTTAGGAATTGATATGTTGAAATTATAAATCTAAGTGAATGTTATGTCTATAGTTTTGCTAGATACATTATTCTATTAGATCTATCTAACCTAAATTAATTTTATCCATAGAAATTTTTTTAAAAAAAAATTTTAAATTCCACACAAAAATTTAGAAGAATTGAGATCCAACGATGTTGTGGTAGAGAGAATTTGCCTCAAGAAAGCGCTAGGCTTTTGGCTGCTATAAATTACTCAAGCAAGATCCAAGTATAATGAAAACCCCCAAGTTTATATAAAAGAGATCTTCATAGGGCTATTATACCCAATATACAAGTCTTCTTTCATCAAACCACTCAAAATATAACAAAATATTCTAAACCCTCATTCCCCCATATGAAGGAAATTTTTTCTAAACTTCAATAATCCATATCTTTTAATCCAATTGTCTAAAACTACTCCAAATTTATATAAAGTACTGATATAGTCTTTACAACTACTATGACGAATTTCAACCATTGATTAATTATTGATATTTAGATATCATAAAAACCCTAGCAATAGTTTGAAACCCTTTATTATTGACACCTATACGCAAAATTCTTCATATTTCATAACTCCAACACCTAAATACTTTAAAACTTGGTATGTAGTTTTCCAACTCAATAATACACATCCTTAGAAATTTTGAGCTAAAAACTCATCCAAGAAAGCAAGATATGGTTCAAACCAACACTATAAAAAAATAGTAAACTTACTTCCCTTGGAATTGGATGCCGTGACTTTGTCCAAATTCTAAAAGCAGTTATTTCTTTGCAAAAAGTGTAGGTCTTAAAATTGCCTTTTCAACCGCACCTCCCAATCTTCAAAAGCCTTCGTACAACTTTGTATACCTTGAAAAGAGCATCAATATGTACCAAATCTTTACCTTAACTTTAAAAAATTATATCTTTCTCATCAGAACTCCAAATCGCCTAATTTTTGTGCTCAAATTATATCTAAAATCCTAATATTTCTAATCATAATCTCTATTCTTTGAATGACCGCCTCAAAGTTGCTCCAAACCTCAAGAAGGCAGCAGATAGCCTCTAGAAGTCCATTGGGCATGACTACCAGCCAATGGAGGTGATGGCCCCCATTCCTATTCTTCATCCATCTATTTTTTTATATTGGTGGTTCGGATTTTTATCCTTAGGCCCAATTTCAACTCTTAAAACTTTATACTAAATATCTAGGTTTCATATAACTTAAACACTATGGCCGAAAAAAAGAAAATAATCAAATATAATTTCTATCAACTCTATCTAAATTAGTTTACTAACCATTCTAGATCATACTAGAACTTATTAATATATTAAGTAATTTAGTTGATTTTTACACATTATAACCATTTACAACATGACATCCACCCCCTCCAAATCTGCACATCCTCCGGCATTTGCCAACATTCAATCTTCATCTTGTTACATGTCTTCCTCCGATTCTTCACTCTCTTGATTTGCTTGTGGATCCAATAAATATTCATAAAATCCTTTAATCAAAAGTCTTTCATCTCTTTTCCAAAAAAACCTTTACTTGTTTATTAGCTATTGGTATGTGGATGAAGGTTCCATCTAATTCTCGAAGAGAATAAGTACTATTATTATGGACAATTATTACTACATATGGCCCAACCATCTCCGAGCAAACTTCTTTTGGATACTATGCTGATGCTCAGAAATACTATCAAAAACCACTATCCAATCACCTTCTTGGATAGGCTTTAATCTCAACCAGTGATTTTTATCAAATCTCTATTTGTTATTCAGCCTTGCTGCTTTTAACCTCTCTGATGCCAATTGTTGATCCTCATGTAATCTCTCCATGTATTGGATTTGAATCTCTAATAGTCTTTTTTTAGATATTCTATTCTCCCAAGATAGAAAAAATTATGTAGAAAAAATTTCTTCTATAGGTATAATTGGCTTTTGTTTCAACATAAGTTCTATCGGTATATAGCCTGTTACTGTACTATGGATGGTCCTATAAGCCCATAAAGTAAACGGTAATAGCCTAGGCCATTCTTTAGAATTATCTTTACAACCTTTAATCAAAGCCTGGACAATTAGACGATGCCCCCTTTCACTCTTTCCATTTGCCTCTGGGTTATAAGCTGTGGTTAACTTTAATTTCATCACATAATTTTCAAAGAATTCTTTAGCTTCAGTTGTATCAAGTTCCCCTCTATCTGCTCTCATTCTTCTAATACATCTATACCGACTGAAAATATCCTCAAGAATAAATCTGCATACTTTGTTTGTATGTTTTGTCCGCAAGGCTCTATCTTCAACATAGTTTGATAGTTTCTCTCGTGCCAGTACCAAATATTTCATTCTCTATAGTCCAATTGGCATGGCTACCAGATCAATCACTCATTGAAAGTGAATAGAAAGAGGATAGGTTGGATGAAGTTCATCACGATACCTGATTTTTGATTAGAGTTGACACTTGAGGCACGATCCTACAAATTCCTCCACATCTTTATATAAGCCTTTCTACCAATACCGCTCTTTAATCTTTGTGTAGGTTGCCCAAACTCCTTTGTAACCAACCCAATGAGTATCGTGGAATTCTTTAAGAATCCAGCTCTTTATAAAAGTATCTCCAACCACCGTTAATAGTATTCCATCTTTTCTCTTCGATCTTTTCCAAGGATATCCATCTTGTAGGAAATATCCATAAGAATGCTATGTGATGGCTTTAAAACCTTTATCTGACCAACCTTCTTACCTTTGTAGAGTATTTAAATAGAGTCCAATATTCTTTAGCATGCCATCATGTAATCCAGTCTCAAAAGGCAAAATTTCTTCTACTCTTTCACTATTCAATGTAGATACATATTCCACATCTTCAATGCCATCTCCCTCATAGTCTTCTTGAATTATCATTTCTTTAAGTAAAGGTAGGCAATCAGTCTCTGATACAACATTAGCTCCAATCAAGTAGTTTTGTTGTCATACTGCATTTACGTGCAGTATATAAAAATATTATATATCTTGTATTTATTATTATTACATATGTGAATGCTAGAGGTTATTTTAGAAGATATTATAAGAAGAGGATTTATTTTAGCCACTTAGTTAGTGAATTAAGATGGCTATTTGTTTTGTTCCTGTCTTACTTATATCTTAGAATAGACTCTTTTGTAATTAGAAGAAAGGTAAAGCTTGTTTTACCTTTCTTCTTGACTTTTGAGGTAGAATGGACCTTGTAAGGGATAAGAAAGAAGAGCATGGGGTGAATAGGGCCTATCCAATAGGATTTGGCTGCCCATGTGGGCGTGTCATAGTCTAATATGGAAAGAAAGGGGGATATATTCTTCTTGCTAGACCTAGGGTTTGGCAGTTTTGAGTGGTGAACTTTGGTGAGAGACAACTCCGAGGATATAAAAGCATTTGTAATGAAGATTAAGGTGTATTTTCTTCAAGTTGTGAGGATTCTAGAACCTACTCACTTTCTTGTATTGGAGTTGTGAGCAAAAAGTTATGCTTGTTTTAGTATAGTGGGGTCTGCTGCTATCAAAAAGTGACGGCAGAAACTTTGATCTGCCATTGCAAGTTTGATTTCGAGTCTTTCTTAGTGAAACTTATTGAGAGTGTGGAAAATTGTACTAGCTTTCTATCAAGACATTTTTTTTAGCATTTTGAGTTGAAAAGGTAAAGTTGTGAGCTTGAGAGTGGAAAAGGATTTGTTGCCTCCTGACAAAGAGGGGTAGAGACTTTGTACAACCACCCAAGTCGGAAAATCTCTTCAATCTTTTTGATATTTTGAATGCTTATAGTAGCTTGTGTAAGCTTTTCATGAAAATAAAAATCAATACATTTGGATCTTTTATAAAAGTTTTATAAGCCGTGAAGTGTCAAGAGGGCAAATTGTTGCTAGGGTTTGAAGAGTAGAATCAACTAGCTATAAAATCTGGAGTTTGAGAGGCATGCATGTGAAATTTTAGAACAAGTTAGATGATAGAGTGAGCTTTCTAAAAAGCTATTGCATGCCCAATTTGGAGAAGAGAAGTAATCACAACAAAGGCTAAAGTGAAGAAGAGCTTTGCTGCCTTTGCATTTGCTGGGAAATTTTAGTGCCTATTTCTTTTAGCCATAACTTTTAAACGGTAAGTCACCTATTTGTGAAATTTTGATATGTTTTACAATGGATTATTGGCTTTCCATAGGCTATAAGCACACTTAATTTGAACTTTGGATGGATTTTTAGTGATTTATTTAGTTTCAACTTGTTGTATAACCTGTATTCCTCATATGCGGTTGTATTTTGAGGTATACTTGAATATATATATAGTTTGCTTATACTTATTATACAAGTATATATACTTGTATTTATATCAAGTATTTATACAAGTATTATACATAATATTTGTATAAGTATTTATATAAGTATTTATATAAATATTATACCTAGGATTAAATACTATTTTATACAAGTATTTGTATAAGTATTATACCAAGTATTATATAAGTATTTATACAAGTATTATTCAAGGATTTATACCTTATAATTGTATAAGTTTTGTACAAATATAAAAGAAGTATAACTTGAAAGTTTGAACAAATATTGTGCAAGTATAGAAGATATTTGGAAGGCTTCCTCTCATGTTCCCTACTAGTTCTAGTAGCAGCTAGGAACCCGACGTTTTCCCAAGGCGAATTCTCTCTACCTGACACCGGTCCACCTTTAAAGCTGTAATTGCATCCTAGAGTTCTTTCTTTATTTGTGGATATACCCTCTAACACTCTGTCAAAATTCTTGCTCCAAATCTAATAGCAAACCTATTTCCATTTACATCATTCTGTCCAACAGTCCAACCTGTCTCAATTGGGCTTGTATCCACCATTTTTATCACCAATTGGCCATCATCATAGCTCATTTGCCTCAAAATTGGTGGAGATTTTAGGATCCTTTTTAAAGTATCCATAGCCTCATTCTGTTCCTTGTCCCATTTGAATTTGCTTCCCTTCCTTAAAAGTTTATATAAAGGTTCCGACACATGAGCAAAATGAGGTATCCAAATTTGATATAAAACACAAGCCTCAAGGAATCTCCTCATTTCAGTAATACTATTACAAGCTTTCATTTTTGCAATAGCATCCACCTTTTTTGGGTTAGGCTTTCTTCCATAGTTTCCACACAAATGGCCCACTACCACAATTTCTTCAACTCCAAATTTAAATTTATCAATAGATAGGGTTAGATTTACCTCCTCAAGCCTCTTCAAAATTTTCTCCACATCCTCAATATGTTGTGAGACAAACTTTTTGCAACCAACTTCATCAACTGCTGCATCCTTAATTTCTTCTCTGCTACCTTTGATTGATATATCATCTACAAAAGGTATAGTTTTCTCAAGCACAAAGTCTTTTTAAATTTGGTTCATTGCATTTTGCATTTGTGCCACCAAATTAGTAGCACTTTGAGGCAATGTTCACATCCGTACCAAATCCCAAGGTGTTTTCATTGTTGTCAAATCCCATTGATAGCAAGTTGAAACTGATCATATCCAGAGTATAGATCTCCAATTGAATAGATGGCATGGCTTGCAAATGCCTCTGCAACCTCATCCACAATTGGACCAGATCCCTTGTTTCTGATCGTTATTCCATTAGCAGGTTGCATGTCTTGAATAAATCTTAATGCCTCAGATTTCTTTAGCACTGTATATCAACGATTGGAATATGAACCTATAGAAGGTTCAAGGATCTCCAATTCCATCTTTTCCTTGAGCAATTCAATAAGTTTTGGAAGCAAAGTTCTTGGAACTAGAATGGGTTTTAAGTCCCACGATACATGTGGAATTGTAAAGATCACCATAGGTGCTATTACATTTGGACGGACACATCCAATCTCATTAGGCCTAAATGCAAAGGCCTTTCTATATTTAAAAAGTATTTTCAAGAATAAATTCTTCTCGAGTTCAGTTAGAAATTCATCCCCTCCAATCTTTAATTTTCCAAGTATTTCCTCCGTAAACTGATGTCCAATCCCTTCATAGCTCCTTAATCTTGGTTCCATCTCAACTTACTTGATATGATTTCTTGAATCCTCTCGTAGTTGAATTGCCATCGGCTTCACTTTCTTTGCTATTGACTTGTACTTGGCATCCACCCTAGCTTCAATTTCCCATCTATAAACTTCAATCTTTTCATCTCTATCTTCCATGAATTGTTGTATTTCATCATAAAAGCACTAATCATGGATTCCAACCATGACATTGCGGCCATTTGCTTTCTCAACCAGCTCATCCATTCTTTCTAATTGTTGCTGAAGAACAACAAAAAATCCAGCCCATTCTACTATTCCAAAAATAATTTCATCCTCCAAAATCATCTCCATTTTTTTGTAAGTCTTTTCCATTTTTTTTATATTGGCTCTACATCTAGAAGCCATCATACTCACACTTTTGAAACCCAAAATACTGTTGTCAGTCAAATTTAAAACTTTGTAACTGTCATTATGTACATTGGAGAATGCCACTGTGAACGGAATACTTGCACCTGCGGACCCCCATCCTCCACATGTGCTTCTCAAAAATCTTGAAACACCTCTTTAGTATTAAGAGGTACCTCCCGTAATTGATCTCTATACCTCTCATGTTTTGGCTTCACCGTAAAAAATTGCACTGAGTTTCTTCCATCACAGCTTCAAATCCTTGCATAATGGGATCCATCATCCAATACCTTGGTCTCCATCCTCGAAGTTATAATATAAGACTGTCCAAGAATGATTGGGTATGTGCTACAAGCTTGCACAAAGAAATTTTGATCCACTTCCACATTACCAATCTTGGTTCTTACCATAGGACATGCACCAAAGAGCCCTCTTTTTTCATTATTGACTATCCTTAGTACCCAACCATGACCGGTATCAATAGGCAATTTTCCCCTCTTATAAATCTACTTGGACATTATATTGATTACTGATCCATAGTCCACTAGAACCAATATGGTTTCATCCAAATTTCCAAGTTTAACTCAAGCTTTTGTAGTGGCCCTTGTCGAATATGGATGAGCATATCCTATCTTCCCTTCACTCATAATCTCATCACCAGCAGCAGAAAAGCATACATTTATTACTACTTCCTCTATATAGCTCCCTTCATTTCTTTCTGTTATCATATTGATATGCCATTCATTTTCACAACCATTCATATCCTTTTGAACTTTCTAATCTTCATTCTTATCTATAGATTTTTCCAAATTTGTTTGAAATTTAGAAGAATTCATATCCAAGACTTCAATCTCCAAATCTTCAGTCATATCATCTTCCAAAATTTCTTCCTGTTGCTCTTTAATTCTATAAAGTTTGATTTTATCCTCTCCAATCTGACCTTTGTTAGTTTTTGGACCACACATGATAGAGAACAATTGTCCAATCTCATTCTCTTCTTTTTCGGTCATACAAGTATCTATTGCACTAGACATAACCGTTTCAGTAGTCATTTGATATTTTCTTTTTATAATATTGATTATTAGTTCATGAAAATCTTTCTTTGCAATTTCCAAGGCTTTCTTCAAGGTAAATTCTATCTTGGCATCTAGAATTTGTTCTTCTAAAATGCCTTTCATATCCACTGAAGATTCAATATCAGATCAAAGTTTATAAGCAGGGCCTTTAGCCTTACCTCTTCTTGTATCTTCTTCCTCCTTCTTCTGACCCTTTTCCATCCTTTCCTCCCATTTCTCCTTAGGCAATGATAGATCTCCAAGATGTAAAGTTGAGGGTATCATTTGGGGTGGTCGGTTGGTTATAGGATTTGCTTGTTCTTTCTTCTTATCACCTTCACTACTTCTTCGACTCTGTCTTTTGTTGGCAGGCTCTCCACCCCCTTCTTCTTCTACATTTCTTCCCTTCTTCACTTCCACACATACATCTTGGATTTCATCCTTTCCATGCTTCCTTTCAAAATAGGCTTGGATGCTAGTTGCATCCACTGGATCATCCCATCCAGTTTTTTGCCTAATAACTTGAGCCCCCCGTATCATAGCCTCTCGATTTATTGTAGATGGAATTTCAACATTGTTTTGCCATGCTATGATCTGATAAGCATTGGCATTACCTGATTCTCGGACTCTAGACTTCACCATTCAATCCTCCATCAATCGTTTCATTCCACTTTTGCCAAAATTGATACTCAAAGGAGAATTTGTAGCCGCATCTCTGATCCTTCCCTCCTTAAAAGTTATCTTGCCATTTTTCAAAGCCCCAGCATATTCTGTACAATTATTTCTATTGTGGCTAGTATCATCGTACCAGATGCACCTCATCACATAGTTCTTTGATGGCTATAATGGCTATGATGGTCTACTCCCTTGATTCCTCTTCAATTCATTCATTTCAACCCTTAGATCATTTATTCTCTTTATCAATTCTTCCAGTGTATTATCATCCATAAATTTTCCCTTTTCATAGACCATAGATGGTACCGCTAGTTTTAATGGCACACTTGAAAATGATAAAGCAACCGGTTTTTTAAGTTTGCTTATCAATGTGGCTTCAATATAGATTTCAGCTCCTCTAGATCGCACCCGTTGTTGCTTTGCCAATAGGATGATGGACTCCTCCACTTTTCTTCAGTCCATACTAAATCCACCTTCAGTAGCTCCATCTCCCAAAAGTAAAAAGAGTCTATCTTCTAAAACCTCATCTACAGCTTGTAGAAACAATTCAACCTTCCGACCATCCATAAAACACTTTTCAAATACAGGAAGTTGTCAATACCTCTTTTCAAATATTCAAAGAAGCTTGTTTGGTCCCATTTGCCTTCCAGGTCGTTATTCCATCCAATCCAAAAAAAAACTCTTTGTCAATCTATCTATATCTTCATCAAAAAACTCATCTCATATCTGTTCTTCAAATCTAGACTATGTAATTGGTACAATACTTGTCCTCAAATGACACACCCAATCTCGAATTTCAAGAAGAACAGCCAGATCAAAGGTTTCAAGCATTCAAACCTCCAAAACTTGATGTATTTCCATCTCACATACATAAATTCAAAGGAATTTGGTGGCATCTTTACCATCAAACCTGCCCACCTTATCGATGACGCCTCATAATGCCTTTGTAGCTTCATTGCCATCTGTATTTGCCCTTAGTTGCTCCATAAGTATCGTAATAGCTCGTAAAATATCCATCGATCCTCCAACTCCAATTCTTTCATTTGAATTTTTCCTAGATTTTACATCCCCCATCTTTTCTTGTTGAGAAATTAATACCTTCAGGCTCTCTCAATGGAAGCACCAAATAATGTCATGGTAGAGAGAATTCGCCTCAAGAAAGCGCTAGGCTTCTAGCTGCCACTAATTATTCAAGCAAGATCCAAGTATAATGAAAACCCCCAAGTTTATATAAAAGAGATCTTCGTAGGGCTATTACACCCAATATACAAGTCTTATTTCATCAAACCACTCAAAACATAACAAAATATTCTAAACCCTCATTCCCCCATATGAAGGAAAATTTTCCCAAACTTCAATAATCCATATCTTTTAATCCAATTGTCTAAAACTACTCCAAATTTATATAAAGTACTGATATAGTCTTTACAACTACCATGACGAATTTCAACCATTGATTAATTATTGATATTTAGATATCATAAAAATCCTAGCAATAATTTCAAACCCTTCATTATTGACACCTATATGCAAAATTCTTCATATTTCATAACTCCAGCACCTAAACGCCTTAAAACTTGGTATGTAGTTTTTCAACTCAATAATACACATCCTTAGAAATTTTGAGCCAAAAACTCATCCAAGAGAGCAAGATATGGTTCAAACCATCATTATAAACAAATAGTAAACTTACTTCCCTTGGAATTGGATGCCCTGACTTCGTCCAAATTCTAAAAGCAGTTATTTCTTTGCAAAGAGTGTAGGTCTTAAAATTGCCTTTTCAACCGCACCTTCCAATCTCCAAAAGCCTTCGTACAACTCTGTATACCTTGAAAAGAGCAACAGTATGTACCAAATCTTCACCTTAATTTTAAAGAATTATATCTTTCTCATCAAAATTCCAAATAGTCTAATTTTTGTTCTCAAATTATATCTAAAATCCTAATATTTCTAATCATAATCTTTGTTCTTTGAATGACCGCCTCAAAGTCGCTCCAAACCTCAAGAAGGCAGCAGACAGCCCCTAGAAGTCCATTGGGCATGACTACCAGCCAATGGGGGTGAAGGCTCCCATTCCTATTCTTCATCCATCCATTTTTTTATATTGGTGGTTTGGATTTTCATCCTTAGGCTCAATTTCAACTCTTAGAATATTATACTAAATATCTAGGTTTCATATAGCTTAAACACTGTGGCCAAAAAAAAAAAAAAAAATCAAATATAATTTCTATCAACTCTATCTAAATTAATTTACTAACCATTCTAGATCACACTAGAACTTATTAACATATTAAGTAATTTAGTTGGTTTTTACACATTATAACCATTTACAACATGACAATGATTGGATAAATAAGTCATACCTATAATGTCACAAGACATATTTGTACTCAATCTATTGAAACTAAATCCTAATCAAGTAATAGAAGAAGAAAGATTGGACTCAAAATCCTTTAATCTTATTATAAAAATAAATCAAGAAGAAAAAATATTAAGATCTAATTTTCCTTCAATGGATCATGACAAGAAAGCGTCTTCCAATCCTATATTCATAAATTCCTTGCTCCAGTCAAGAGGTTTGTCCATTATAATTCTAGAGGGATTGCAAGTAATTCTCATGCCTCACAATCTGCTAATCTTTAAAAGGACTAGAAATGACGACCCAACAACACATATAGAAAGGTTTATGGAACTTCTTACAATATGTTTGATAATCAATCCTTGATATTATCTTTTGTGGTTTTTGATTATATTAAAAGATGGAGCTTAAGAATAGTATAGAAACCATCCTTCAAAACCTTTAAAAATTGGAGCATGCTGATGAGAACATTTTTAAAGAAGTTTAGACTAGAAGTAGGACAAAGTAACATCCTTATGGCCCTTTTTTTTGAGATAAAGAAAAGAAGAACAGATTGGCAAATATATTTGGCGATTTAAACTAATAATAAATTGATTTATAAAAATTCTTCTCATGGATGACACTCTTATCTATTTTTTTATCGAAAGATTCAATAAGGAGGTTACAATTAAAGAAATCCTCAAAAAAAGGCCAAAAAACTTAGAAGATGCCAAAAAGATAGCATGGGTGATTGAAAACATTGAAAAACAAGAAGAGATGATGTGAAAGAAGAAAGACTATAGAATCCCAAGTTTTATTCCAATCTATGCTTAAAATGTGAATAAGTCTCAAGGACACCTTTATGAAACTGTGAAAAATGAATTCCAACCTATAAACCATTATCCTATATTATTAGAGATAGACTATCACTTAGCTTTTCAGAATTGATATATCCAGAGGATGGAAATAGGTAGAAGGAAGAACTTAAAAATGAAATCTTTCAAAGCCAAAGGAGATTCCAAAAGGAGCTCTTACAATAGATAAAAATCATGTAAGAACAAATGATCTTTTTAATTAAAGGCCAAAATCTAAACGAAGTTCCACCTCCCATACAATTTGGTAGGCATACTTCAAGATTGCAGTGCACTCAATATAACCAATAAGGGCATACTAGTCAATTTTATTCAGATCCACAAAATTACCAATATAATCTTAGACAGCAATAATCTTATGTCCTTTTATAAAAGCCAAATCAATGTAAGATCTAATTCTCATCTATAAAGCCATGATTATCCTAATCAAGGTTTTAAAAATCAACCAAGATCAAGGTAGGAAGTACATCACTTTTGTAGCAAAAAATAACTACTTGATAGTTGTTCAATAGAAAATAGAAATATTTATAGAAATTGTGGAAGAAACCACCTTATAAGCATATCTAGGCAAACTAATAAGATAGTTCCTTTAAATTTTTCACAAGCAAATTATCATCAACAAGTTCAAGATCATTTGAGGAGGGCAAGAAATCAAAATTTTTACAATATCTTGAAACTTCCAAATCTATTTTATGTTTATAGTAATAACCATCAAAACCAATATCCTCTCTCAAGTTTAAATACTAAGTAGAGATTAATCCCTCTAAATGGTGGTTACTCTCAATATAGCCAACAATATGATGGTCAAAGCTCTCAAAATGTACGATTTATAAATTAGATCAATAGTGGAATGATTGGACAACAAGCTTCTATTTCTTTTGTAATAATTTAACTTATACTTTTTGTATCAAATTTGATTATATATGAATTGCTTCAATCCAAGGTACAAACACCACCTATGATGCCTGCCTTGGCAATTATGACAAGGTCTAGGTACTCTAGTCCTCTTTTTCCTACTTCAATTAATAATGAGAATAGTTCAAAAGATTTTCTTTACTTTTCAAATTTAAATAAAGTCACAAGGGATATAATGGCTAATATTAGAGATTCTAAGAAATTATCTCAAGTCCTTAAATATAGCTTAAATAGATTACTAAGGACCTTGAAATTTTCTTCTAAGAAAGAGTGGAAAGGTCCTAAAATTCCCGACCTTGAATTTAGTCCTTTAATTCAATTTAAAGGTGAAGATTAAGTCAAGTCATATAATTTATGGAAGGATTTAAGAAAAATTAAGGCAGATATCACAATTGCTGAGTTATTGGAGGTTTCTATCATGGACATACTTTAAGTCATTACTAGAACTTTTTGTAGTCTTTTAGAACCTTCTATAGTTTTTTAGAATCTTCTAGAATCTTTTAAAATCTTCTAGAATCTTTTATAATCTTTTAGAATCTTCTTTAGTCTTTGAAAATCTTCTAAAATCTTCTTCAAGCTTCTAGAATATTTTGAGATATTCTTAGGACCCTCTAGAATCTTCTTCAACCTTCCAAGACCTCTCGTAGATTTTTTAGAGTCTTCCAAAATCTTCTTTAAGCTTCTAGAATATTCTAAGATATTCTTAGGACCCTCGAGAATCTTCTTCAATCTTCCAAGACCTCTCGTAGACTTTTTAGAATCTTCCAAAATCTTCTTCAAACTTCTAAAATATTTTAAGATACTCTTAGAAGGTTCAATAGGACATAAGGCCTCATAGTATAAATAAGAGGTAAGACTGAGGAGCACCTCAGTCTTGCCAACACAAATCTTAGAGCAATCCAAAGTGTTGCTTTGTTTTTGATATTAATCCAGTTTCTTATTCTTGATCTAGTTTTTGTTCCTATCCATCCAATTCTTTGTTTTTGAAGTTATTCTGGTTTTGATTTCTTTTCTTTGGTTCTTGGCTAACCTACTATCTAGCATCTTTGAGAATTTGGCAAGACTGACTTATATAATTATATTAGAGCTTAGATCTCTTGATAGAGAGTGGATTACCCTTCTTCAAGATATTATTGCATTCTAGAGGAGTGCGGACTATCCCCCTCTAAACTGATATGCTTACTTGTTGTAGTTGATTTTTCTTTGGAATGAGTGGATTATCCCTTTTTTAAGTTATATCACTACATTTTAGAGGTTGCAGATTACCTTCCTCTAAACTAATTATCTAAAAATATTCCTTTTAGTATAAAAAATACTAACGGCTTATCAATTTATTTTTTTTTAAGATGGAAATAGATCAGATTAATGGAGGTGCATCTTCACAAATAGAGAATAAAAAAGCAACACTTGCAGATCTTTGAGCCCTATTGGATATGATACGAGAAGAAATGGCATTTTTTTGATACTCAAAAAAAGAATCGTAAATAGAGCAAGTATCTGAAAAAACTAAGCGAGAGATTCATAACTTACAACAAGAGATTATTCGATTAAGAGAAACAAGTGGTAAACAAGCTATGTACACAACTTCTCTAGAAGTTCCAAGGATTATCATAAAAGAGCCAAAAGCTAGTATGCTTGATAAGTTTGATGGAAGAAGATCCAACTTTCAAGGATTTGTATAACAAGTGCAACTTTACTAATGAGTATATCCTTCTCATTATCTACATAGATTCACTCAAGGCGCTTCTGTAGGCACCTTTTTATCAGAAAGTGCTCGATCATGGTTTGCGCCATTATTGGAAAAGAATTTTTTGATCTTATACAATTTAGAAGCTTTTATGAAAAGATTTACTGCTGTATTTGGAGACAGTGATCAAAAGAGGGTGGCAAAGAGGAAGATCCAAAATCTACAACAAGGGCAACATTCACCTATAATTTATGCCGCAAAATTTCAACAATTTATTTGTGACCTTGATTGGAATGATAAGGCTTTTATGACTCAATTTCATTATGGCCTAAAAGATGATGTAAAGAATTTATTAATCACGATGCCAAGAATTAAAAGCTTAGAAGAACTCATAGCTCAAGCTATTACTTGTGACAATCGCCTATTTGAAATACAACAAGAAAGGCAATCAATTTTTAACAATACCTATCAAAGTACAACTGCTATATTTTCAAGAGTATTGGAAAAGCCATTAACATATCTTGAACCTATGCAAATTAATGCAACTCAATTTAAGCGATTAATACCAACAGAAAAGAGTAGATGTCAGCAAGAGAATTTATGCCTATATTATGGCAAACCCAATCACAAGGCAGCAAATTGTCCAAATAAATCTAAATAATTCAAAGCACGAGGTATAATATCTGAATTAGAAAGGTCAAAAAATGAAGAAATTTAGTCACAATAGAGACCTTACGGTTGGACACCTCCAAATCTAAAGCACCAAAAAAAGATCTCTTTTTACCTCCAGATCCAATATCTTGTTTTATATTTTTTGTATCTATAAAAACCTTAAAATAAGAAATTTCGGCTAAAGTCCTTTTAGATACTGGAGCCTCAGCATGCTTTATGGATAAGAATTTTGCAACCAGGCATAATCTACTACTTATAAAGAAGATCCATCCTACACCTGTTGAAGTCATTGATGGATAAAATCTTATATCAGGAGATGTTGTCGAAGAAATCCAACCATTGGAAGTGATACTAGGAGATCAAATATCACAAATTATTTTCAACATCATTAGATGTTTAAAAAATCCTATTGCCATTGGACTTCCTTGGTTTGAACTATATAATACTGATATTGATTGGAGTACGCAAAAAATTTTCTCAAGATCCACTCATCAAAAGAAAAAATAAGGTACTGCTCTATTCCTTAAAGCTAAAGCATTTATGCAAGCAGCAAAAAAAAAGAGATGTATTTGCATTGTATGCTATTCCAATGAAAGATCCAACGGAGCAACTAAAGCAGGAAATTCCTAATCAATATTGCCACTTGAAAGACATATTTGAAAAGAAAAAAGCAGACATATTACTCGAACATCGTCCTTATGATTTGCAATTGAATTACAAGATGGAGCTCAACCTCCATTTGGTCCAATTTATAATCTGTCACAAACGAAGCTTAAAAGACATGGATAATTGGAATATTTTATCCATTAGAAGGGCTATGGAATTAGCAAAAGAATATGGAAACCCTCAGATAATCTTAAGAATGTACTTACGAATGTTTGCCAATTCCATCAACAATATCCTAAAAAACCTAGATTCAATGGTTATTGAAGATTTCGTAGACAGTAACATTCTCGGCTTCTAAATGACGCTTCATATCAACAACAAAAGACCAATATAAAAAAAAAAAAGCCACAACAAGACTTGAACTTGTATTTTCTTAGGATAGAATAGATCTTGCTAGAAGCTTATTAGTTATCATGTCAAATCTTTGTGTTTTAAGGAAATTGCAAGAATAAGAATCAGAAGATTCTTCTGCCATACAAGCAGTTGGAGAATCATTGCAACTTTCACAATCTGCTAGGTTTAAAGAACATGGACAAGAAGAAGAAGGAGTATCCCAACTTCAGGTAAGGCCACGCTTAGAGTCTTTGGAGATACGGCCTCATCACAAAAATCTTGATTCAAATGCCCTTACTTTGATAATATTCCTCGAAGTTGGAAGAGTGACTCTAGGTGGACCAGAAATTATTTTTGGAGGATGTTTTGAAGGTCGCAACGAAGAGCAAATTCTTGGATGGGATGTTGGTCTAACAGAGGTTATATTTGGAGGACATTGACGCCATATCAATGGAATTGTTGAACTGATAACCAACAAACAAAAGACGGAATATGTTGTTTCTCTACTCCGACATATTCTAGAATTTTTTTGCATGTAATTTGATCATTAAATTGCTTTGGCTCTTTGTGAAACTTGTTGTTAGAAAGAAAGGTGATGTCACAGACATACTTTAAGCTATTACTAGAACTTTTTATAATCTTTTAGAACCTTCTATAACTTTCTAGAATCTTTTAGAATCTTCTAGAATCTTCTAGAACCTTCAAGAATCTTCTTTAGTCTTTGAAAATCTTTTAGAATCTTCTTCAAGCTTCTAAAATATTCTAAGATATTCTTAGGACCCTCTAGAATCTTCTTCAACCTTCCAAGACCTCCTGTAGACTTTTTAGAGTCTTCTAGAATCTTCTTCAACCTTCCAAGACCTCTTGTAGATTTTTAAGAGTCTTCCAAAATCTTCTTCAAGCTTCTAAAATATTTTAAGATATTCTTAGAAGGTCCAATAAGACATAAGGCCTCATAGTATAAATAAGAGGCAAGACTGAGGAGCACCTCAATCTTGCCAACATAAGTCTTGGAGCAATCTAGAGTGTTGTCTTGTTTTTGATATTAATCCAGTTTCTTATTCTTGATCTAGTTTTTGTTCCTGTCCATCCAGTTCTTTGTTTTTGAAGTTATTCTGGTTTTGATTTCTTCTCTTTGGTTCTTGGGTAACCTGCTATCTTGTATCCTTGACAATTTCTCCTCTAATAAAATGGAACTTTAAAATAAGCCTTCTCATTAAAAGATGGCAATAATCTAAAGCAAAAATCCTATTTCATATTAAAACAATTTAAATGGCAGAAGAGGTAAAGGCAATTGAGCTACAAGTATGTATGGTAGATAAAATCATATCCTATACTATTGTGGATGGAGGTTGTAATTTGAATATTAAACCAATGAGAACTATGAAAAAATTAGAATTTAATATCACTAGTCCCTCTCTATTTGTGATTAAGATAGCTAATCAAAGCCAAGACACATCTTTGGGACAAATTAGTGGTTGTATAATGATGATATGAGGTAAAGAATATTCTTTTATTTTTCATATGATTTACATGCATCTCAATAAAAATTCATATCAATTACTTCTAGATAGATCTTGATTCAAGGCAACTAATGCAAAAATTGATTGGGGAGGTAAGAAGCCCCACATCATCTATGGGCCACCAAAAAACTTGACTAAAATTCTTATTCAATCTTAAAGATTGTTTTCAACTAAAATCTCATCTCACTCTTCAGAAGATGAGATTTTGAGTCTCCAATCATAAATAAAATTCTAAAAGAAGGTTAGATTTGCTAATTTAGTAGCAAATGAGGGAATTCACTCAAATATGGTCCAATCAAGTCTATAAGAATATATGGGTCCTGGACTATATAATTAGGAAGATGATGGAGAATTCACTTAGTGGTTAAAAAATCATCCTATTTCAAGTAGAGATAAGGTCGTAAGTGTTAATTTCATAGATACTTTTGATATTTGGCAAAATCTGGAAGAAGTAGATTTAGCAATCTTAGTAGATGACATCAAATATGAAGACATCTTTGGAATGAACTTTGATAGCATTCAAGTTCATGAGTTAAAAAAGTTAATAGAACAAGGCAACCTTACTCCATCTTTATAATTTAAATAAATTTCTATTGGTCTTACAACTGAAAATACTGTGACCAACTATCCATAAATACCAAATGATTTGTATGAAAGATCTATAGAGCTATTTTATGTACATGACCTTGATTATAAGTTGATGGATGTATCTTAAGAAAATAAAGGTCCAAAACTAATCAAAATTAGAGTTCAATTGATAGAAGATGAGTTGTTAAGTTATAAGTCATTAATTATGGAATATAAGGATGTATTTTCTTGGTCTTATAAAGACCTCAAGGACATACCTTCTAAAGTAGCCCAACATCACATTCTACTTCTTCATAATTCAATTTGCGTTGTCACGTTGTAAATTAAAACATAATGTGAAAGATATAAACGAATGTGTTAATATAAAAAGATTAAGATTAGAAGAAGAGAGGATGAAAAAGAGAAGGGATTGTGGTTATAACCACATTATCTTGGAGGTTATAATATTTATCACAAGCTCAGGGATGATAGGTAGGCCAAACTACTAATTTCTTGCTGAAATTCCCACTAGTAGTACCAAGTCATGAAGCCAAGGATTTCTACAGTGAAGTCAAGTGGATTCAAACCCACGTCAACTCCAAAGTAGTTAAGAACTTAACCACACAAGCTTCTTTGACTTGGCAGTATAGGATGTAGTTCTTTCTTTTTTATCTCTAATCTAATCTTAATTGTTTTTTTCTACTTATTAGATTTTTTTCTATTTTATCTTAGATCTACTTTACCTTTATTCTCTTCTATTTTAGATCTAAACTTAAATGTTGTGGGCTGAAATTAGAAGAGAAGTTGGTAGAAAAATAATAGTAAGAGATAGAATAGAAATTTATCTCAAAAAGTGAGATTTCTTCAAATTAATCCAAAAGAAAAGATTGAAGAGGTGGAAAGACATGGCTAAGGTGTCTCTTTGACTAAGGGAAGAAGAAAGACCAGGCTGGGATGACAAGAAGGGGTCGTGAAGAAGAAAGATGAGGGTTCTTTTGGAGGCATAGGGTTTCTTTTTCATAGATAGTATACATTTTTGTATGTAGAAGAAGCTTAGAGAGGATTTTAAATGCAATTTTTTGTGGAATTATAGTAGACAAGATAAAAAATATATAAAAATAATTTTCATGTCTTTTGGTTAAATATCAAGGGAGATATGAGTCGCCAAAGTTGCAAGTGTTTAAGACTAGGGCAGTGAGGGTTACTAAATTTTGGGCCTCAGCTCTTGAGAACCATTTTAGACTTTAGAGGCAAACTTTGTTGGGGTTTTGTTCCTGATAGAGTTTACTACTTTGTATCAAAATCTTAAGTCAATATGATTTTTGAGCAAAGAGTTATGAGTGAAATTGT
This sequence comes from Physcomitrellopsis africana, assembly GCA_036785485.1. Lineage (NCBI taxonomy): Eukaryota > Viridiplantae > Streptophyta > Bryopsida > Funariales > Funariaceae > Physcomitrellopsis > Physcomitrellopsis africana. The sequence goes on along the minus strand of JAWRVF010000390.1, from coordinate 56,639 downwards.
AACCGGATGTAGGTGAAAAGAGAAATAGAGTGAAAGCAGAATTGGGGTTTGTATGGGCAAAGTGTGTGTGTGGATTTTTTGGGTATGAATGGAGTTAGGGAAGGAATTTGAGTGTGAAATTTGATAGACATGATCTAAGCAAGTTAAGAAAGAGATGAGAGTAAGTTTGATACTCATTTGTCTTATGAAAAAAATATTATGCTCTTTCAAAGTGATAGGGATCTATCTCCAAGTCAGTGAAGTTTGGGGGAGTATATCTTTGTGATCAGAGTAGTATTTTGGATAAAATTTATTGGGGTTTGTAGATATATGAGTCTATTAAGTTGTGTAAAAAACTGATTGCTATTGGAGTTATGTTTAAAGAATTATGAGGAAATTTGTAGTCGGATCCAGAGTTGTTAGAAGACAGAATTAAAGGAGAAGGATAGAGTCTATAACTCTATTTCAAAGAGGAATTTTGGAGAAAAAATTGGAGGATGTTTACAACATAAAGCAAGCAACAAGCCTACCAAATTTCAATACTTGGGGTTTTGATAATGAGGAGCAATGAAGGTGTGAAGCAAAGGGGGTCTAGAATCAAAGGCAGCATGGAGGGATTTCTTTGACAACATGGTTCTCTCCAACCACATGAGCTATAATCAAAAGGATTATGGGGTTTGCTTCTTTACTTCCTTAAGTACTTTGTATCCAAATTTCGCATCAATTGATGTGATATCCTAGGATTTATGGGCAAATTTGAGGGCGGGTTTCTAAAGGCAGAGTATGTTAGGGTTAATAAAGTATGTTTTTATGTAAATTCTTCAATTTTATGAACTTTATGAATCTCATCTTGCACTTAAGAAACTAGAGGCACAAAAGATCTAGTGTTTTTTAGGGCTAAGACTCTCACCACGACACTATGAGACAAAAGGAAAGAAGTATGAATCCCAACTTATAACTATTTGTCAAAATTGAATTAAAAAAACTCTTCCAAGCTAGATTTATTCAATGCATAGAGATTAGAGATTGGATCTCACCAATAGTATTAGTTAAGAAGAAAAATAGGAAACTTCAAGTGTGCATACATTATAGAAATTTTAATAAATATACCTAAAAGGATCACTTTTCCCTCCCATTTATAAACACCATCTTAGAAGAGGTGGCTGGACATGAATTATGTATATTTATGGATGGATATTCAAATTACAATTAAATTTCTATAGTCCTAGAGGATCACCACAAAACAACTTTTATTACATCTTGGAGCACCTTCATCTATGTGATTATGCCTTTTGGACTTTGCAATGCTACTTTGGCATTTCAAAGAGCAATATCATATGCCTTCTGAGACTTGCTACATAAATCAATGACAGTGTTTATTAATGATTTTAGCAACTAGTCTTCTAAAACAATATATCATGAGTGTATAAAGTCTTATCTTCAAAGATGTAGAAGAGCTAAGATTACTTTCAATTCTGACAAAATATTCTTAGCAGTTAAAAGAAGAGTCATACTTGGATATATAGTCTCAAAAAATGGTAGGGAACTAGACCTAGAAAAGGTCAGGATAATTGTAGAATTAAAACCTCCTTCAACGGTCAAGGAGGTACAAAAAACCTTAGAACATATTAGATGATATTGAAAAGTAATACATGACTATGCTACCATTTCTATACCTATCATTAGACTTTAATAAAAAGATGTGAAGTTTGAGTAGAGTGAAGAATGTAAAGAGGCATTTGACATTCTTAAGGCAAAACTTAGCACATACTTTATTTTAAGACCACCAAATTGGTCATTACCTTTCCATATACTTTATAATGCTTCATTTGTAGTAATAGAAAGTATCTTATATCAAGCAAGTAGAGAAGGAGGCAAGGACTATTCCATAGTCTTTGCAAGTAAACAATTAAATCTTGCGGAGAGGAATTACACTACCACAAAATAGAAATATCTTGCCATGGTTTTTTTTGTCAAAAAATTTAGATACTACCTCCTCTAAAATGCAATAGTATTTTTTGTAGACCACATGGCAATCAAATATCTTGTCAATAAGGTGGAATTGAGTAGTAGACTAGTAAGGTGGGTGCTTCTATTAGAAGAATTTGATAATACTATAGAATACAAGCTAGGAAGGATACATATGTAAGCTAATGACTTATCAAAGTTTTCAAGACTTATGGGCAAAGATCCAATTGATGATATCTTAATAGATGAAAGTCTATTTGTTCTTTCAACAACCTCTACTTGGTATGAATTAATTACCAAATTTTTAACCATCCAAATCATGCCTTCTCATTTATCTAAAATAGAATGTCAGAAGGTCTAAATTAATAATAGGTATTTTTTTATAATTGGAGGCAAATTATATTAATGCAGAATAGATGGGATGTTAAAAAAAATATGTGATGGAAAAAGAAATCCCTACAATTTTATCGACATGCCATGAAAGCGTATATAGGAATCATTTTTCAGAGATATTGATACAACAAAAGATCTTTAGAGCCAGCTACTATTGGCCTATTTTATTCTAAGGTTTCCATAAGTAGATTAAAATATATGATACATGTCAAAGATACACTAGAAATGACCTCCAAATGAGCTTATCCCTTTATATATCTTAATCTTTAATTCCATTTGAAAAATAAAAAATAGATTATATTAAAGAAGTTTATTCTAATTCTACTTGTGGAATGATGCACATAGCTGTAGCAACCAAGTACCTTATCAAGTGGATTGAAACAAAGGTAATGAAGACCAATAATACTAAATAAGCAGCCAAGTTCATTTATGAGCAGATTATCACTAGGTTTGGATGTCCAAAAGTTCTAATTAGTAATAGGGACTAGTATTTCTTAAATGAAGTAATAGAAGACTTGACCTCACAATTCAAAATTGATCATAAAAAGACTATCTCTTATCACCTTCAAATCAATGGGCATATGGAGAAGGTAAATCAAATTTTGGTTAATATCCTTAGAAAAACCATAACAACTTCTAAACGGGATTGGGATACCAAGCTTCTTGCAACTTTATGGGCTTATAGGACCATGTTTAAGGTGACCACTAAAGCCACTCCATTTTCTCTAGTTTATAGCATAGAAACCATTTTACCAATTGAATTTGAAATCTCTTTTTTTTAAATTGCCTTAACAAAAAAATTGTCAATTAAAAAATATTTGATGGATAGATTGGAATGTCTAGAAGGTCTAAATGAGGCTGAAAGATGGAGTGCTCAATACACAGAGGCTATACAAAGAAGAAGAAAAATTGCCTTCGACAAACGGCACAAGATTAGAATTCTTAGGGCTGGCATGTTTGTCCTTTATAAGATGCTAGGAGATTAGATTTTCTAAGAAAATTTGATGCCTTATGGTTGGGCCCTTATGTAATTAAAGAAGTCTTTTTAAACAATTCAGTTTGGTTGTAAATATTAAACAAAGAACTTTTAAAAATAGATATAAGGAATATAGAATATGATTTGTATCATACATAAAAAATAAAAAATAAAATAAAATAAAAAATACCTTATTCTTATATTCATATTTATCCAAGATAATATATATATATATATATATATATATAGAATATTAGAACTTATGATTTTATATGTAATAAATATCCAAGAGGAGTTGAAGTATTGATCATAAGAGAGGTTATTACTAAAGTATCCCGGATTTGAATCCAATTGGAAAAATGAGCTATCTTAATGAGTTAATGTTAATATAAAAAATGACCAACTTTGATATCCAATGGATATATAGGTCTTAGAAGGTTGATACCAAAATCTTTTCATGTTGAAGAGGAATCTAAAAATATTATCCTTTTATTTTTTATTTTTTATTTTTTACTTTGATTTCTATTTTTTATAATTATTAATTTTAAGATTTGATTTAATTCTTTATTATTTGACTAATGAATCCTAATAAATCATAATTTGACTAATGAATCCTAATAAATCTTAGTCAAATCCTAGTCAAGTCTCAATAAAATCCTAATGAAATTCTAATGAAATCCTAAATCCTAAATAAGCTTTAATAAAATCCTAACCAAATCTTAAATGAATCCTAAAAAATCCTAACTAAATCCTAATCAAATCCTAATAAATCTTATAGAAATCAAATCTAAAAATTAATCAAATCTAATAAATCCTTATTAAATTCTTATTAAATCAAATCAAATAATAATAAGGATTTTTATAGTCAAATCTTAATAATTAAGATTTATTAGGATTCATTAGTCAAATTCTTTATTATTTTTTTATGATTTTTTTATAAATTATTTAGATTTTTTTTATGTTTTTTTATAAATAATTAAAAAATTTATTAAATTCTTTAATAGTTGAGCATACTTGTTAATCTTTAATTATAATTTACATGTAATTCTATTAGAGGTGTTAGGACTTATTATTGTAATTTTTTATTTATCTTCTTCAGCTAGATATCTGGTGCATTTTCAAGCAAGACTTCATGTAATATGACAATGTGCCTATACTCCAAACTTAAAGCCTATTAGTCGTATATAAAACCAAAATAGGCTCAAAAATCTTATTGGTATCTATTGATGCTTTAAAATAGATGATTTGGATATCTTGGTGCTATAAGTACAATCCAAATCAGACATGGCTTGTAGTAAAGGATATCCATACAAAAGATTAATTCAATGCTCATGAAAATCAAACATTCATGGTAAAGAATAGCTATAACTTAGTATGATCTATAGAGTTTTGAAAAGATCCTCATGATATTGCATGCTAATATAATAGAAATCCAGTTCTTTAATCAATATCTCTACATAGTTTAAATATTATGAAAAAAAAGATTTTTCTTTTTCAATTTTGAAAATAAAATTCTTGTCAAGCAGTTGTATACACTTTATTAGTTTATTGGGTGTGTAGCAACTTGGTCATATTCCAACTACCTTTATATTTTAGATTGAACTATTTATGGTATTCTTTATTAACTAATGTCTTCTTCCAACTGTCAATCATCATTCAAGATTTGAAGTTGAATCTTTTTCCATTGCAATTGTAAGTCTCCCATATAAGATCGGATTTTTTACAAAGCATTAATTTTTATTTGAGAACAATATTATATGGATGATCAAGCTTGAGTAAAAATATGCCGACTTAACTCTGAATTTGGAATATGATACCAATCAACCCATTTCTTTTGTCACTTCCAAGTTTTGACATGAACACTTTTTTATTTATTTATTTATTTTTAATAAGACAGTGTAGAAAATAAAAATGGTTGTAAGATTGGCAAAGAAATATTTTGACCATCTTCTAAGCAAAATCTTAGAAAGGTTTTTATTCTATTCTCAGACACTACATTGTTCATGATTTTGATATACCTGTAATTAAAATATTTATATATTTAAAATAAAAATATATTTTTTATATAATTTATTAATATTTTAGTATCTTTTAAAAAATATTCTATAATTATTTTTATTAGAATTTTTTATAATTTTTAAAAATAGAATTTATTTTTATAAAAAAACTTATATTGATATTTTATAGAAATTTACATTGCTAATGTATTCTTTTAGATTGTTACAACTTTTACTTTTAACCATTTAATATAAAAAGTATAATATATGACTTGACTTATAGTATCTTTTATTAATCATAACTACTATAATTAATATTAGATTTAATTATTATAATAATTTTTATATATAATATTACTTTATAAAAAATAATTTTTGAAATGAATATTTTATTAAAAATTATAAACATTGCAAACAAGATATAACTTATTTATATAAACCAATCTAATTTGAAAAATTATATCTTAAAGATACAAGGATATAAAGCAAGATATTTGAACTAGAATAAGATATTAAGAAGAAACCAATAAAAACTTGAATTAATCAGATGAGTACATAAACACCAAAAAAGGTGAGCTAGAAATTCTAAGAGATGCGTTATCAACACTGAAGAAGTCTTTAGCCTCAACTCCCATATATATCTTTGTCTAGGATGCTTCTTGAGCAACTTCCATCAAATTAAAAAACTTCTTGAGGAACTTCTACCAACTAAAGAACTTCTTGAGCTCCTTCTACCAACTTGGAAGCTTCTCAAGTTCCTTCAACAAACTAGGAAGCTTTTCGAGCTACTATCACCAATTAAGAAGCTTCTCAACCGACTTCCACTAATTCAAGAATCTCTAGAATATTCTAGAAGGTTTTGTGAACCTCCAAAGCGTATGTCCTTAACATCACCTCCTTCTCTAGTAATGAGTTCTAAGAGGAACTCAATCTTTTTACATACATAAAAAATTGAAAATACGTTGTATTAATAAAGCCATGTATTTTATTTTCTATTCTTGATTAATAGGTTTTATTGGTCTTTGAAGAAATTGCCTATAGCCTTGAACTAATACCTCCATTATTAAAACATCCCACCAAAGGATCTAATCTTCATTATGGCCTTTAAAACATCCTCAAAATAAGATCTCAGGCTTAGAAAGATTCACCTTTCCAAGCTCAAGTAATATTATTAAAGCTTGAGCATTGGAATCAAGACTTATATAGTTGGATTTTACTCCAAATGGCTTTAATTGAGATTGTACTTGACATTGAAATGTATCATCCTCACTTTGCTCAATTAAAGGGTGTGAAAATTATACTAGTTTATTTAAAGCTTACGTAGCAAGTGAATCTTTTGAATCCAATTTTCACCACGTTTAAAGATTTGACATAGTAACTAACTTGCTTCTATTACTTTATTCTATCTTCAAATAGATGACTGAAGGCTTTAGTTTAATTCTCTCTCTTTTATGAGTATTCTTCAAATCCAATCTTCACCAAGAAATTATCATCAAACTTATTTAGGTTTGTGGAAATAGAATCAATAAAATTCCTATACCTTTTGAGATACATTAGCGAGATTTTTTATTGGTTTCTATATGCACTCATTAATATCATAGCTCTATCAATGAATAAGATATTCCAATTTATTCCACCTTTGTCATAAAACAAGTATCTTTTCAACCTTATACTTTTCATGATTTTTAATTTTAATACTAAGCAACAATTATTATATTCTTCTTCAAATACATGATTTTCTATAAGGCTTCAAAAAAAAACATGAAAAATTAGATATATCTTTATAGAAGATAGTAAATCCAAGCAATATGCCATTAGATTAATTTGCTTTTAGATGGAAAATGGTGCTAACATTTGATAGTCCAATTTATCATATGATCGCTTAGTCTTCATGTTCTGTTGAAGAAGTCATATTTTATCTTTAATATAAAAAATAAGGAGTTGATTTCTAAATTTATTTATAAATATCTTGTAAGCATCTTGAGCTACTTTTAATTAAAGCTTCAAGATTATTTGGTGTTGCAATAGATGCTTTATAAATCCTTTAGTTGTTAGATTGTTCTTCCTTGGCGTACTTATACATCAAGCTTCATGTGATATTTATAATTAGAATAAAATAGTATTTAGTGATTTGAAATATAAATAATATTATTATATATAAATTTTATTAATAATAGATATAAGATCTAATTATCTTGTTGATAGTTGATGCTCCATTGTGAATATTGCTCAAAAACTTGGTTAACTTGTTTTAAGAATGGAAAGCCAAAGAAAGTTTAATGTCCACCTTCAATATTTCAAAAAGACATCTCCAAAACTTAGATATGAATTGGGATCCTCAATCAGATACAATATCATCTGGTAGGCCATGATATTGATTTATATTGTTAAAAACGAGCCTTGCCGCTTCTTCACTAGATACAATCTTTTTATAAGGAATGAAATAAGCCATCTTTGTGAATCAATCAATCACCACAAGGATGCTGTCTAATGAATTGGATGGCAGTAGATCCATGATGAAATCCATTGAGATAGAAGATTGTGACCATTTTGGAATAAGCAAAGGTTGTAAGAGTCCATAAGGACAATGTCAAGGATTTTTGGACCTTGAACAGATATCACAAGAAAGTACAAAGTCCTTCACTGCCTTCTATATTTGAGTCCACCAAAAATCTCAAAAAATAAGTTTTAAGGTATTGTTATATCCAAAGTAATCCGCAATTGGAAAATCATGGCAAGATTGAAGAACGCGCAATTGTATTAGTCTTTTTGGGATATACAAACATTCTTCAAAATATAGAAGGTCTTTCTCAAGCTTGAACTTGTCAGCATTTTTTTTCAAGCAATACTTGACATCAAGGACCAAAGTATCATTAGTAATTATAGCATGCACTTCATTTAGGAATCTAAAATTAATAGATGTCGATGTAATAGTGGCACAAAGGCAAAATTATTTTGGCTTTAAAAAAAAATCTATATTATTGATTCAACGCTTATTTTCTTGTCTTTAGTATAAGATATGATTTTTTTAATAAAGTATCAAATAAACTTTTTTGTTTTTCAAGTTAATAAGTAATAACAAAATTAAATCAAAATAATGACATATTCCATCAAGCTTAATGGTGATTAAGAACACAAGCTGCTATAAAATATTTTAGATTCTTGTGAATTGTATATACAGTCATAAGATGCATTGCTCCTTTGAAAAAATGATGCCATTCTTGAAAAGAATCCACATTAGTAAAAAGCTCTTTATTGTAGATTTTATAATTAATTTTGGTGGCAAAAAATTTTTGAAAATAAAATATAATAGAATAGAGTTTTTTGTCTTTATCTATTTGTAAAAGTATGGCCCCTAGTGCAAAATCTAAAGCATTAGTTTCCATGTAGAACTTTTTTATAAAGTCTAGATACACCAAAATTGGAACTATGATAAATGTTGTCTTGAGATCTTAGAATTCCTTCTCTACGTGGGGCTTCTATTCCAACTTATCTTAGTTTATGAATCAAATAAGAGGAGTGGCAATTTGAAAGTAATTTTTCATGAAGATCCAATAGAAGTTAGCAAATCCAAAAAATATTATATATCTTTCATTGTCTTTGAAATGGCCCACCATATAACTGCCTCCACTTTCTTGGAATCTATTATCAAACCCTCAATAGATATGATATATCTCAAAAATTCTATCTTAAGTTGATGAAATATTCATTTTCCTAGCTTGACATATAAACTTGTATTTTACAACTTTTGTAATACCAACTTTACATACCCCTTGTGTTCTTTCAAATCTTTTGAGTAGATCAAGATGTCATCAAGATAAATCACTACAAACTTATTTAGATGCTTTCAAAAGACATCATTTATTAAATATTGAAAGATAGCAGGTACATTTGTTAATCCAAAGGATATGATATTATATTCAAAATGTTCATATTTTATCCAAAATATGGTCTTTCATTTGTCTCTCTCCTTGATCTATATCAAGTTGTATGCTGTACAAAGATCTATCTTAATATAGATCTTAATTTAATTGAGTTGTTCTAAAAGTCTTAAGATTAACGATAGTGGATAATGATTCTTCATCGTTATTTTATTCAATTTCCAATAATCAATATATATGTAGAAGGAACCATCTTTTTTCTTCACAAAAAGTATAGATGCACTTGTTGGAAACTTTGAATGCTTGATGAAGTTCTTTATAAGATTTTCATCAATATAATCTTTCAACTTTGAAAGCTTATTTTGAAAAAGATTATAAATTGGGCCAAAAGGTGGTTGCATTCCTTCCTAAAGATCTATGGCACAATTGTATGGATAGTGTTTTGATAGTATATTAATATTTTTTTGAAAAACATCTTGAAATTTGCTATACTACTTTAAAATACTTGTTAATGAAGTTATATCTTTTTTAGTTGGAGTTGCATAAATAATAAATGGTGTATCTTTTTTGGCTGATCTTATAAAAGTCTTTGCTCCAACAAATAAAGGTTTACAAACTTGTGATTTTTTTCAAAGTTTTCTTACAAAGATTTCTATTAAAAATGTTATTCTTTATAATTTTTAATATATAAATGGATTATATTTTTCCAATCAAGAAAGTCCAAAAATAATAAGATTTAAAGGAGTTCTAATAACATTGAATACAATGTGGCTGCTATGATATTCAAATGAAACTTCTTTAGACATGGTTTTATGGATGACACTATCAGAAGATAAGGGTTGTCCATCTATTACTTCTATATGAATAGGTTTGGATTTCTATATTGGATAAATTTTATGAAACTTAGCAAACGTCTCATCTATAAAACAAGTGGATGCCTGCAAATCCAACAAGGCAATTGTTTGAAGCTTTTGAAAGTCAAAATACAAAGGAATTGTAAAAAAACGAGCAAGTTGAACAAAAAAAGAAGAACTTGAATAATCTTGCAATATTGAATTATCCAGCCACATGGTCTCTACTATAGCTAAACATCTTTGTTTTTTTTAATGATTGCATTTTTAGTTTTGGTAATGTGTCAATTTTATTTCTTTGGACAATTATCAACCTTATGGGCTTCTTCATTATAATACAAGCATAGAATTTCTTCTATCTAATACTCTTTTTCTTTTAGACTAAGAGGTTTAAAACATATTGCATCAAATTGCATATCTTTTATTTTTGAATGTGGATTCCAAATGCTTGTCGATATAAGACAAGTATGTCAAATTACATGTCTTATTGAAGCCCATGAACGTTGATCTTAACAACGTTGCAACAATTGATTATTACATTTTACGGTTTAGATAATATCTCCATTCAGCAATTAAGAATCCAAAAGTAACAATAAAAAATCCTTCACATCATCTCTTAATTTCCAATTAAATTCATTAATTAAGGCTTCTTTGTCCCAATTGATGTTGCATGCTAATTACTAAAAAATGGATTTATAGACTAATATAAAGCACGCTCTTTGATGCAATGCTCAAATCTTAGTTGTTGCCCAACGAGCCTTGTCATATTCTTCAAATGCTTCTACAAATGCTTCCATGAAAACTTCAAAGTTGCTCAAAATTAGTGATTTCTTTTCAAATAAGAGAGCAAACCTTGATAATGCCTACTCCATAAGCAACGTGCTAATTAATCCAACCCGTGATTCTTTTCTCGGATAAGTATCAAGTTGTAGGACCGTTATTAATCAAATTTATATGACAAATCTTTGGAACTTTAAATACGTTGTTGGGTATAGAGAATTTGCTTTGGGAAAATACCGGGTTCCTAGCTGCTACTAGAACTAGTAGGGAACATGAGAGGAAGCCCTCCAAGTATCTTCTATACTTGCACAATATTTGTTCAAGCTTTCAAATTATACTTGTATTATATTTGTATAAAACTTATACAATTATAAAGTATAAACCCTTGAATAATACTTATATACATACTTGTATAATACTTGGTATAATACTTATAAAAATACTTGTATAAAATAGTATATAATCCTAGGTATAATATTTATATAAATACTTATATAAATACTTATACAAATATTATGTATAATACTTGTATAATACTTGTATAAATACTTGATATAAATACAAGTATATATACTTGATATAAATACAAGTATATATACTTGTATAATAAGTATAAGCAAAGTGTGTATATATTCAAGTATACCTCAAAATACAACCGCATATGAGGAATACAAGTTATACAATAAGCTGAAACTAAATAAATCACTAAAAATCCATCCAAAGTTCAAATTAAGCGTGCTTATAGCCTATGGAAAGCCAATAATCCATTGTAAAACGTATCAAAATTTCACAAATAGGTGACTTACCGTTTAAAAGTTATGGCTAAAAGAAATAGGCACTAAAATTTCCCAGCAAATGCAAAGGCAGCAAAGCTCCTCTTAACTTTAGCCTTTGTTGTGATTACTTCTCTTCTCCAAATTGGGCATGCAATAGCTTCTTAGAAAGCTCACTCTATCATCTAACTTGTTCTAAAATTTCACATGCATGCCTCTCAAACTCCAGATTTTATAGCTAGTTGATTCTACTCTTCAAACCTTAGCAACAATTTGCCCTCTTGATACTTCACGGCTCATAAAACTTTCATAAAAGATCCAAATGTATTGATTTTTATTTTCATGGAAAGCTTACACAAGCTACTATAAGCATTCAAAATATCAAAAAGATTGAAGAGATTGTCCAACTTGGGTGGTTGAACAAAGTCTCTACCCCTCTTCGTCGGGTGGCAACAAACCCTTTTCCACTCTCAAGCTCACAACTTTTCCTCTCCAATTCCAAATGCTACAAGAGATGTCTTGATAGAAAGCTAGCATAATTTCTCACACTCTCAATAGGTTTCACTAAGAAAGACTTGAAATCAAACTTGGAGTGGCAGATCGAAGTTTCTGCCGTCACTTTTCAATAGCAGCAGACCTCACTCTACTAAAACAAGTATAACTTTTTTTTCACAACTCCAATACAAGCAAATGAGTAGGTTTTGGAATCCTCACAACTTGAAGAACACACATTTTAATTTTCATTACAAATGCTTCTATATCCTTGGAGCTATCTCTCTCCAAAGTTCACCACTCAAAACTGCCAAATCCTAGGTCTAGCAAGAGGAGTATATCTCCCTTTCCTTCCATATTAGACTATGACACGCCCACATGGGCAGCCAAATCCTATTGGATAGGCCCTATTCATCCCATGCTCTTCTTTCTTATCCCTCACAAGGTCCATTCTACCTCAAAAGTCAACAAGAAAGATAAAACAAGCTTTATCTTTCTTCTAATTACAAAAGAGTCTATTCTAGGATATAAGTAAGGTAGGAACAAAACAAATAGCCATCTTAATTCACTAACTAAGTGGCTAAAATAAATCCTCTTCTTATAATATCTTCTAAAATAACCTCTAGCACTCACATATGTAATAACAATAGATACAAGATATATAATATTTTTACACACTGCAAGTAAATGCAGTATGACAACGTACCATCATATTTTTCCAAAAGACTAACTTGAGGCTCCTTACATTAATGAATAGGTGGATTTTCTTGGCGTAGCATAAATAGTATTACATCCTTAAGCATAAAAGTTAGAGGTGGATATAGTCTAGATTGTGGTACTCTAGATGTTGCATTATTATAAAGTTTTGTAACAATCCCTTTAATCTCCACAGTCCTAGCAGATAAAGTAATAAAAGCATTTATAATAGCATTTAACTTAGACTCAAAAGATTTGGTCATATTAAGTCATGATAATGATTATTAGGAAATTCTCAAGCAACTTTCAATAACTCAAGAACCTTTAGAATGTCCTAGAAGGTTTTGTGAACCTCTAAAGCATGTGTCCCTAATATTATTAATATGATTTATTTTTAATTAAAAAAAAATGATAACAAATATGTTACATTATCAAACATCTATTATATAAGATTTAAAAATAATAAAGAATTAATAAACTTAGGCAAAAATCTTAAGTTGGCAATAATAGTAATACATTAAAAAAATAATAATAAATATTTTTAGACAAGGCCAATTTAAAAGAATCAACTTGATTTTTAAAGTAAAGATAGCGTCATTAGGAATATAAAAGCAAAAAAAAATTTTAAATTATATATAATCAATACAAGTTAAATGTTAAAATATATAATTACTTATATTTTAGTAAAGATTTTTAATTTAATATTTTTTATAACAATACATTAAGACTTAATTTTTTTAAAAAATATATTAGATATTTATATTTAAATTTTTTTGAAGGAGTTTTTTTATTCTATAATAACTAATATATTATAAATTTATATGATTTTAAAAAATATATCTATTTATATATTTTTAAAAAATATAATTTTATTAATATTATAATATAAAAAGTTAAATCTTTTAAGAATAGAATAAAAATTATGCACCTAAAAAAGAACATATGCTATTTTTTATTTATCCATTCAATAAAAATTAAATAATTTTAGTAGCTAAAAATTATTCTATTTTTAAAAAATAAAAAATTCAATAATATGTTATTGCATCATACAAAGTGTGATCACAACAATATGGTTGTACAATATAGTTAGTATATAGCCCAATAAACATAAAAAAAATTGAATCACCCATATACTACCTGGTATGATTCTAATTTTTTTTTTACATTAAGTTGTACACCTCAGGAACAGTTATATCACTATAATGGACTTAAGAGCTATTCGTATACTTCATCGTCCTCCTTTGTGGTAATTGTACTGGATGAATCATGAGAGAGTGGGTCTGCTAATACAAATGCATATTCAATCCTTAGAGCACCCATTTTCTCTTCTAGATCAGAAGCGAGTGTCGACCTTATCTTGCTGATGAGCTTATGACTAGTATTATGTACATAAGCATAGTAAAAGCTAAAAAACTTAGAGTTGGGTGAAAATTTTATGACTGTTTGCAGTTGATAGTAAGATGAGGCATCGTCATCTACTTCTGTTTTATTTTTGATATAGGCATCATCTACTTCTTTAGCTTTTGCTTGTATCCCTTCAACCTCCTTACTGGGCTTGCTGATTGCTATAGAGCGATTGTGTACTATATCCCAGGCCATGCTGCTGTCTGTATCGTATGATAGAGCTGGGATACTTGTAAGAAACGGCTTGTATACATTTATTAGTCTTGTACCAATATCCTCCATATCTTTGTTGGTAGATATTAAATTACCTACTGCTGAAATAGTTGCCATTGTCTGTCTGATGGTAAGACCAGTATTGTACTCACTCTTTATCGATTCTCTAAAGGAAAGACCAAGTTTCCATTCCTTCAAAGTTTCTTTTGCCCTGTCCAATAGTTCGGAGCTAGGAATAAGGAGTGTCACGATATTGCTATCATCGGGGTCTGTGCTCACGATATGAGTACTAGCTTTATCTATTGAAGCAATATGATGAGAGGACAACTCCCAAACCAAATGGATATCATCCGTTAGGTGAGAAGCCATTATTTGTAGCAACAGAAATAGGAAACTAGAAAGCAAAGATTACAATTAGCTGACAGTTTTCTAATTAGTATATGTTCGAAATTAAAACTATTCCTCTTCTTCTTTTGATCAATAATTATACCTTTTAATAGAAAGATATTAATGTGATAAGCGTAACAGTGTTTAAGCAGAGCATTGCTTATGCCTAGTCTTTTTTCACAGCACAACTTACTGGCTTTATAACGCTATAAGGTTAACAAGTTAACAGCTAGTGCCTCCTACCGTAGTATAGTACTGTCGCTATAGTCCCTCATATATTAATAAAAAAAATAAGGACTAGGACTACTAAGTACTATTATTGCAATCCTAATCTTTTTTTTTAACGGATATGTGCACTACAAGCAAAGTACATACTACAGATAGGCTTCCTGGCCCTTGCAAGGATCATCGCTACGAACAAGGTTAATAGGTCCCATGTTTGATGAGTTCGCAAGTGCTTGTGCAAGAGTGTCAAAGCATCCAACTTTTATACCAGCTAGCTTCTTCTCCTTGGTTTTCTTGTCACTAAATATCTGGAACACAGAGTGGTCATTTCTGTATACATATGAATAGCCAAAGCTAAAGAGACTAGTAACATAGCTATACTTAGCAGTTACAATGAACTAATAAAACGAGATGTATGTATGACCTATATCCTCACTCTGGTCAATGTCCTTCTTGACAGAGTCTGCACCTTCTTTTTGTGCTTGCTTACCTGCATCATCTACATCATTCAGCTGCTTAACCTCATCATCACTCAAACCCCAACCTCCTTGTGCCTCCTTCTCATCCTTAAGACTTGGCTTTAAAGCTAGCTTAACAAATGGTTTAAGTAATGCCACAAGCCTACCTGAGATTTGTTTTGTATTTGGGTCGCTTGCAAAAGATTTCCCCAGATTCGTTACTGTAGCCATCATTTGCTTGATGGTAAGGTTTGATATGGTTTGTACATTGACGTATTGGTGTGACGTTGCAAGAAAGTCGCTGCCACTCAACGCAGCTGCAGCTTTCTGCAACAGTTGTAAGATAGGAGTAATAACCTGCAGTGCAACAGCAACTGCTCCAGGTACTGCAAATAGTTCCATGTTATGGTGCCTATTGGACACATCGCCGGATAAGATGTGTGATGGAAGACGAGGTTTATAGTGCTTCTCTATCAGTTCAAGATCTTCATGAGTTATTCCCCATGCGTCATGAATCTCTTCAACAGTGGGATGTGACTGGTGAGGATTCATTGCTGTGTTGACAGCAACTGGACGGATCCATTCTCCTTGAGGATCATTATAAGCCATCGTCGCACTAACAAGAAATGTATTAATGTTTCAATATAGCTATTAATCAACAAGTGGCATTTTTTATTTAACAATAATAGTTATCAAATTTTATAATTCTATATATTTTATTATTTATAAATTCTAACTATAACAATATAATTTTTGATATAATAGGTATTGAAAAAAAAAATTGATTGTTAAATAATAGATATTTTTTAATGATATGATACAAAAAATATATATGAAATTAAGATATTCCTAATGCCACTACAACCTTACATCCACTATATGCTTTGTTTATTCAATACCTTTCAAACTAATCAATTTTTTTTTTTTTTTTTTTTTTTTTTTTAATATCTTTGAAACCATTTGATTGAATAATTTTTTTAATTGGAATTAAAAAATATAAAGAAATATATCAAGTGGGTGGCGAGTTGTCAAGGTAGTAACTAAAATTGTGGTGGTATTAACAATATCTTATACATGTAAATAGATAGATAAATATTACTTTCTTATTAATTAGGATTTTTTGGCATATCAAAGAGCCAAAACAATTGATAAGTAGATTAAAACTTATCTTAGTGGTTAAATTATTATAAATTTAAGTTAATTTAAAGATAAAAAAAGTCAACATATGTAATATATGCTTGTTCAAGTAGATAGAAAAAAAAGTGTCAAAACAATAGAACGTGCCAAAAGTTTAATTAATCTATAAATAATATATAAAGAAGAAAAAAGAAAAAAGATTTTATAGAATTAATAATAAAAATAAGAAATTCCATAAATAAATAGAAAAGAGTAGAAAAAATAATACAAAAAGATATTTAAGTTAGAGGTTTAGATGTATTAGTGTTAAAATATAAAAAATTGCTAGGTGGATAATCCCTTTTTATTATGTGGACACCCCCTTGTGCCATATATCCTTGCATACATATAAAAAAACTCTCCTTTACACTAAAAAGTTTTAGAATAAATTTACAATAAAAAAATTTTAAAAGATGGATGTCACCTAGCAGTTCCTTAAATATATAATACTAAAGATAATACAGCATTTTACATTTTATAAAGAGTTGTAGGATTAAGAATGGTCGATTACCTCATAAGAATAGAAGAAAGTACGGAGATGCAATCTCAAAGCACTTGCTAGGGAGTATTTTAGATTTTCAAAAAAATTAGCTCAGCTGTGATACAAAACCTAGACCTGCTTCTATCATCTTATACATTACAAGAAGCAGACTTACAACTTAATCTGTGGGAACAAAAGAGGAGTGGAAATCATTCAACAACACTTTGGAACAAGCCTTGTTAGACCTAGAGCAATAGTTGCTGGAATGCAAATCAAATACAACAGCTAATGCTAATTTATGCTTGACAATTAAATCAAACATTTAAGTTTCCTTTTGAGACCTACGGAAGAAAGTTGAAGCAGCAACATGTGAGTTGTAGAATATTAAAGATGCACATTAGAATCAGATCCTTCCGGTATTGGCTAGGCAGCAACCCATTTTCAGAGATGGAAAGAGCAAAGTAACAGAGGCCCACAGAGAGGAGAATTAGAGTCAACTTTCAGGCGAAGAGTGTGATTAGGGGTGCCAATCCAGAGATGACAGAAAAACCATTGTCGGACGGTTCTAATATAGGAAGAAGAGGGAGAGGTGGCTCTTCGCTGAAGAGTTTATTGCAGCAAGCATGCCTTCAATCACAGAAACCAAAATTGCCGAGACGCAGCATTCCGGCTCCGTCAACTTGGATACTCCTTGTCCAGGTGGTGTTACTGATGGACTGGGGGAAACCTATCTTCACAAGATCCCGCCCGAGGAAAATTCGAATTTTCTGGAAAGAATTGCACCGCCAAAGCTCGAAACTATCTCCAAGAAGACCCACGTACCTCGATCAAATTCTGGCTGTGTTAGGAAGTAGAGGTTCTGTTCTGGGTATCAGTGATAATACCTCTCTATTTTCCGGGCCTCCGACACGCAGTGCTGTAGATGATTTCTCGAGTGATATACAGGCACTTGTGAAGGAAATTACGATGTTGTGGTCTTTGAAGGCACCAGCAGTGGCTCAGCCGTTTTGGCAGGAAAAATGTCGTCCACGATCCGTTACATTGATGATATCGTCATGAATGAGAATCTGGAGAGGAAAAGTCCCTGATGCAGCGAACTGTCGCCATCCATGCTATGGCGACGGATTTGGCTGGTTTTATTGAACAGGACTCTGTCGCAGATTATATCAATAATCTTTGGAGTGTTGACAGAGATTACTTTAATGATTAGGCCAACGATAAGAACTTATCAGCCGAAGAGTGAGCGCGGTGGAAAACGGTAGTGCATATCAGGCCATGAGCAAGGGAATTTCTTCGGAGGCTAATGTACTCGATGCAGGAGGATTCGGGGGTGATAATGTCCACTGCAACACTTCCACTGGGTTTTTTATCCAACTGAAGATAACACAACATTGAAGCTGATGAAGGGATACACTCGTATGCTCAGCAAGCACATTGCGAGTGGGGCAAGTGAGGCAAGGCAACCCACTTAGTGCGACGAGAACTACTAGTTCTAGCTCGCACCCAGAACGAAGACTTCTCCGCCAAACCGAGTGCTCTCTTAGTCCCATTGTGTTCTACTTGGAGGGAACATTGTGGGACTTGACAAGGTTCAACTCCCGAGTAGGGGCGTAGACGAAACTGCCATCACTTAGTGACGCACTGATTCCAGCTCCGGACCCAGAGTTCTTGAAGGACAAACCTGTGGCAGGAGACGTTGGTCTCTTCCGTATGAATGTAACCGTGGTAAGTGCAGCAGCAAAGACCGAGAGCGTCTCCTGAAAAACAGAGAATCTACGACTCCGCGAGAAGGAAGCTTCTAGGGAATGTCGACTGCTGCTTGAACGAGTACCAAATAGGAATGTATCACAAGGTTTTGAATTTTCTGCAGTGCATGGGGTTCATGGTCGATGGCAGGACGGGCATTCTCGAGTTCGATGTAGGGGTCCGCTCGTGGCTTAAGAACTAGAGCCGTAACAAGGCGTTGATCCTGCCGCAACAGTCCTCTACAACATTATTCAGCTCGTGGAAGTGTGATGGAATGATCTTCATTTTCTCCAAGGAAGTGGCTGAAGTGCATCGACCCACCGCATCCATCAGCTGGACTTACGCAGCGGACCACAATGCGAATTGCAAAGGATCCTGCCCACGTTATGGGAATCAAGTGCTGCAGATGAATCAGGAGTTTACGAGTGTCCCGCTTCATGGACGCAAGCTGTGGATCTTCAACCCATTTGAATGCACCAGGGTGATCGACGAGATGCTCGAGGAATCCATGCATAGCTCCATCGACGCGAATCATTTTGACGTCTTGCATGTTCCTCCCGTTGTGAGCAACAAAGCCCGGTTCCACAGCCTGAAGGCGATCAGCACCGAGCCTCGAAGACGAGATCAGGGTCAGAAGAACACGATGCTTTCATGCGAACACATCTGAAACGAAGACGACGACGAGGACGACGAGGAGGAGGAGGAGGTGATGATAATGAAGAAGGGTATCGATCAGACACGGAGTTCGACGTAGGCAAGGGCGATGGAGAGCAGTTTGAATCTGTTCGGATGCCTGTTTGTTTGTACTTTATTTTATTTTACATTTTTCTCTAAGATTTCTATAGTTTTTGTACTAGAGTTTGTGTAGTATTCACATTTGACATTTGATAATATTGAATTATTATATAATTATTAATATTCATACAATATAATATTTATATATGAATTTTTGTAACTTTATATTTTTATGAACTATCTATACTAAGTAAAAAAATTATAATATATATATATATATATATATATATATATGTAAATGGTGTATTTTTTTATTATATTTGTTTGCAACTAAATTTACTTGTGTGGTTTATTTTTTGTAATTTTTCTATCATGCGTTGCATAAAATTATATATTAAACAAGAAATAAAGAAATATAAAGCAAATAATATCTTACACAAAATAAAATAATAGAGATAAAATATGCAAGATAAAGTCTTTCTGTAAGCAAGTATCCAACTACACTACATGGCATTAAATTTTTGTCTATTGTAAATAGTACATAATAAACTTAAGTCTCTTTTATTTTTAAAACAAATATATATATATATATATAATCTTTAAATTTTATTTTTCACCACAACTTTTAAATAATATATTTTACTAAAAGTGTCTATAAAAAAACAAAAATAAATTACCTTTGATGTTAATTCTGAGCTTTGGTTTTATAATATGTATTTTTGATAGTCTACTGCTTTTATGAATTTGATATTTTTAATAATTATATGTTAAATACTAAGAAAAATGATTAAAAATATTGTGTATATAAGTGTGTATATATATATATATATATATATATATAATAATTTTACCATTGTGTGTTTCTTTTACATCTAAAAATACAATTATAATAATTAAAAATTTATAGATTCTTTTAAATTTTATAATTAGAATTTAAATTTTTTTAATTATATATATATATATATATATATATATCTAATTATAAAGAACTAAAATGCTTAATTATATTGATAAATTGATCTTTTGAATTTTCAATTAAAAGATGATTTAATAATGCTCTATCATGCATTAACACATTAAAATAATCAAAATAGAAGCACATGATTGTCTCTTATGTTAAATAGTTCTAAATTCTATTCTTTTGTCACTAGTGTCTAGCCTTGAGTTCTTACTTTGTTAGTATTCTTTAGAATATTGGTACATTTGTTGATGTTAATTTAGATTTTCTTCAAACATAATAAAAATAATTTGCATATTTTAACATTAAGAACTAATTTTAAATATTTTAAAATTATTTTATATATTAAATTTATATTTTTAATATTTATTTTTGAATACTTTCATATCATTAAATCCATAATTTTTGAAATAATATTTACTTTATATTTCCTTGTTTTTGAAGTAACAATGAATTTATTTTACATTTTTGAATATTACTATATTATACTAAAAAAAACTAACTATTGAAAAAAAAAACACATATGATTACAAAATATATTATTTATATATCTGACACAAGTAGATGAAATAATGTCCAAAATAATATATTTTGTTGCTACTACAAGTTAAATAAATGTATAGTTTTTAAAAATCTACTAGGTTCTAAAATAAGAACTATATATATATATATATATATATATATATACATATATATATTCATTAAAATAAAAAGTGACAAGATATGTATAATATCATAAATATGGATCTAATTAAACTTATAAAAAGATAATGTAATATAAAAAAAAAAAATTTAAAAATAAGACATACACATATATACACATATATTAGAATGGTTATTGCTAAGTATAAGAAAATTTTAAAAATCTTAAACAAAAACTAAAGTATAAGAAAGGTATTAACAAGATAAATGATGGGCTTAATCTTCCTTCTATATACTATAGTTAGTAAAAAAGCCCAAAAGAAAGCTTCATGAGAACTACAAATTTTACAACCCAAGTATCAAAGTTGTAAGACACTTCAATAATGTCTTCCTAAAAGTAGGAAAAAAACTTCCTTAAGAAGTTATTTAAGCCATAAAGTATTTTTGTAGATCAAATTTATATCTAGAAATTTTCTTAGATTTCTTGAATTATACATAATTAAACTTAGTTTTCTAAAATATAAAAAAGTCTTATATATATATATATATATATATATATATATATATATATATTAAATTTAATTTAATTGAATCATCATAAAGATTGCTTTTGAGTTTAAGAACCAAAAATTTTGTTGATATATTTAAATAAAATTTATAAAAAAAATATAGAATCAAAAAAATTTATTGACTTATTAATTATAAAGATATATTTAATTTTAATTTTAAAATAATTTTATTCTTTTAAAAATATTTAATAAGATTTTTTATTTTTTATGAGATAATATATTATGTTGATTACAAGTTGTAAAAAAAATATGTTGAAATAGGCTTAGAAAAAAATTATAACTATTATTGTTTAAAATCTTTAAGGATCTTATGATTACTACAAGTTTCAATTAGATAATACGTAATTTTTAATTAATGACAACGTTCTTTAAATGAATCCACAATAACAAAGAATTACTTATTATAAATATTATAAATAATATAGGATATTAGAAAATTTTCTAAAATTAAAATAAAATAGAGTTCATTATTTGCATCTATGTGTAATAATACTACTTCTAATAAAAAAATTTGATCCATTTGTCTCTTAAAAAAATGGTACTTAAAAATTATGACAATTTAAAATAGAAGTTTTAGTAAATATTATCTTTAAGCCTTAAAATACTAATTATAGATCTTTATTCTATTTTAGGATTATAATTATTCTAACTAAAATAATTTTAAATTGACTAAATTGATTAAAAAGTTTATAATATCAAATATTACTATGCATTGATAACCTAGTACAATTATTATTATATATAGAATCAAATAGGTACATTTATAGGAGATAATAATGTCGTACTATAATTGCTTATAGTATGTAAAAATTAGTTAAAATATATAATATGTTTATAGATTCTAATATGTGTTAGAATGGTTAGAAAGGTAAATTAAAGAGAATTGATGTAAGAAACTTTATTTTAGATTGTTACTTAGTTTGGTTGTGGCGTTTAAATTAAATAGGACCTAAATATTTAGTATAAAGCCTTGAGAGGCAATTGGGGTCCAAAGAAGAAGAATTAAACTATTAAGAGGCCTATGTGGAAGGATGAAGATAAATTGTGGATGAATGAAGACAACGGGTGAAGTTCTTCATTCCTATTGGTCAATGGTCATGCCCAATAGGCTTTGAGGAGGCTGTCTGCAAGGAGAATAAGAGTTTTGGCAACTTCAATGAGGCCATTCAAAAATCAAAGACTAGTGTTAGAAAGCTTGTTTTCTAGGCTACAATTTTGGCGTAAAAATTGAGAGATCTGGAGTTGTTATGAAGGAGAAGTAGGCAAATGAAGTTAAGGTATAAAAATAGTATCTACTGTCACTCTTTTGAGGATTTGAGGAGTTATATGAAAGCTTTTGGAGATTGGGAGGTGTAGTTTAGAGAGGTGATTTCAAGCTCTACACTTGATATCAAAGAATCATCATATTTAGAGTTTTGAAGAAGGAGATATTGGGAATCAAAGACAGCAGATCAAATTCCAAGGCAGTAAGTAGGGCATTTTGTTGATAGTTATGGATTTTACCATATCTTGAGTCTCTGGACGAATTTTTGTCTAAAACTTTCCAAGAAGATGAATCTTTGTGCTAAGAAGCTATACATCAAAGTTTCATAGTGTTTAGACATTTAGTTTGTGAAATATGAAGAATTTTGTACACAGGTGTTTGTAAATAAGGGTTTGAAGCTACTGCTAGGGTTTTTGTAATATCTAAAGATTGGTAACGAATTAATGGTTAAAATTTGAGGTGGTAGTTTTTAAGATTACATCAGTACTTTTTGTAAATTTTGAGTGGATTTAGATAGTTAGATTAAGAGTTATAGATTATTGAAGTTCAAAAAGAATTCCCCTTTCTACGGGTGAATGAGGGTTTAGAGTTTCTTATTATATATTGAGTGTTTTATGAAACAAGACTTGTGTATAGAAGCAATAGTTCTATGAGAAAGATTTTCATATAAATTTGAGGTTTTATTATTTTGAATCTTGATTGAATAATTAGTGGCAGTCAGAAGCCCAACGCTTTCTTGAGATAAATTCTCTCTACTACGACAACGATTGGTCATTTATAACTTGTACATGTATGGAATTTGTTTTTTGTACTAAGAATATCTTATAACACTTGAAAAAAAATTTATTAATAAAAAATATTGATTTTAAAATTAAATTTGACAATTGTAGAAACTTTAAGGTTTTTAATTTTTTTAAATAATTATATTATAAAATAAAAAATATTTAAATAAAAATATCTGAATTTTATTAGACAATATTTCATACAAATTTAATTAAATATTCTTTATTGCACTCATGCAAATTTATTATTTAATACATTGTCTTCTATTGTAATTGAACTACTTATCTTGTGATTGCATTATTTTAAAAAAAAATGTTGAATAGTATTTTTTTATCTCTAGAATACAAACACATTGTTTCTAACATTTGATATCTTTTTTAATATCATAAGAGGCTTAAATTATACAACATCAATTTGTACTTCCAATTATAAATTTTAAAATATTATAGCTATTGCCACAACATTTAAAAATCATTGAGATGTATTTTTATAATTTTTAAAATAAAATTCAACAAGATAGTTATTACACTTAAAATCAAAATTAATAGTATCAAGTACATTCAAAATATCAAGTAAATTTAGAATATCAAGTCAATTTAGAAATATTTTTTTAAGTTATCTTATAATCCAATAAAAAAATGGCTAATAAAAGATCATTCTACTTGACATTAATAATTAGCTGTCAAAATTATAAATCATATAGAGATACAAATTAATTTATTTAACATCAAAATAAAAACTTATTTCTTACTTCATAAATTGTATTATATTTTTTTGTATATAAACCGAAATTCTACTAACATTATATCCAAGTTATTTAACATTGGATCTTATCACTCCAAAAATAATAAAAATCAAAATATAATTGGTATATTAATTTATATTCTAATAAGCTTAACTTAAAATTTTAGAGTTAGATAATTTTATAGTTGAAACTCTATAATAAGTTTTATTATATTGATGAATCCACAAAACTATGATATCTTTTTATTTAACTTTTTTAGAGGAAAAACCTATAGGTTTTGTAATAAATAGGATTGTAATTTTATAAGGATCTATAATAAGTGTAGTCATTTTAAATAGTTTAATGGTTAAAAAAAACTCCAGTTATCTTTGTATTGTATTAGTTATTTATTTATGATAATAGTTGTAGTAATAAACAAAGTTGATGCATTGTAAGCATTATTTATTTTATTTGGTCATCTATTTTTTATTCAAAATTTTTAATTTCTACCAATTATACCATGGTTTTTTAATTGTGCAAAAAATTAATATATATATATATAAATAATATAGAATAAAATATAATTAGAGTATAAAAAGGATAAAATAATTTAACTAAAAACTTCTAAATTATATTGATTCTTCTAAGAAAAAAAATTATATAATTTTTTATTTAAAAAATAAAGTTCAAATATTTCAAATATTAGTCTTCTTAAACTATCAAGAATATAAGTATAAACAAACTTACAAAAAGACAATATACTCATATACAATTAAAAAAGAAGAAGAAGAAGAATATGTGTATATATGTCTATATATATATATATATATATATATATATCAACAAATACAGAGAGAAGGAAAAAAAAATATATATATATATATAGAAAGAGATAAGGAAAAAAAAATATATATACATATATATATATAAAGAGATAAATTACCATATTTATAAAAATAAAATTTGAATTCATTATTATATCAATATTATATTTATTTTAAAATAACTTATTTTATTTTACTATTATGAAATAAAATTTTACAAAAATCTATAATATTGATGATGATTTAACCTAAATATATAAGTATATATAAATATATACATATATATATATTTTTTTTTCTTTGAATTTTATCATACTTTATTTGCTTTTCCAACATAATTATAATTTAAATATGACATTATATAAATTATTGTATTAGAAATGCAAGTTTTTTTAATTCTATGATAATAAAAAAGCTTCTAATATATGTATGTATGTATATATATTCGACATACTTAATCAATCAAAATTTTATAAAAGAAAGAAACACAAGAAAAACATGCATTATTATTATTATTATTATTGTTATTTAACAAAAAATTGTAACAAAAAGATGCAACTTTTAATATTGTCTTTCTGTTAAGTCAGTTTAACTCACTTGAAAATTTCAATGCTGTATCTTTTAATGCAGTAAACAAAAACCTAAAACCTACTTTACACTCAAACCCAAAAGTTACAAGTGTAGAATATTTGCAGGCATTGGTAGAACGAAACCAACAACACCTCAAACCTTGTGTTGGTTATGAGCTACAACCAATTTTATCAATCTGTGTCACACTACTCACGAGTAAAACATTCTGTCAGTGAAGAAATGTGGGAAGGCCCATCTAATTCCGGCCACCCAGTGGGAACAGGGCCAAAACGAAG
The DNA here is from genome assembly GCA_036785485.1 of Physcomitrellopsis africana. Lineage (NCBI taxonomy): Eukaryota > Viridiplantae > Streptophyta > Bryopsida > Funariales > Funariaceae > Physcomitrellopsis > Physcomitrellopsis africana. Next base: position 30,398 of record JAWRVF010000390.1, on the reverse strand, counting down.
CGCGCTGGAATTAGGGTTTCCAGTGGGAGCTGATTTTTGCCAGCCTTGGGTGTCCTGCTTGCGCCGTTGCCACGGCTCTTTCGGTTGGTCCCCCTGTCTCGGAAGCGCTGTCCCTCGCCTCCCCCGTAGATCCTCTACATGGCCCTGTTGAGGCCGTAGCCTCGGACTCCGTCTTGCATTTTAACCATTGCACTGCGCATCGTCGTCTCTAACTTGTAGTCGTTTCCACGCCTGTCGCAGACGGGTCATGGGCACCGACGTTTCTCGCTCAGGTTGCGACTTCTCTCCCCTTCAGCTTCTTCTTCTCTCTTGGTTTTTGAAGTTTCGAATGTTTTGAATCTTCGAATTTTGACTTCTTCTTCCTTTTTCAATGTAAATGCCTTCCGCGAGGTTTCTCAAGCTTACTCTTTCTCTTTCGATACGTGTCATGAAGCTTCCTATTTAGGAGCGCTGTCCTGCTGTCTTGTTTGCTGTCTGTTCTCTGATTTCGGTCTCTGAAGAACTCGGTAGCTGGTGGTTGTTTCTTGCGCTCTTTACTTTTTTTTCTTCTTCTTGTCTTTCGTGCTTGTTTAGATTTAATTTGGCCGTGGAGTGTGTTACTTGATATTGTTACGATCTTTTTTAGTGAAGCGTCTATGGGATAGCGTGTGCTGATAAAGAATTTGCTATTGTTTACTTGGTTGGGAGTGCAGACATTGTTTGTGTTTGGATTATCTAGCCTCTTTGAGGCGGACGAGTGAGCACGTACAAATCTTCAAGACATTAAGGGATTGTTGTTAGACTAGTTAAAACAGGTTTTCGGGATAGATATGCCTTTAACATGGGGAGAGTCGACTCCCGACGTGGTGGTCACTGAGAATGGAAGTGTAGCAGGAGCTTCCGGTGGTCGCTCTGCTAGACCATCATACGTGCCTCCTCATTTGCGAGGCCGTCCTCATGGTGCCTCCGCAGGGGATGGAGTGAGCAATAACGTGGATGGGGCACCAAAAGGTTTTGCTGGAGCAAACCCGAACGCTATTGCAGCTCCTGGGCCTGAAGCGAATGGTGGAATTGCAGCAAGGACCGGGAATGGATCGGCGTGGGGCGCTGGTTCAGGAGTAAACCATGCGGCGAGCTGGGGAAATTCGAGTGGTTCAGGTAGGAGTTATGGATATGGCGGAAGAGGCCGGAGAGGAGGTTGGGAGAGGGAGGCTAACCCTTTCGCAAATGATGAAGCAGTTTCAGAGAACATATTCGAGGCAGAGAACACGGGTATCAATTTTGACGCGTACGAGGATATACCGGTGGAGACAAGCGGGAACAACGTGCCTCCTCCGGTGAATACGTTCGCCGAAATAGATCTCGGTTCAGCACTGAATGAAAACATACGGAGATGTAAGTACACGAGGCCCACGCCGGTGCAGAGGTATGCCATACCAATAAGTTTGCACGGTCGAGATCTGATGGCTTGTGCCCAGACGGGGAGTGGGAAGACCGCGGCATTCTGCTTCCCTATAATTTCGGGGATAATGAGGAACACTCCCCCTGGACGACCTCGTGGCGGAAGGAAGGCACTGCCGTTAGCTCTTATACTATCGCCAACAAGGGAGTTGACAAGCCAGGTGAGTAGAGTAGTGACTAAGATTGAGATAGACGGATACATGGAGGAAGGTGAAATACAATTATTGGTATATGTAGTATGAGTGCTCTTTTGTGACATGGAATTTGTTGAATTCGGATAAGTGTTAATAGTCGTCAAGGTCCACGGATTATATGTTTATCTTTCATTGCAATACTGGTTCTTTTGAAGTCTGTTATGGAACTGTTCTGACGCACATCGCTATTGTTTTGCAGATCAGCGACGAGGCTAAGAAATTTTCATACCAGACTGGTATTAGAGTAGTGGTCTGTTATGGTGGTGCCCCTGTTCACAACCAGGTGTGTATCTTATGCTTATTTGTCATTGCTATCCGAAGTGATGCCTAGGCTAAGAACAAGAATCAAAATCTGATTATTACGTTCCTCATTTTATGTCTGCCAATATTTTCTGTTCCAACACGAATATTGTTTCGTTTTATGTTAACATTGAGTTTCTTTGATTTGCAGCTTAGGGAGTTGGAAAGAGGTGTAGACATTCTTGTCGCAACCCCAGGACGTTTGAGTGACCTTTTGGAGAGAGCTAGGGTTTCCCTGTCTATGGTACGATATTTGACGTTGGATGAGGCGGATCGGATGTTGGACATGGGTTTTGAACCTCAGATTCGCAGAATAGTTGAGCAGATGGATATGCCACCGGCTGGTGAGCGTCAAACAATGCTATTCAGTGCCACCTTTCCAAGAGAAATTCAGGTACTAATGGACTTGATTTCTTTGCTCAATTCATTACAGTTTTGGTGGTTGTGGGGTGATGTTGACTTTCATCTACTTCTGTGGTGCACCATCTTGTGTGAGTCTGTTAATTCTATGTACACGTAACTCTGGTGTTATTCATTACTGGTATGGACAAGACCTTCTATGATGATCAAACTGCGTTTGGGAAACTTGTTCAGTATTTGACTGTTTCTAGCAATTTTGTTTTGGCAGAGATTGGCATCGGACTTCTTGTCGAACTACATATTCCTTGCTGTAGGCAGGGTGGGATCCAGTACGGATCTGATTGTGCAGCGCGTAGAGTACGTTCAAGATGCAGACAAGCGCAGTATGCTGATGGACTTGATCCATGCTCAGAGTGCTTTGGCTCCTCCTGGGCAGCAATCCTTGACGTTGGTATTTGTCGAGACAAAAAAAGGTGCAGATGCATTGGAAGACTGGCTGTGTCGCATGGGTTTTCCTGCGACAACAATTCATGGCGACCGAAGTCAACAGGCATGTTTATTTTTAACTTTTATTTATTTATTTATTTTGGGATGGTTGTGAAAGGTGTTGGCTTTGAGTGTTGGTACGGAATCTATAAAGGGTTATTTTAAGGATTGTATACCCAAAAGTTGTGATGGAGTGTAGACAAGTTGCTTGTGATATTTGCACGCCTCTCAGTTCCAGTCGTTTGCTCTTCATTCAGTCTCGTCTTGGTTGTCTTGGGATTGATTGCTGAGTGGTGTTTCCAACGCAGGAGCGAGAACATGCTTTGAGATCCTTCCGGACAGGAGTTACTCCTATTCTTGTTGCAACGGATGTGGCTGCTAGAGGGTTGGATATTCCTCATGTCGCACATGTCGTGAATTTTGATTTACCGAATGACATCGATGACTATGTACATCGTATTGGGCGTACAGGGCGTGCGGGGAAGAGTGGTGTTGCCACGGCCTTTTTCAATGAGAAGGACCAGTCATTAGCAAGACCTTTGATAGAGCTGATGACAGAGTCTAGCCAAGAGGTGCCAGGATGGTTGACGAATTTTGCCACAAGAGCCAGTTATGGAGGTAGGAGCAGGCGGTCTGGAGGAGGGGGTTCGAAATTCGGAGGACGTGATTACCGTAGAGAAGGTGGTCGAGGAGGTGGTGGTGGTCATCACGGTGGATACAATGGTGGTGGTGGTGGTGGAGGTTACGGTGGAGGTTACGGTGGAGGTGGTGGTGGAGGTGGTGGTTACGGAGGAGGTAGCAGCGCTTGGGACTAGTGGTATCATAATGGCGATTCAAGTGTAGATGTAGGTGGTAAAATTTTGGTAGCTTCAGACACGCTCTTATGATAGGTATGTGCAAAGTTTTGCTCACAACTTTCTTCTGTGGTTCTTTAGATATGATGAGTATCCATTTTGATCAGGGAGTTTGTAGGTTGACTGGTCGGCTCTCACTTGGCCGAGTGTATAGTAGCGCTCAGTATTTGAGGCAGAGTTAAAGGGTCATGGTTAGCCGGGGTCTGCATTTGTCTTGTATGTCTCAACAATTGTCTGCAAAATGTAGAAGCTACGTATTCAGATGTACATTGATATTCAACTTCATTTTTGATGTAGATGATGGAACAGTACATAAAATATGCTCATCACAGCATCTAAATTTCCTCCAGTGACAAGATGTCTAACAAATGTTAGTGCAAACTTTTATCGTTACACCTCCATGTTACTGTCTCTCTTATTTTGCTGACGAAATTGTCAAACATTTTTGGGAGAACTACTTTCAATTGACATACCACTCTCTCAACCCTAAACATACCTCTGATAAACAACCATTTCGCAACAATTATGTTGACGCTAAAATTTGATTGAAAATATTCTCTTCAAATTTAAATACGTCTTAAAAAATAAACAAATACTATGCCCATTTTTACATTATATAATCTGTACCCATATTGGGCCAGGACAAATCCACTCTTGTCCTCTACGTTTAAGCACATTTACTCTCCATTCCAATTTTTCCCCCCACCTCACAATATGGGTAAGATTTTTGCCGAGACATGCACGTACTTCTCTAATTAGTTCCAAAATTCCATATTATGGTTATTTTAAAAGAGCTTATGGACATTAAGTCGTTACAAAATCTACAATACCGCACTCGACAACATTACATCAGATGACAGCAACTATTTGAGTGACAAGGACATTAGTTTTCCAAACCTTCTGTTGCTGCTGCCTCCAGTTTATGTACTGATGCACTGGCCATGTTTGCCTTGGCTTCCTCTCCAACGGCTGAATATGCCTTAACCTGTCACACCTCAAAAAATGAATTTTTCATGCAAATAATCTATTCCAGAGAGCGTTACTCAAATGCAACACATGTACTTCTAACTGGAAGTGGCTGTCCAGAGCTTGACATACAAATTAAATAGTGCAGCAATCAAGGAGTTTTGAATGTCACAATACTAAAAAAAATGCCCAGGAGTTTTCAGTCGATTAAATGGAAACTTACTAGAAGACGCCAAGTAAAAGGAATTCCACTTCTTTCCAAAACGCGTTGTTCCGCAACTTCCACAACTTCGAAATACCAACACAAAACCTCTAATTCTGAGTATGGTGGAGTGCTAAACTTGCTACGGATTATACAGAAACTCAGAACCCAGAAACAGATAATGCTAAAAAAGATAGCTTTGTCAAGGAAAAGACACCTGGCAGGGGGTTTCCAGCACGTAAAAAAGCGTCACACCATAATTCTTGGAAAACGTCCAGCTGCTCATTGGATGCGCCCATCACCTGTCATGGAGGTAAAACCCCTATTTCTTAGTAATAATGATAGTAGTAATAAAAACAATAATAACAGTACTTTAAAATGTATCTTAAAATCCGCAGAATGTGTCTCAAAGAACACAACAGAAAGGAGGAACGCATCAAGAACGTTAAGAATGCTTTCACAGGACTGCTTACAAATAGCAACCACACACCCTTACCTTGTACTTGGATGGGTTAGAATCAAGTCCCAGCAAATCGCAAACAGCCCCAAAATTGCGAACTCCATACTCGTACAACGCCTCTGCAAGCTATTGCAATCAAAAAAACCAGAAACGGACCTGGAGTATCAAATTCCTACCAGGAGTTGAATTCCACGAAATCACCTGGAATTGTAATTGAATAAGGCACAAACAAATAAGAGTATCGACCAAATTAGTGAATACATACTGAAATCACGGGCCACAAAGGCTTCTGTTGTTCTCCCTTCATATTCTCCACTCTGCAATAAAATGTACAGCACAGACCATCAGAATACTTATTTTGCATAAATCTGTAGCTGGAGAACACAGACGTATACCCCTGACTACGAGGGACTATAACGTACTTGTGCCAACTATGCTCAATTTAATAGAGACCTCGGAGATGGTGCTTAGGATGTTCGTTCGCATGTCACCTATTCCAATTATTTCAAAAGAAAAACAATTACAGTATCAGGAAACACGTCATATCTTATCGGGCTTGCCTGAGCTTCAAGTTCTGCAGCAGCTTTTGAGCCACTTCCTTGTGGTCTCCTCGGGATAGCCCCCAAACCATCAAGAGGTCTTGATGCCACTCAGTATGCCACCTTTGCTGCTCATGATCCAACAAAAATAAAGAAAGCGCACTCAAGTCAGTTATTATTGAAAGTGCTCATATTGAATCGACACACTGATGTTCTTAAGGCGCTGTGGTTGGAGTGAAAATAAGTCATCGGCATGGTTCAAGAGCATATACATGCAGCATGGACAAAATTCAACTCCAAATTCCAACCATAGATTCAGCTTCTACCTCATCAAGCAGGCATGTCTGCATGTCAGCTATTTTTGTAGTCACAATATCATTGTGTCCTCTGATATCAAGACGAAGCAGCAGACCAAGTGCATTTAAGCAATCCTGGAGCAAACACATTAAAAAATGACCATGCGATTCTACAATCAGTCTCCCAACATATTAAATGTCAAAACATGGTCGCACAACAAATAGACTGTGATAATTTCGTCAATGATAATAGTGCAACCAAGCAGATCTTCAGTATAATTATTGCTCGGCAGGAATTGGAAGCGAAATGTGAGAATAAGAGCAAAAATGGATCAAGAGCACTTTCTTGAGGACTGTGCAGCGGCTGAAAGCCCGTAGATCATTCCAGTACTGCTCACAATATGAAGGACTCCACATACTCAAAACTACCTACTTAAACAATCCTAGGGAGAGGCATCGACTTATTTAGTGTCCCAATAATTTGGAAAGAACAGGAATAATCAATGCAAACACACCTGCAAGTTACTAGCAGCGGCATTGCTGGTCCAAATATGAGTATCATAGATCGTGACAACACTTTCCAAGGCGCCTTTGCCACCCAGCTCCAACTTGCATAAGGCTAAATGCCACCAGTTATGAGCGTACCTGATAAAATGTACAGAGAAAGAGTATGAGAACTTCGAAGTATTTATTCACTCACTACAGCATTATACTCAATAACACAAATGGAGTACATGGTTTGCGTCACAAATACATGGCCATAAACAATTGACAACAGACGAGTTGACATCCTTGCCGTAACATCCTTACAAAATAATATTATAGAAATGAAGAGTAAGCATCGCATAGTCATCTGCGTCGGTTGTTCTCTAGATCAACAACGAATAGACGCTGGATATGGTCTAAACAAGAAACATAACCTGCTGGAATCGCAAAATGTTCTGACACAAGATGGAAGATACAATACATGTGAAGCAAAAGGACGAGAAATGAGTGACTTACATGAATGAACAACAAGAGATCCAAGTGTCACAGCAACTAGCTGCAAATGCCAATGCTTCTTTAAAACGACACTCATACTGAAGTACATGGCCTAGCTGCACCAACAGCAAACACACGTTTGAAAATTCTAAGCATTCAACGACTGAGTAACATATAAGATATTTGCGCAACATTAATAAAACACAATCACCAAGCATAATATTAACACAACAAACAAACGCATGTGCAATACTCCTGCAACAGTGGTTGCAAAAAATACTAAACAAAAAGTGATGGCGAGTAATATTGAGCAAAGACATAGTTCGCACTATGAGCATGTAAGCTACAGCAGGCTCGCACCGCATGTTGACTCCACACATCATGAGGCTCAATGCTTAGTGACTTCTTGGCTGCAACCTCTGCCTCTCGCATTCTCTCTCCCACTTCCAACAAAGCAAATGCCAGCATTCCATACATATATGGACTTTCCAGGTTTGCAGGAAGCACCTATACATACAAATACTACCAAAAAATCGTGAGCTCGTTCTATCAAACTCTTTGATCTGTCGCAAACTCTAAACAGAATCTGATTGAAGAGTAGTAGACACAAAATACATGGGTTGAATAAGGAAATAAAAAACATGAGAATTAACTAATACGTGAACTGAAAAGAATGAAATACTCAAATTCAAAACTTTGCCCAATACATATGTCTAATTCATTGCCATCTCCACACTTGTTTCTGCCTCAACATTTTCAATATGCCTCCCAATAATAGCATCACTTACCAGCTCAGCCATCCGTAGCATATCATGTGGCCGCCCCATGTAAAAGCAGAGAGTTTGACCTTTTTTAAGAGATGCCAAATCTTTTGGGAACTGCTCCAGAAGCTAAGAACATGCACATATAACGTAGATACCACGTTGAATTCGTCACGTTACACCAAGCCAGGTATTATAGTTCACACACGTGGCTCATGTAAATACGTTACGACACACAATGGTCAGATAAGAATTTTTTCCGTTTAACAAAGCAAACTTATAACAAAAAGATCATAGTTGTGACCTCCTAAAGATGTGTTGAAGCAACCGTTAATGTACCGTCGTAGAACTAATAATTAGTATTCACTTGGTCCAGAAAATATAGCACTTAAAAAAACTTTGTAATTTCATACAGAAAGCACACTATTTAAATCTGAATAACCATCGACAATCTGCCTTAGGTTATTGATAGCGATATTTAGAATCGAAATGCACATAGTAGCTTAGTGAAGAACGTACCTGAAAATGCAAATCAAGCGCCTCTCCTGTTTCACCTTTTGCCCATGCCATGGCTACTGCTAGCACTGACCTTTCATAGTTCGTAGCCTTATCCTGCACAAGACATTTTGTTATTCGATCAATTTCTGCGCATCTTGCATACGGAGCTAAACTTGCAAACAAATTAATTGAACCCATCTTAGATACTGCTATTCGCCGTTCAATAAAGAAACCAACCAAAACCATTCGAACCAGACGGGAATAAATGAACATACCAGGTTTTTATTAGCAGCGAAAAGGAAAGAATTTCGTTCGAAGTCTGGTTTTTTCTGAGTCAGTAGGTGAACAGCTGCCAATGCACATGCTAGAACACAACTACCATCCGCGTCAGTTGCGTTGAGGATAACTTCTCGTTCAGCACCATACGTTAGCATCTATATCATCACACAAAAAGAGGGTATCAAAGCGAATCCAACACCTTGTTTACTTAACAGTTTCAACGTCTTCCTTGGTTTATTTCAGATAAACCAGACATCAATCACCAAAAATAATTTTCAGCAACTACAAAAGTAGAACATTATATGTCACAACCACAAACGCAAAGATAAGAAAATCGAGGTAGACTTTATCTGCACCTCGCATGCATTGTATAAGTGTAATAAAATTAGTTGCGATCGTCATTACTTGACAGACATAAGAATAACGGGAGACAAGTTTATCGGTACAACTAGTAAAAGGTTCTCATCATCCAAGTTCAATACTTTTATTCAGAATCAGGAGAGACTAAAGCATTCACCCCGCATCTTTCTAGGAGTGATTGCAGTTCTTCGAAACTCTAGTGGTTCATTTGAAAACTCTTGGATATGTAGAAGGTCGGTTTCGTGAAATAATCTCGTGGTAAACTAGCAGGTTTTGTGATATATTGCACTAAGAGCAGAGTTGATGTGAAATATTGGGGCAGCGGATCACGATTAAGTTCGGAGCACAAAAAAAGAAGCGGCTCTCGCGAAATCCAATTTGAAGACAACTCCCGTTGATGGAACTCCAGTATATGATAATAAATTAATAAACAAGGCATGTGTTCCAACTTCAATATTCGCAATATTAGGTTAGAAGAGCTTCAATCTTCCAGTTATGCGAGGACATTTAACTAGTTCAAACTACCAATTAGAACAAGCTAGTTGCCGAATTCTTTACCGAGCCCTCTGTAGAAACCAGTTGACGCATCACGAAACGCTGTAGTTCTTTTGATCACCTTCACCAGCTAGCTAACGGCATCTACTTTTAACATTTACAAACCAAGCGATCACGAAGCAATCGAGGAAGAGGTGCAGACACGTACTTGACGATAGAACTCATTAATGAAAGAAATGCAGGTGTCGGATCGGGTGTGCACTGGATAACCCCACAAGTCGTTGCGGTAGTCATCCTTGTTCATAGAAACGGCAGGAGAATCTCCATTGCTGCTGATATGGCTCGATTCTTGCTGATGAAGGTGATGAGAGGAGGAGCGAGTGTAACTGCCTCCGTCAACCCCCTCCGCCATGGTAGCAAGTGCAAGTGAGCAATCCCAGCGGCAGCTACGGGAGGTTGAGCGAACAATGAAGAAGAGACTATCAAAAACTTCTTAAGCCGCAGCTGGTGAGTACCTAAGATAAGATCACGCGCAATTATGCCTACACAATCTATCGGAGAAGTTGCAAATGGCAATGACGTGGCTGAGAAGAAGCGCGATTGCTCTTCGACGTTAAGGAAGAATCCAACCAGTCCACAGCGACCGCGCAACTGTGATTGTGACTCTAGCTACACAACAATTGAAGGAAACGGAATTCGAGAAGATGCTGCCAAGGACTTGGTTAGAAAAGCGCTGACGGCATCAGGTGTGACTAAGCACGGGGCGACAAGTTTAGAGACGCTCCTGCTGTACTAAAACCCTAACGCCATCCCTGGCAGCACCACGCACGGAGCCAAACTCACATGCAGTTGCCAGCCAGCCAGCCAGTACACCTTTTTGTTTTTTTTTAAAATTCCAAACTGTTAGTTCAATTTGCTGAATAATGAAAGCAATTTGAAGGAAATCAATTCTTTCAACAGGTTGCGTGAGAGGTGTGGGATGGGGGTGGTGAGTGGCATGAGAGGAAAAAACCACTTGGCACCATCCTTAGTCTAAAGAAGAAAAGGGACTAAAGATTAGATTTTCAAAGAGAACATGTGGTCTGAATTTTCATTCTATTTGAGATGTATTAATTTGTGACAACCAAAAACTTGTCAAATAAACTTTTAAAGATTTCTTTATAACTTGCTTCAAAGATTGTTGATACAATATGATTAATGTGTTATTTGAAGGTTTGTATCTATATGTAAATAGGAAGGAAGCAACATCTTTGTAAGGATTTATAATGCAGTTAATAGAAATAGTAGAAATATGAGATTTTTAATTGTTATATGAAAATTTGGCAATTCAAATTTATAATACAATCAATTTCTACAATATAATACAATACAATCAATTTCTACAATATAATACAATATAATCAATTTCTTAAATCATGTGGTACATTGGATACAATCAATATAAGTATTGAGCATGCGGAGCCTAATTGTAGGTTTTGAAGAGAATTGACTTTAGAACATATATTGACATTTGTAATAAGGTCAATATGGAGATTAGAAGGGGGTGGTAAGCTCCTTTTTGGAGATTACAAGGCAAAGTTCCTCACAAAAAAATTTCTACAATTTTTTTTTTTGAAAAGCCTTGATATATGTAAATAATTAAGATTTAGAGTGTAATAATATTGTAGGATTTGCACCTCGTAGGTTGAGTTACAATAAGCGGCAATTGAATGACATGAATATCTTAGGCCGCCTCTATTGTAGTGATGTTATGATATAAATAGCACTTATATGTGTAATAGGATTGTATCTTATTTTATCAAGGATTTAGATTAATTAATAATTTAAGTCTAATTTTTAAGTATTTTTATTTATTTATTTATTTATTAAAATTCTTTTGTTGGTTGATTTATATATATATATATATATATATATATATATATGTTAGTTTTTATGTCTCTTATATAATGGCTTTTTTCTCTTTTTCTCTATTTTTGTTCTTTCTCTCGCTCGTCTATTACTTACAGTTGATTGCCGGTGCATCATGTGTTTCTCTTGCCCCAATTACAAATGATCTATTCAATTGTTGTTGCTACTATTATTATATTACATATTATCTTATTTGAGAATGCATTAGATACTTGACTGTAAAAGATAAGTTTTTATATTATAATTAATCAGCAACCTAACAGCCCTAATAAAATCCTAAATAAACTATCATAGACATATTCTAAGTTATCACTTTTTAGAACCTTTTAGAATCTTCTATAGTCTTCTAAAATCTTCTTCAATCTTTTAAAATCTTTTAGAACCTTCTTCAATCTTTTAAAATCTTCTAAAATATTCTTAAAAGCTTCTATAGATATTTCATAGACTTCTAGAAACTTCTTAGTTTCTTTTGTAGTCAAAATCTTCTATAGGTATTTTCATCAAGTTAGAGAAGCTTTTGTAGAAGGTTCAATAGGTATAGACCTTGTAATATAAATAGGAGGCAAGACCAAGATACACCTTAGTCTTCCAATATAAGTCTTGGAGCAATCGAAAGTGTTGTTTTGTTTCTTGATATCAATCTAGTTCTTATTCTTGTCAAGCATGTAGTTTTTTGTTCTTGAAATCAATTTAGTTCTGTATTCTTTTTCTTGTTTATTTGCTAATCCATTGTCTTGTACCCCTAATACTTTAGCAAGACTACTAAGTGATCATATCAAAGCTTTGATCTTTTGATAGAGAGTAGATTACCTCTCTTCTTGAAGATTCTATTCTATTTTAGAGAAGTGCCAATTATTCCCCTCTAGACTGATATGCTTATTTATTATAGTTTAATCTTTCTTTGGAGAGAGCAGATTATCCTTTTCTTAGGATATATTACTGCTTTTTAGAGATTGCACATTATCTTTTTTTAAATTAGTATCGTGTAATAATATTTCTTTTTAATATAAAAAATACTACATTAAAGGCTTCTTGATTTTTTCTTTGTCAATATGGAAGTAGATCAAGTTATAAGAGGTGCACCTTCACAAACAAAGAATAGAGTAGCCACTTTTATAAATCTTCAAGCTCTTTTGGATAGTGTATGATAAGAAATGATATTCCTTTGTAATCCAAAAAAAGAATTGCAAATGGAGTTAATATCTAAAAAAACTAAATGGAAGATTTATAGTTTGCAGCAAGAAATTATTTGATTGAAAGAAGTAGGTGGTAGACAAGCTATGCACATGACTCCTACAAAAATTCTAAGGATTGTCATGAAAGAGTCAAAGGCTAATATGCTTGATAAATTTGATAGAATAAGATCCAACTTTCGAGGTTTTATACAACAAGTATGGTTTTACTTACAATTATATCTTTCATGTCATTTGGATGGATTTACTCAAGTTCTTTTTATAAGCACCTTTTTATTAAGAAGGGCTTGATTATGGTTTATTCTAATGTTAAAAAAGAATTTTCTAATCTTATATAATTTAGAGGCTTTTATAGGATGATTTATTATTATATTTAAAAATAGTGATTAAGAGAGGGTGGTAGAAAGAAAGATTCAAAACCTACGACAAAGACAATGTTCAACTGTAATTTATGCCTTAGAATTTCAACAACTTATTTGTCATCTTGATTGAAATGATAAGGCTTTTATAACTCGATTTTGTTATCTAAAGGATGACGTGAAGAATTTATTGATCACAATACCAAGAGTTAAAAGCTTAGAAGAACTCATATATGAAGCTATTACTTGTAACAATTGCCTATTTGAATTGCAATAAGGAAGGCAATCAATTTTTAGCAATACATATTAAAGTATGACTACTACATCTTCAAAAACATTGGAGAAACCATTAACATATCCTAAATCCATGTAGATTGATGCAACTCAATTTAAGCCATTAACACTTGTAAATATGGTTAGACATCAATAGGAGAATCTATGTCTATATTGTAAAAGATATAATCATAAGGTAGCAAATTATCTAAACAAGTTTAGGGAATTCAAGGCACGAAGTGTAATATTTGAATTAGAGAGGTCAAAAAACAAAGACATCCAGCCATAGTAAGAATCTTATAGTTAGATACTTTAAAATCTAAATTACTAGAAAAATATCTCTTCCTACCTCCGGATCCAACATCTTGTTTTACGCTTCCTATACACATAAGAACCTCAAGACATGAGATTTTTACTAAAATCCTTTTAGATATTGGAGTCTCAACATACTTTATAGATAAAGATTTTATAACCAAGTACAATTTAGTATAATTTAGTACTTATAAAGAAGATCCATCTTGCACCTATTGAAATCATTGATAGACAAATCCTTGCATCAAAGGATTTTATTCAAGAAATTCAACTATTGAAAGTGATACTAGCAAATCAAGTTTCACACATTGTCTTTAATATCATTTGATATCCAATAAATCCTATTATTATTAGACTCTCTTGATTTGAATTATATAATCTTAATATTGATTGAAATTTATAAAAGTTTTTCTCAAGGTCCAAACATCAAAAGAAATAACAAGATGCAATTTCATTTCTTGGAATGAAAGTATTTATACATGCTGCAAAGAAAAGAGTTGTATTTGCATTGTATGCTATTCTAACAAAAGATCTAATTAAGCAACTCAAGTAAGATATTCTCATTAAATACCGTAATCTTGAAGATGTATTTGAAAAAAAAAATATAAATATATTATGAGAACATCATCCTTTGACTATGCAATTGAATTTTAAGATGGAGCTCAACCTCCATTTGGTCTAATTTATAATCTCTCATTGATAGAGCTTGCAGCCTTGTAATAATACAATGATGAAAATCTAGCTAAGAATTTCATTAGACACTCAAAATTGCTTGCTAGAGTGCCTATCTTGTTTGTGAAGAAAAATGATGGTTCTTTACGTATGTACATTGATTATCAAAGTCTGAATAAAGTGATTGTAATAAATCGCTGTCCATTACCATTAATTTTAAGATTACTAGAACAACTAGGATGAGTATAAATTTTTACAAAGATTGATTTAAAAAGCGCCTACAATCTAATCATGATCAAAGGAAGAGATCAATAGAAGACATCATTTTGTACAAGGTATAGAGGTTTTGAGTATAATGTTATGTCTTTTAGACTTCCAAATGCACTTGCAATCTTTCAACATATGATGAATGACATCTTTTGAAATATTTAGATGATTTTGTAGTCATCTACTTGGATGATATTTTGATTCTTTTTAAGAAAAAATAAGAATATGAATATCATGTACGTATGATATTGGAGAAACTATGGAAAAATAATTTATATATCAATTTAAAAAAGTACTCTTTCTATCTATCATTAGTTAAATTTTTACAATATATTGTATCTAAAAATAGAATTTCTATAAATCTAAAGAAGATACAAACTATTATAGAGTATAAATAAGTGTTATCAATTAAAAATATATAATATTTTTTAAAATTTGTAATTTTTTATAAAATCTTCATCAAAGTTTGTAGCTCCATTAATACAGCTTATAGAAAAAAAAAAATTATTTGAAATGACAAGGTTGAAGAAGCATTTAAGAAGTTAAAAGAATCTTTTATTTCATCTCTTATACTTATTCATGAAAATTCAACAAATCCATTCATTTTAAAAATAAATATCTCAAATTTTGCAATTAAATCTATGTTCTTTCAAATTGGTGATGATAGTTAATTTTACATGATAGTATTCTATTTTCAAAAAAATTCAATTATAGAGGTCAATTACAAGATCTACTATAAAAAACTATTGGCAATTGTCAATGTTTTTGAAGAATGGTGCCATTTGTTAGAAGGAGCTCAATACAAGATCATAGTATATATTGATCATAAAAACTTAGAATATTTTATACATGTCTAAATTTTGAATCATTGTCAAGTATGAAAGAGCATGTCATTATCTTCTTTTGATTTTGTGATTATATATCATATAAGAAAATTTCAAGGAAAACCAAATACCCTTTTTCAACATTCATATCTTATGCCAAGAATAAGAAATATTATATTGGATTAGCAAAAAATTAATCATATTAAAACCATCTAATTTACAATTAAAGACATTGAGAATATCTACCTATGTAGGTATAACTTTTAAGTTAAAAATCTAAAGAGAAATAAAGACAAATCTATTTATAGATAATATTTAATGATATCTAAAAAACCCAAAGGTAGAAGAAAATAATAATTTCAAATTTGAGGACGGATTGTTGTATTTCAAAGATCTTTTATATATTCTTTTAGGTCTTGCAAGTTTTTAAGTTTTTCAAGCTCCCACAACTAGATATTTTGGCTTCAATAAGACCTTAGAATTAATATCAAGACATTATTGGTGGCCTCAAATTTAGTAATTAGTGAAGGAGTTTATCCAGTATTATATAATTTGTGCTTGAGCAAAGTTCCAAGACACCAACTATATAAACTTCTTTAATCACTTCCAATTCCTAAAAGTCCATGGCAATCATTATCTAAAGACCTTATTATAGATCTTCTGATTTTTAATGGCAAAGATTTAATATTTATTGTAATAGACTATCTTACCAAAATGATACATTTCATCTTGTACAATAAGATTATTTTTGAAGAAGAAATGACCAAGCTTTTTATTGATAATATTTGTTAAATACACAACCTTTTAAGTGACATCATTTTGGACTAAGAACCACAATTTGTATCAAATTTTTAAAGAGGATTATTTCAAATTTTGAAGGTAAAGACCAACTTTTCATCAACATATCATTCTCAAACCAATAATCAAATAAAATAAATGAATTAGATCTTAGAATAATATCTTCATTATAGTATAAATTACCAACAAGATGATTGGATGGATTTCCTATCATTGGCTAAATTTGTATATAATAATACCAAATATTTTTTGATGAAACAAAATCCATTCTTTTTAAACTATGGATGTCATCCTAGAGCAAATCTATTTCAAATTGAAGATGTAAGAAGTTATATTGTAGAAAATCTAACTACCTACTTGAAGGTCATCTATGAAGAATTATAATTCTAATTGCAAATGGCTTAAGACCAATATAAAGACTATACAAACATTCATTACAAGAGCCAATCAAAGTTCAAGGTATGAGATTGTATCTAGCTACTTTGACAAAATATACAAATAAATTGACTATCACAAAAGTTAGATTATCAAAGACTTGGACCATTTATAATTCTATACCAAATAAATCTAGTAAATTTTCATGTTAAACTATCAAATAGTATGTACATTTATCTAGTCTTCTATGTCTTGCTATTAAAAACCTATTATAAATCAAGTATTGTTAGAAGAGCTCTTCTACTACCAATTTTAATTGAAGTCAATCAGGAGCTTGAATACAAAGTGGATGAAATATTAGATTTACATATAAAATATGGATGATTAGAATATTTCATCTATTGAAAGGACTATAGAGTTAGTAAAAGAATATAGGAATCTTTAAATAATCTTAAGAATGTATTTGAAAAAATTTGCAAATTCCATCAACAATATCCTAAAAAATCTAGATTTAATTACTATTGAAGAATTTGTGAATACTAATATTTCTTAGCTTCTAAATGAATCTTCTCTATCAACAATAGAAAATCAATATAAAAAAGAAAGAGCCACGTTAAGACCTTCATTTGTATATAGTTATTTTTTTCAAAATAAAATAGATCTTATTAGAATCTTGCTAGGTAGTATATCAAATCTTCATATTTTGGGGGACTTATAGAAACAGGAGTTAGAAGACCCTTATGCCACATAAGTACCTAGTGAACTATTATGACTTTTATAATCTGTTGAGTTTGAAGAATATAGACAAGGTGAAGAAGGAGTATTCCAATGCCAAGTAAGGCCATATTTAAAGTCTTTGGAAGTACGGCCTTATCACAAATTTTTTGATTTAAATACCTAAGCTTTAGTGATATTGCTTGAGGTTGGAAGTGTCATTCTAATTGGTCTAAAAATTATATTTGGAGGATGTTTTGAAGATCACAATAAAGAACAATTTCTTAGATGGGATGTTGGTATAATAAAAGTTATATTTAAAGGCCATCAACGCCATCTCAAGGATTTTATAGAATTGATTATTAGTAAGAAAAAGATAGAATATATTACTTTTTTACTTTGATAAATTTTATATTTCCTATCCATGTGATTTATTCATCAAAATACTTAAATTCCTCATAGATTTTGTCGCTAGAAGAGGAAGCATTGTCACAGACATACTCCAAATTATTACTTTTTACAACCTTCTAGAACCTTCTTTAATCTTCTAGAATTTTTTTCAATCTTTTAGAATCTTTCTTGACTTTCTAAAATCTTCTAAGATATTCTTAAAAGCTTCAGTAGATGTTTCATAGACTTTTAGAAACTTCCTAGTTTCTTTTGTAGTTAGAATCTTCTATAGGTATTTCCATCAAGTTGAAGAAGCTTTTGTAGAAGGTTCAATAGGAGATAGACCTTATAGTATAAATAAGAGGCAAGACTGAGATACACCTCAATCTTGCAAACATAAGTCTTAGAATAATTCAAAGTGTTGCTTTGTTTTTTAATATCAATCTAGTTCTTGTTTTTGTCAACCATCTAATTCTTTGTTCTTTAAATCAATCTAATTCTTTATTCTTTTTCTTGTCCATTTGCTAATCTATTGTCTTACATCTCTGATATAAACACCAATTGAATCCTTAAAAATCCTAATTGTATCCTAAAAAATTATAAAAAAATCCTAAAGAAATTCTAATGAAATTATAAAGAAATTTTTTAAAAATCCTAATTTTTTTTTTAAAGAAATCATAAAGAAATCTTAAAGAAATCCTAACCAAATCCTAGCAAATCTTAAAAAAATCTTAATTAAACTTTAATAAAATTATGAATAAATATTAATCAAATCTTAATCAAATTTTAATCAAATCGTAATCAAATCTTCAGGAAATCCTAATCAAATTCTAATTAAATTCTAATTAAATTCTAATCAAATCCTAAATCAAATCCTAATAAAATCGTAATATCCTAAGTAAATCTTAATCAAATCTTAATCAAATCATACGATAATTTTAATAAATCTTAATATTCTAAATAAATCCTAATTAAATTCTAATCAAATCCTAAATCAAATTCTAATAAAATCTTAAAAAGATCCTAGATAAATTTTAATTAAATTCAATAGCAAATTTAAAATCTTAATAATTATTAAATTAACTATTGATCTTCATTCAAAATTTGTACACTTCTTATTCTACTAGTTAAAATAAGCATACAAAATTTGAAAGGATTTGAACTTATAAATTGAAAAAAGAACCTTCTAATCTTCTTGGATACTAGCTATTCTCTTTTTTCAACCTTGATGTTAATCTTCCAATGTTAATATCTTCTTTTTGCATTGTTTATATATTTTAAAATTTTACAAAAATATTAAAAATTAAATTAACTATTAGTTCAAAAAAGAACCATTGTAATCTAACTAGTAGATTATTCAAAATTCATAGAAATCCTCACTGATCCTCAAAATCCAATTTCTGAGAGCTTAACTCACTTAAATTCAAATAACCTTTGATCTAACCATTAGATTAAGGTCAAATTTACAATTAATATTTCAAAAAATTATATTCACAAATCTATAATTTTTTACTTATAGATTTGTTACAAAATTCACAATATGCTCTAAAATGTGAATCCACTTTATTTTCAATAATCAAAGTTATCCAAATAGAACACTAACTTTGTATAGCTCTCACAAAGTCATTACAAATTTAAAAATCTTTAAACTAATGCTCAAAGAAATCCTACCAAGTGAATTTTTTAATCTTATTGTTTAATTAATAAAAGAACTCTCTATTTGCTGTAGATACATGGTTTTGTGCTTTGGGATCTAATTTCAATTATGGCTTATAATCAGCCTTCCTTGAATATTAATCTAAGGTTTTTTCAAATAAATCTTATTAGAAACTATCCTTCACGTTAATCTTAAGATCTCTATAGTAATATTTTTATTAAAATATTTTATTTTGTTTTATTTATGGTCCTACAAAGTAAGTAAAAACTTTTTTTTTATAAAAAGATATTATAAACATTAAATATTTTTATAATCTTTTAATTTTTTTAAAATTTTTACCTATATTTTCTAAAATAATTTTATTACTCAGTCTTCAATTAAGTTTTTCTATAATATATGTCTTCTTTGAATGATTAATAAAATAAATTAAAAGGAGTTGGGGTAAGAAAATTTATTTTAGATTTTTACTTAGTTTGGTTATGGCTTTTAAATTATATAGAGCCTAAATATTTAGTATAAAGCCTTGAGAGGCAATTGGGATCCAAAGAAGAAGAATTAAACTACTAAGAGGTCTATTTGGAAGGATGAAGACAAAGTGAGGATGAATGAAGATAAGGGATGAAGTTCTTCATTCCTATTGATCAATGGTCATGTCCAATAGGCTTTGAGGAGGCTGCCTGCAACAAGAATAAGGGTTTTGGCAACTTCAAGGAGGCCATTTGAAAATCAAAGATTAGAATTAGAAAGCTTGTTTTTTGGACTACAATTTTGGTGTAAAAATTGAGAGATTTAGAGTTTTTATGAGGAAGAAGTAGGCACTTGACGTTAAGGTGTGCAATTTGTACCTGTTGTCACACTTTTGAGGATTGGAGGAGTTGTAGGGAAGCTTTTGGAGATTGAAAGGTGCGGTTGGAGAAGGAATTTCAAGATCTACATTTAATGAGGAATAACTATTACATTTGGAGTTTTGAAGAAGGAGTTATTGGGAATCAAAGACAGCACATTGAATTCCAAGGCAGTAAGTAGGCCGTTTTGTTGATAGTGATGGATTTTACCATATCTTAAGTTTCTGGACGAATTTTTGTCTAAACATTTCTACAAAGGTGAATCTTTGTGCTAAAAAGCCATAAATAAAAATTTCATAGCATTTCAACATTGGATTTGTGAGATATGAAGAATTTAGTACACATGTGTTTGTAAATAAGGGTTTGAAACTATTGTTGGGATTTTTATGATATCTAAAGATCGATAAATAATCGACAGTTGAAACTTGTTATATTAGTTTTTAAAAGCACATCAGTACTTCTTGTAAACTTTTAGTGGATTTCAATGGTTAGATTAAGAATTATTGATTGATGAAGTTTGAGAAAAATTCCCCTTCTATGGATAAATGAGGGTTTAGAATATTTTGTTATAGTTTGAGTGTTTTTGTGAAATAAAACATATCTATTAGGTGTAATAGCCCTAAAATAAAGGCTTTTATATAAATTTGAAGGTTTTATTATTTTGGATCTTGGTTGAGTATTTAGTTACAACCAGAAGCCCAGTGCTTTCTTGAGGCAAATTCTCTCTATCACGACATTATTTGTGCTTCCACTGAGAGAGCCTTGAGGCATTAATTACTCAACAAGCCAAAATGGAGGATCAAAATCTTGGATTTGGATTACCAGGGAGAGTAGGTGCCTAAGATTTATTTAGGGCATTTACTCAATTTATAGATGAGAGGCAACGGACTCAAGGGGATGATAGGAGCACTACCAATGCCTTACAAGTAGTGGTAGATAAGGCTGGGAGGTTTGAAGGGAGAAACATTACTAAGTTCTTGAGGGTTTATACATGTGAAATAGAGGTACATCAAATTTTGGAGGTGAGAATGATTACCACCTTTAATTTAGCAGTGATACTTGAGATCAAGGAGAGGATGCAAGAGATGCGTGAAGGAATTACATCGTGGAATAGATTTGAGGAACTTTTGAAGGATGAATTTTTTGAATAAGACTCAAAGAAGATGACCAAAATATTATTTTTGGAGTGGATTGAACAAAGGCCAATGAATCAGATGACTCCAAATGAATTGATCAAAGAATTTGAAAAGAAGTTTGGCCAATTACCATGGCAAGAGAGGCAACTATTAGACACTAGAAAGATTGAGTTATTTTTACAAGCAACTGATAAAAATTTGGAAGATAAGTTATTTTTTCATCTTGCAAACAAGACATCTGAGAGTGGATTTACAAATAACTGGAGGTTGGTGAAAGAGATAGTAGGGCTTGTGGCCAAGTAGCAAAAGATTAAGACTCAGGGGTCATTATCACTGTTGGAGCCAATATCTGCAATCCCAAGTTTAGTACCACTGCAGAAGACAAACAAGGCTGCTCAAGATGATGCCATTGAAGAACTGGTTAAGGATATACGGGATCTTAGGATAGAAATGAGTGAACTTAAGAAATCTCAGAAGGCCAACTCATCGAAGACAATTGAAGGTTCGAAGGGATTTGTAGAAAGATGCATGTGGTGTGACAGTCCAGACCACAAGCATGGCAAATGTGAAAGCTATAGAGCTGCAATTAGAGAGAATATTATGTATTTCAAAGAAGGGAGGATAAGACTAGCAAGAGCCTTTGAGGACCAACTTTGAAAAATGAGGTATGAAGAAGTTAGTAGATGAACAAACAAGCAAAGGTGGTACCATGTACGAAAAGGGAGCACAATCTTATTCTATTACAGTTGAACAAAATATAATTAAGACTGTTTCTCCACCAGCTATAGAGGCCATGATCAGGGGAGCTGAAGCTATCAGAAAGATGAGTAGTTGAAATGATCCAATTGATGTTATTAATATCAAAGCATTTTTAAATGAGCATCAACAAAGTGATGATTTGAATGATGCTATGGTTAAAAAGAAGAGAGACAGAGTTGCTCATGAAGAAGATATTATTGAACCTTTAAGCAAAAGGAGGTCTTCAAGGAACAAGGAAGCTTCTCAAGGATAAAAATCAGAAAAGATACCTTCTTCTATCCATCTTGGTGATGCACCATTGTCAGAAGAATGGTGGGAGAAGAACAAAGAGAAGGAGAAGGATGGCATAGGCAAGTCCAAAGGTAAAAGTCCTGTCTATAAATTTCAATCTGATATTGAAACATCAACAGATATGAAGAATATCTTAGAGGAGAAGATTTTGGATGCCGAGTATTGAGATGAAATGTCTTCAAGGTCTTCTATTCTGAATTTTTCATCTCTTCTCTTGAAAGTCTTGACCCTCTTTCTTGGCTATTAGGATTCTAATGATAGTTCCATCTAGCTCGTGTAAAGAATATGTGGCATTATCATGGACCGTGACTACCACATATGGACCAAACCATTTTTTTGCAAATTTTCTTTCAGTACTATGTTGATGTTCTAAACTACTATCATAAACTAAATCCCAATTTCCAACTTCTATAGGCTTAGGCCTTAATCTATAGGTCTTATCAAACCTTTTTTTATTTTTCAACCTTGTCTCTTTTAACCTTTCAGATGCAATTTGTAGGTCCTCATGTAATCTTCGCAACTGCTCAATCTGAAGCTCTAATAATTTTTTGCTATCAATGCCATCTTTCCAATATAAAAACATCCATGTAGGATATATTTCTTCAGCAGGCATCATAGGCTTTTGTCCTAATATCAATTCTATGGGCTTATAACCAGTGACAATACTGTGAGTAGTCCTATCAGCCCATAAAGCAAATGGAAGTAGCTTAGGTCATTGAATTGGCTTACCTATATATGCCTTGACCAATACATAAATGATAGGAGGATGACCCCTCTCCCTCTTTCCATTGGCTTCAGGATTATAAAAAGTAGTCAACTTTAGCTGAATTCCATACTTGCTAAAGAATTTTCTTACTTTAACAGCATCCAATTCTCCTCCATCAGCTCTCATCCTTCCAATGCTTCCATATTTGCTAAAAATATCTTCCAATATAAACCTACATATTGCTTTTGTAGTCTTGGTTCTCAATGCTCTTCCTTCAACGTAATTTGATAGTTCTTTTCTTGCCATAATCAAATATTTCATGCCCCAAAGTCTTGATGGCATAGCTACTAAATCAATCACCCATTGAAAATGTATAGCAAGTGGATAAGTAGGATGTAGCCCGTCTTTATGCCTAACCTTAGATTGTAGCTGATACTCTGTGCATGAATTCATAAAATCTTTAATATCTTTATACAAGCTCTTCCACCAATATCTCTCCTTGATCTTAGTATAAGTGGCCCAAATTCCTCTATGTCTTGCCCAGAGTGTATCATGAAATTCTTTCAAAACTTTATTCTTGGTCTCAAGGACTTCTACCACCCTCAATAGAATTTTATCACCCCTTTTAGGCCTCTTCCATAAAAATCCATCTTTAAGCAAATAAATATAGGATTGGTGCCTGATATCCTTGAAAGTCTTATCCATCCAACCTTCTTGCCTCCTCATTGTACTTAAATAAATTCCAATATCCCTCAGCCTGTCTTTATATAAATCTTCCTGAAAGATTTGAACCTCATCTTCAAAATCCATTCTATTAGTAGCAAATGAATACCCATAGTTCCTCTCCTCTTGATGTTCACCATCTTTATATGCCATCATCTCCTCTTCAAAGGTATATCTAGTTTTAGATAGCATATTTGTCACCGAGTTCTTTTTATCAATAATGTGTATCAAAACAAAATTCAATATTTTTATATAGGCTATCCATGTCAATATAGCAATATCTGGAGTAGTGCAATTGATTACCATCCTAAGTAAAGGCAAATAATCTGTCTCCAAAACCACTCTAGCTCTGATCAAATAATTCCTCTTAATCTTTAGAATAGTGAGTGCTCTCCAAAGTTTTCTTATAACTTGTGGATAAGTCCTTTGTCTTTTTGTAAGAATCCTCGCTCCAAATCTTATAGCAAACCTCCTTCTCTGTCCATCATCTTGTCCAATAGCCCATTCAATTGCTGTTGGACTTGTATCCACTATTATAACCACTGATCTCTTACATTGATAATCTACTTGTCTAAGGACAGGCGGTGAACTCAAAATCTTCTTCAAATTTTTCATAGCTACTTCTTCTTCATCTTTTCAGATAAACTTTTTACCCTTCTTCAATAATTTGTATAGTGGCTGTGAGATATGTACAAAGTGAGGCACCCAAATGTGATAGAATACACATGCACCCAAAAATCTTTTAACTTCTATAACACTTTCACATGCCTTCATTCTAGATATAGTATCAACTTATTCTGGATTTGATTTTCTACCATACCTGCCACACATGTGTCCCACCACCACAATTTCACCAACTCCAAAACTTGATTTCTCCATAGATAATGTCAAATTAATTAATTCAAGCTTCTCCAGTATCCGAGCCACATCTTCAATGTGCTGCTTGACAAATTGCCTGCAACCTTTAGCATCCAAAGTTTCATCCTTATCTTCTTCCTTGCAACCCTTCATAGGTATATCATCCAAAAATGGGATGGTCTTCTCAGATACAAATTCGTTCAATATTTGGTTCATAGCATTTTGTATATGAGCCACTGAGTTGGTTGCACCTTAAGGTAAGGTACGCATCCTCATTAAATCCAAAGGAGTCTTCATAGTAGTCAAATCTCTACTTTCTTCAGCCAACAAAAACTGATCATATCCAGAATATAAATGTCCAATAGAATAGATGGCATGACCGGCAAATTGTTCAGCTACTTCATCCACTACAGGACCTGATCCTATATTTTGAATAGTCACCTTGTTTGCTGGTTGCATATCTTGAATGAATCTCAATGCCCTTGATTTTTTAGGTACAGTGAACCATCTGTTTGAATAGGGAGCAATTGAAGGTTCAAAGATACCCATCTCCACTTTTTCTTTTAATAATTCCATCAACTTAAGAAGCAAAGCTTTAGGTACAAGTATAGGATTTAAATCCCATGGAACATGTGGTATAGTGAAAATAACCATAGGTGCTATAACACTAGAATTTGCACACATAATTTCATCAGAAGTTAAGGCGAATGCCTTACCATGACTAATAAGCATTTCTTGAAACATCATTCTTTTTGGTATTGTTAAGAAATCACCCCCTCCAATTTTCAGCTTAGCCAATGACTCTTGAATAAATTGATGTCTGATTTTGTGCTTTTCTCTCAATCCTAGTTCCTTGACTGCTTGCTTGATGTGCTCCATAGTATCAGCTGGTAATTGAATGGCCACTGGTTTCACCTTTTTGGCCACAATCTTATACTTGGTTTGTACAATAGCCTCAAGTTTTAATCCATAGCTTGTAGCAGATCCAATACATATTACCATCTTTTTCAATTCCTCATAAGCCTCCCTTGATTGTATCTCTATAATAACATCTTCATCCATCCTTATAACTAAGTTTTTTATAACTTGCATCAATCCATCTTCCAACCCAGCTTCTTCTAGTATTCTAACTATAGCTTCATCATTTGAAACTAATCCCACTCTTTTTAAATTTTTCTCTTGCGTCTTTATTTTTCTCCTATTTACAGGATTTAAATCTTCAATCCTTTGAAAGCTCACAAATCCATCATCAGTCAAATCTAAAATATCAAAATTTAAATTATCTACATTGGAGTTTGTAGATAATCTATTTGTACCCATGTTCCTCTATATTACAAAGATGTCCTTTAGAAATCCAAGAATCGATTTCTTGGTTCTAAAGATATTTTTCTCAATTGCTCTCTGTGCCTTTTATAAATAGACTTCACAGTAAGGAATTGTACAGCCTTTTTTCCATCACAACTACGAATCCTGGCATAATATGAACCATCATCCAAAACTTTAGTCTCCATCCTAGCAACTGTGATATAAGATTGACCAAGTATTATCAGATATGTAGGAGAGTTTTATACAAAGAAGTTTTGTTCCACCTCCACATCTCCAATCTTAGCCTTCACAGTTGGACAAGCTCCATATAGATTGCCTTGCTCATTCTTTGTAGCTCTAATCACCCAGCCGTGGTTGATATCAATTAGCCACTTATTCTTCTCATACATCCGCCTAGACATGATGTTAATTTCTGATCCATGATCAACCAAGGCTAAAATTGAATCTTTAGAATCTCCCAACCTCACTTGTGTTTTTGTAGTAGTCCTAATCCAATATGAAATTGAGTAGCTATTACTTTCCATCTCATCACCATCTCCTTTTGAAGAACAAATAACTCGTGCTTCCTGTATAATCTTCCTTGCTTTACCAGATTCTACTGGTATACACTTTGTTTGATATCCTTCCATATCCTTGGTATGATTGATTTGAGCCGTGCCCTCTATATCAACCATGTTTTCAAATTTTAACGATGCAGATTGTATAAATATCTGCCCTATTTCTTCTTCCTCATCTTTAATCACATGAGTATCTAATGCTTCCACCATTATAGCTTCAGCTGTCATTTGCCTCTTCCTCTTTATTACATCAATAAATAGCTTGTTGTCATACTGCATTTACATGCAGTATATAAAAATATTATATATCTTGTATCTATTGTTATTACATTTGTGAGTGCTAGAGGTTATTTTAGAAGATATTATAAGGAGAAGATTTATTTTAGCCACTTAGTTAGTAAATTAAGATGGCTATTTTTTTTGTACCTACCTTACTTATATTCTAGAATAGACTCTTTTGTAATTAGAAGAAAGATAAAGGTTGTTTTATCTTTCTTGTTGACTTTTGAGGTAGAATGGACCTTGTGAGGGATAAGAAAGAAGAGCATGGGGTGAATAGGGCCCATCCAATAGGATTTGGCTGCCCATGTGGGCGTCTCATAGTCTAATATAGAAAGAAAGGGAGATATACTCCTCTTGTTAGACCGAGAGGGGAAAGGAGTTTTGAATAGTGAACTTTGGAGAGAGATAGCTCCGAGGAGATAGAAGTGTTTGTAGTGAAAATTGGTGGGTGTGTTCTTCAAGTTGTGGGGATTTTAGAACCTACTTACTTGCTTGTATTGGAGTTGTGAACAAAAAGTTATGCTTGTTTTAGTAGAGTGAGGTTTGCTGCCACCCGACGAAGAGGGGCAGAAACTTCGAGCTGCCACCGCAAGTTTGATTTCAATTCTTTCTTAGTGAAATTTATAGAGAGTGTGGAAAATTGTGCTAGCTTTTTATCAAGACATCTCTTGTAGCATTTGGAGTTGGAGAGCAAAAGTTGTGAGCTTGAGAGTGGGAAAGGGTTTGCTGCCATCCGATGAAGAGGGGCAGAGACTTTGTTCAACCACCCAAGTCGGAAAATCTCTTCAATCTTTTTGATATTTTAGATGTTTATAATAGCTTATATAATATTTCCATGAAAACAAAAATCAATACATTTGGAGCTTTTATGAAAGTTTTATGAGCCATGAAGTGTCAAGAAGGCAAATTGTTGGTAGGGTTTGAAGAGTAGAGTCAACTAGCTATAAAATCTAGAGTTTGAGAGGCATGTATGCAAAATTTTAGAACAAGTTAGATAATAGAGTGAGCTTTCTAAAAAGATATTGCATGCCTAATTTGGAGAAGGGAAGTAATCAAAATGAAGGCTAAACTGAAGAGGAGCTTTGCTGCCTTTGCATTTACTGGGAAATTTTAGTGCCTATTTCTTTTAGCCATAACTTTGAAATGGTAAGACATCTATTTGTGAAATTTTGATATATTTTACAATAGATTATTAGCTTTCTATAGGCTATCAGCACGCTTAATTTAAACTTTGGATGGATTTTTAGTGATTTATTTAATTTCAGCTTGTTGTATAACTTGTATTCCTCATATGCGGTTGTATTTTGAGGTATACTTGAGTATATACACACTTTGCTTATACTTATTATACAAGTATATATACTTATATTTATATCAAGTATTTATATAAGTATTCTATAAGTATTATATATAATATTTATATAAGTATTTATATAAGTATTTATATAAGTATTATATCAAGGATTATATACTATTTTATATAAGTATTTATATAAGTATTTATATAAGTATTATATAAGTATTTATATAAGTATTATATAAGTATTTATATAAGTATTATTTAAGGATTTATACTTTACAATTATACAAGTCTTGTACAAATATAATACAAGTATAATTTGAAAGCTTGAACAAATATTGTGTTAGTATAGAAGATACTTGTACGGCTTCCTCTCATGTTCATCAACAAGAAGTTCTAAGAAAACCAGAACCGTACATTTTATCGGGCGCAAAATTCTCTACCCAACATCCTTCCGAAAAATCCCTCTTTAGTCATCAGTTCTTCAGAGGAATTCAACCTGGCACCCGAAAAATCTTCTCTACTAAGATATTCTTCATATCTGTTGATGTTTCAATATCAGATTGAAGTTTATAGACAGGACCTTTATCTTTGGACTTGCTTATGCCATCCTTCTCCTTCTCTTTGTCCTTCTTCTACCATTCTTCTGACAATGGTGCATCGCCAAGATGGATAGAAGAAAGTATCTTTTCTGGTTTCTGCCCTTGAGAAGCTTCCTTGTTCCTTGAAGACCTCCTTTTGCTTAAAGGTTCAATAATATCTTCTTCATGAGCAACTCTGCCTCTCTTCTTTTTAACCATAGCATCATTCAAATCATCACTTTGTTGATGCTCATTTAAAAATGCTTTGATATTAATAACATCAATTGGATCATTTCAACTACTCATCTTTCTGATAGCTTCAGCTCCCCTGATCATGGCCTCTATAGCTGGTGGAGAAACAGTCTTAATTATATTTTGTTCAACTGTAATAGAATAAGATTGTGCTCCCTCGTATATTACACTACCTTTGTCGTTTTGCTCATCTACCATCATCTTTTCATATCTTGCTTTCAAAAGTTTTGGTCCAAAGGCTTCGCTAGTCTTATCCTCCTTCTTTCAAATACATAATATTCTCTTAATTGCAATGGCAATACATTTGCCATGCTAAGGCTCCTGACCGTCACCACACGCATCTTTCACAAATCTTTTGAATCCTTTCAATCGGTTTTCGGCGAGCTTGGCCTTCCGAGATTTCTAAGTTCACCTTACTTATCCCAAGATCCCAGATATCCTTAACCAAATTTCTTCAATTGCATTCGAAAGAAATTGCTTGGTTTTCCGCAACAGTACTAAACTTGGGACAGCAGATATTGGCACCAACAGTGATAATGACCCCTGAGTCTTAATCTTTTGCTGCTTGGCCACAAGCCCTACTATCTCTTTCACCAACCTCCAGTTATTTGTAAATCCACTCTCAGATGTCTTGTTTGCAAGATGAAAAAATAACTTATCCTCCAAATTTTTATCAGTTGCTTGTAAAAATAACTCAATCTTTCTAGTGTCTAATAGTTGCCTCTCTTGCCATGGTAATTGGCCAAACTTCTTTTCAAATTCTTTGATCAATTCATTTGGAGTCATCTGATTCATTGGCCTTTGTTCAATCCACTCCAAAAATAATATTTTGGTCATCTTCTTTGAGTCTTATTCAAAAAATTCATCCTTCAAAAGTTCCTCAAATCTATTCCACGATGTAATTCCTTCACGCATCTCTTGCATCCTCTCCTTGATCTCAAGTATCACTGCTAAATTAAAGGTGGTAATCATTCTCACCTCCAAAATTTGATGTACCTCTATTTCACATGTATAAACCCTCAAGAACTTAGTAATGTTTCTCCCTTCAAACCTCCCAGCCTTATCTACCACTACTTGTAAGGCATTGGTAGTGCTCCTATCATCCCCTTGAGTCCGTTGCCTCTCATCTATAAATTGAGTAAATGCCCTAAATAAATCTTAGGCACCTACTCTCCCTGGTAATCCAAATCCAAGATTTTGATCCTCCATTTTGGCTTGTTGAGTAATTAATGCCTCAAGGCTCTCTCAGTGGAAGCACAAATAATGTCGTGATAGAGAGAATTTGCCTCAAGAAAGCACTGGGCTTCTGGTTGTAACTAAATACTCAACCAAGATCCAAAATAATAAAACCTTCAAATTTATATAAAAGCCTTTATTTTAGGGCTATTACACCTAATAGATATGTTTTATTTCACAAAAACACTCAAACTATAACAAAATATTCTAAACCCTCATTTATCCATAGAAGGGGAATTTTTCTCAAACTTCATCAATCAATAATTCTTAATCTAACCGTTGAAATCCACTAAAAGTTTACAAGAAGTACTGATGTGCTTTTAAAAACTAATA
>JAWRVF010000389.1:142500-318525 GCA_036785485.1 Physcomitrellopsis africana | reverse complement strand
GTTGCAATTGAATAATAACGTTGAGGCTCCCTTATACAACTCTCGGATCGAAACTCAAAAAGTCGATTGTCACACTTCACAGCAAAATCAATTGCTTGACTCAATGTCTGAGGATCGGATAAATTGAGCATTAACTTTTTTACCTCATATTGTAATCCATAGAGAAATTGACTGATGAGTGCAGCATCGTCCACTTGATGTCGGTCGCTAGTTGTCGAAATTGTGAAGCGTATAATGACACTGATCGATTGCCTTGTCGTAGGATGCGAATCTTGTTGGTTGCAACACGAATTGCATCATGTTCTCCATACATCGATCAAAATTCCGCAAAAAATGCCTCCAAATTATCCAATATTGGATCACGTCGTTCAAGAAAAGATGAAAACCACGATAAGGCAGGACCCGAAAGTAACGTTCCAATAAACCTAACTTGAGATCCTTGCGTAGGATAACTCTGAGGTTGAAGTTCGATCACCAGTTGTACCTGATTGATGAATCCTCGAAACTTAGATCTTGTGCCATCAAACTTCTCAAGCAAACTGATTTTTGGTTCTCTAACGTTTGAACGGTGCTCCATCATCGGTGAGGTAGCATGATTTGGTGTAGATATTGACGTAGCTCCAACCATCTCTACATCTTCACTTCCTGCTAATCTTGATGCTCTTTGTGGTGGTAAACTGAGTTGATGCATTGCAAGCATTAGTTCTCTCATTTGCTCTTGCATTTGTGCCATTGCACTCTTTATTTCCGCAAGCTCTGCCATGATAATATAATAGAAAGAAGATGTCTACTCTTACTTCAAGAAATACGGAACACACACTCAAAAGAAAAATAATTCTAGAAACAATATCAGTTTAGAAGTGGGTACTCCACAACTTCTAATATGCTTATGTCTTATCAAGAGAAAGGAATAATCCACTCTTAATCAAGAAAAGACAAAGCTCTGATATTGTATGTGTACTCTTGTCAATCTGTCAAGGACAATAACTGGATGAAGTCAAATAAACAAGTGAGACCTCTCTCAAAGAAATAAATATAAAGAAGTATATATATTAAAAAGAAACTGGAATGGCTAATGCCAAAAAGACAAGAAAAACTAGAGACCCTTGAACTAGACTGGAAACAAGAAAGGAGTTGACAAGAGTGAAGAAGGCTTCACTCTTGTCTCTATTTATACTATCTACCTAAGAGCTAAGTGGCGAGGTTCTATAGGACCTCCAACACGTGTCCAATTTACAAGACACGTGTCCAAGTTGCAAGACACGTTGTCGTATGTCGTGAAGTCTTGCTTGAGAATGCTCCGGGCACCTTGCTGTGGAAGATAAAAAAGAAATATGCAACAAAACTAGTCCTAACCTCTCTAACCAATTTTTAAATAATCTTTAATCAAACCTTAATTAAACCCTAAAATAAATCCTAACTAAACCCTAGTCAACCCTGGTCAAATCCTAAAACAAACCTTAATTAAACCCTAGTCGAATCTTAACCAAACCCTAAGAAAATCCTAAGGTAGTTTTAGAATCTCAATAACTATCAAATAAATTATTGATCTTGATTGAAATTTTTCACACACCTTATTAATTAAGTTGAAAAAAAGCACATTAAGTTTGAAGAAGATCTAACTTCACAAAAAGAAGAAAAACCCATAAATTTGTATGGGTGACGGCCGGCCTCCTTCTCCAATCTTAATGCTAATATTCCAGTATCTAAATCTCCCTTTCACACCGTTCAATTGCTCTCAAATTTTGTATGTGCATAGGAAAACAAGTCTACTACCCACATACACAAATTTCACTCCAATCCAACTAGCAGATTGCTCAAAATCTCAAAAACCCCAACTGACCTTCAAAGCTTAATTCCTGAGACCTTGACCTACTTAAACCTCAATTACATACAATTAAACTGTTAGATTGAGTTCAAATTCACAACACACATTAACAACAATAATACCCAAAAATCCACAAATTTCTAGCCGTAGATCTGCTGCAAAGCTTTTGGAATTGCCTAAACCATCAACCCTATTTTATTTCACAAAATCTCAAGTAGCCAAAATAAACCCTGACTTTGCAAAGCTCTTACAAAGTCATTTCTAATCTAAATCACTCTCAACCAAATCCTATGCAAAACTTCTTAAGTCTTCTTTCTAATCTCATCTTTCGATCTGCCAAAAGACTCTTGATTTGCCCTAGGCAGCCGTTTTAGTAGCCAAAGGTCTGATTTTGACCCTGTCCTACAAACGGCCAACCCTTGGGTATCCATCTAACCTATCCTAGGGATTTTATTGCCCGACCCTACCCTCAACTTAATCCTAATGTCAATCATGCTAGTGATTTATCCTTTTTACTATATTTTTATTATTTTATGGCCTTTCTAAGACAATAAAAGAATTACTACAACATAGAAGGTAAAATTGCTAACTAATTTTTTATCTACTAGCTATTAAGTGAAGAAAATAAACTAAGAGACTCTCATAAAAACCTTATTAAAATATGTTGAATTTTTGTTGAACTAAGATAATAGAGTATTAATTGAAAAATCATTTTTAGTCATAATTTCACCATATAATTGTGTCACAACATGACAACGTGTCAAACTTGCAAGGCAAGTTTCATATATGTTCGCCACGTATTTAGCTTGGTCTTCAAGCTACCAACATGTGCAACATGTGGCTAACTTATTGACCAAGTTTCTAATCCAAAAGTCTACTATGGACACTTATAAAGTCAAAATAGCGTCTATGAACTTTCTAGGAAGTTTCTCTAAAGATATTATGGAATTAATCTGCTTTTACCTTCTTTTATCTAGTTCTATCTGATCATATAGGTAACTATGTATATGTCCGTGACACAAGGTGATAAAACTTATTTTTATCAAAGTTTTTAAAATTGCTCTAAAAATTCTTAATAAATTCTAAAAATCTCTATAATATTTTAAAGATAATATTATCAATTTAAAGCTATTTTATTCTATCTTGGAAATATTTTATAATAATTAGATCAATTAAAATCAACTCAAAATCCTACTTTCTACAAAAATAATTAAAAAAATATGAGATTTCTTTCTCATGCTTCTTCTACCTATTAAGTAACATTTATAGATTTTTAATGAATAATACATATAGATAGAAGGCCAATGTAGACATTTTTCTCAATAACTAACTCTTAATACTTAATAATAAGTAAAAATACTAAACCAATTAAAATAATTATCTCCAAGATTTATTAAGATTCTATTTTTATAATTTTTTTTTTAATAAGACTTTTATATTTATAAATACTTCTAAATCCTTGTAAATACTTAAATAGTCAAAAAGACTCTCTAACCATAGTATTTGTATAACTATATGATTTAAGATTGTATTTTTAATTAATCCACCAATTAAATTCTCTTGATAGGATTCACATATGGCGACCATCTAGGACTATTTATAAGAATAGAAAGAATCCAATTCTTGTCTTTGATATGGTCTATAAAGAAAATGATAGAAGAATTATAACTTGGATATTATAATCTATCAAAAGAAATAAAATTAAAGAGAGAAAAAAAAATACTAAGACTTTGATTTAGAATAGAAATGTAATTGGTTGTTTCTAACTTGACATGGTTCTACATATAATAATATCTTGCTTAGTTACTAACTCAATATCTATATTCTATTAAGATTGGACTTAAAATCACTATCTAAATTACAAAGTATATTGGTATTCTAACCAATGTTCACACCTTGTATTCTTTGTAATGACTTCCATTAGTTCGTGTAGGAAAGTCTTTCCTATCTAACGTTTTAAGTTTGACTGAGTTATTATCAAAGACCTCTTTGATAATATATAGTCTTGTTCAGAGTGCATCAAGTTTAGCTAAAAAATCTAATTTTCTAGTGTCTTAAACCATCATCTACATTTCTAAAGTAAGCAACTATTTTTTATTTTTTTATCAAAGATCTCATTTCTTCTTCTTTGAATAGTTTCTATGTATTGGGTTGCAAATCTTTGACTCCCACTAAGTTTTTTTTTTAAAATGATTTAATTGTTCTTCCAAAGATTGAAAATTATCCAATCTTTTGTTAATAGCAATCCATAAGGATGAGGCTTAAAATTCTACAAATCAAATATGAATGTCTTCTTCTTTGTAAGGATTTTCTTCTAACTATTTGGCAAAATCACCCTCATCTTCATATTCATATAATCGAGGGCCAATACATTTTATTGGTACTATAGTTGATGTTGAATTAGATTGAATAAAACTACTTTGTTTGGTTTCTTTAGATATTGGTGTTTTTTCTAATGGAACCTTGACTTGAAGTCTAAAGTGACTAGATACTATGATTGTTGTATGATTATCTAAAGGTCCAAAAGTAAAATTAAGGCTTAGAAGCCTTCGAATTTGTTATTCCTTTAGATTGCCTCAACCATCTTATTCCTAACAAGAGAAGGTAACTATCCGCTTCTTCATATAAACATATCACATAAAATGATATTACATAATCTATACCTCTTCTTTGTATTCGAAGGTCACGGATTTGACCTTGACATTGAGAAGGTCTTTGATCAACTAATTTGACCTTCATAAGTGCCTTGTGAGTGATTTTTAATCCCAATTTGTTCATAGTGGATTCATGCATAATATTGATGCTACTTCCATCATCTACTATGACCTTAAGAATTATTTTATCTATAATTTCTACATCTATCTCAATAGGTCCATATTCTCTATTGTCATTCTCTTCTTTCAAGGTGATATTCTCTTTGAGATCAACTTCAATTCAAGCTATTTCTTCTATGTTCTTAATTTTTTTTTTAATAATATTATTCTTTTCTTGAGGTCTTTTTTGATATTTGGTGCTACTTGAACCAATTCTCTAAAAAAAATGTTGGCTCTAGCTCTACAAAGATCTTGCCATATATTGTATGGATATATAAGATTGAAGGTTCTATTAGTTATTGGTTGTTTCAAAAAGGTGGTAGAAGTCCAAGGTCCTTCCTTGCCTACAAATTAGTATTCTTCTTCATCAAGTTCAACTATAGAAGAAGGTTATTTATCTTGTAATTCTTTAGCTATTTCTTAAGTAATTTTTGACAATCCCACAAATTTGGATGATTCTTCTAAAGTATCTATAGATATCTCATCTTCTTCAAATTATATTAAATCTATTGGTTTTTTGGCATTCATACTTCTACTTACAATCAAAGAAGGTAAATATATATTGTCCTTGAAAATCTCTTTGTTGTCTAGTTGCACCAAGTGAGATTGAAGAGATGATAAATTTGAAGTAGAAGATACATCAGATTGAGCTACTATTTATCTAACATCTTGAGAAATTTGTGGTTGTTGGTTTTGGTTTTGGTTTTAGATATATGCTATAGATCCTTGCAATGTCCTATGATTGGTTTGAACTATTGTTGAAGGGTGATGATTTTGACCATTACTTGAAGGATCATAAAACATAATTGATGGACTTTTTGTAACAATAGAATCTACAAATCTAATTCCTTGCATATTTCCTTCGACTTGGTTACTATAGTTCCTTGAAAAAGAAATTGAGGCAATAACTTGATTCAATCTTCTACAATGATCTATAGGATAAGAACCTCCATAATTAGAGCATACAACTCCATTTTCAATCCAATATTGATTTATTCAATGTGACTTTCTACAAGTAGGAC
The DNA here is from genome assembly GCA_036785485.1 of Physcomitrellopsis africana. Taxonomy (NCBI): domain Eukaryota; kingdom Viridiplantae; phylum Streptophyta; class Bryopsida; order Funariales; family Funariaceae; genus Physcomitrellopsis; species Physcomitrellopsis africana. The sequence goes on along the minus strand of JAWRVF010000389.1, from coordinate 312,862 downwards.
AAGGTGTTATATTATTTTTTTGGATTGAAGGAAAATTAGAACCTACTTGTTTCAATTGATAAGGAGACTTATATGATTGGATTGGATATTTTTTTTTCTAAGTTGTTGCAGGAATTGTGGACAAAATTTTGCCATGTAGTTCATTTATCTATAATTTGTACACCACAATTCATAGATGTGAATTTTTAATTTATGATATTTAGGCTCTATAGTTTGAGTTTGATTTTTGACAAGGCAAGATATTTGTTTACTAATGGCTTTCATAGTGTTCATTATCTCATTTTTGAACACCTCATTGGCTTATTGTACTTTACTTTTGAATTCTTCCAATATATTTTTATGAAAGATTTTAGGTTGAGCTTGATCATATGAAGATTGTATAGGTAAAGGTATTAGGTTGCTAATTGGTAGAGGAAATATAGAAGGTTGTGAATAGCTTAAAATTAGAGGTTGATGGAATTTTATAAATCAATGTTGCAAAGATATAAAGACGAGTATTGATTCTTCTGCCTTTTTAAGCATACAATCATTTTTTTAACTAATAACTTGCACTTTCAAATCTTTAATAGCTCCTTTTAAATCTTTAGATCTCTTGTTTAAAATATCCTGAATTATAAAAGGCATGGCAAAACCTTGGATAAAATAGTGCCTTATGGTGTCCTTGTTTAACAAATTATGAACATATTGAGTACATATTATCTAGAATTTCCTCACATAAGAGATAATATCTTTTGAAGGACCTTGTCTAATATTTGTCAAGGGTGAAAGGGCTTATTATTGGCCAAACACAAGTCTATATTAATGAAGGAATGTTGCTTGGAGTTGTTCTCATTTGGTTAATGTCCTCTCTGCATAAGATCTATACCAAGCATATACAAAATCTATCAAGGTTGTTAGAAACTATATTAAATAGTAACCATGATTGATTACTAAACTAGTGATAAGTACCTCTACAAACCTTTCTACGTGGGCTGTTGGATCTTCATTGATAGATCGACTAAATCTTGGAAGGTTAGGTATAATTGATGCCCCTTATAATCCTGAAGGTACTACAATTGGTAATCCTCTAAGTAATATCATTGGATCGATTTGGATATTGGTTTGGAAGTTGTGATTTTTTTCATTGGCCACATTAGCCGTTAGAGTTGAAATTAGTAAAGGTCCTACTTAAGGCTTTGAAGGCTATCTTCTTTTATACTCCATCCCAATAGAAGCTTATGATATCTTGTCGCAAATTTTTTCTAATACTTAGTTTTCTAAAATTATAGGTTCAATATATATTTTGGATTGTAAAACATGTCCAAATTGCAAAACAAGGCCAATAAGAGGATGAATTATCTAAGATTTAATCCTAGGTGGCATACAATTAAGTATATGATTTTAAAATAATTCCTTTACAATAAAAGATCTAATAGGTGATTTAAAATAAAACAAGTAGATTTTAATTTATTTTTATTTTTATTTTATGAATTAACATAAAATATTTTTTTTTCTTATCTATTTGTGAGGCACGTGGTTTAATTATATACCAAGATAAAATCTCGTACCAATCTCAAATTAGTGGTATCATCCAATAATTAAACTTTTCTTACTAGTGATATATGAGGTCCAATTAAATACTAAGTTAAGGTCTCTTGTCAATCTTAATATGGTGGAGTCACCCATTAATTAGACTTAATTCACAATTTAGAGATTGAAAAATAAGGCCAAGGATAGTACAAGTAATTTAAAAATTTTAACACGTGGATACCATAAAAATCAGATAGACTGGATAAAAGACAACCTATAGGGCAACCTGCAACAATTAACTATGCCTTATGGAAATTATCACTTTCCACAAGTATAGGTTCAACTCCAAAAAGAAGTCATGCTAGCTATCAATCTGACTTCACTTTCTTACAAAATATCTAGAAATTGAAGCACCTATCACAAACACAAAAAGATTCCTGGTGCATAGAATTGAATGTTTTAATATTCAATTACACTATAAGGTGATAGAATGATTAAGATGTTACATGTAGGACAGCAAGTTGTGCCATCCTCCTTCCTAAATGTACCTAAAATTTCAAATAAAAGAAAGAACTAAGGTTTGGAACCTACCAAGTTTCTTCTAGTTGTGCTCTTTCCTTGCTTTTGTCTAAAATTTCAAATAAATTGAAAAGCTAAGGTTTGAAACTTACCAAGATTAATCTTAGATTTGAAGTTGTATTTGAATTCTACTCTTTATGCTTCTAAAGTGACAACCAATCTAAAGAGAACCACCAAATAATACTACACTAATATTAAACTATCCAAATATTATTTCAAGTTAGAAGTAAAAATATTACATAAAAATAAAATAATACATAAATAAAAATATATTAAACTTATATCAATATATAAAATTTATTATTCATATAAAATAAAATAAATAAAAGTAATAATAATCATTAAACAAGAAAAGTAAAGATAAAAAATAAGTAAAAATAAAATAAAATAAATATAATAAAAGTAAAAAAAAAAAAAAAAAAAAAAAAAAGATAAAATAAAATAAAAGTTAAAATAAAAGTTAAAATAAAAGTTAATAGGATATTAAAATATTAATATTATAATTATTTTAATTAATAAAATAATTATTTTAATTTAATAATATTATTATTTTATTATTTTATTATTATTATTATTATTTTAGTTTTTATATTATTTTATTATTATTATTTTTTAATTTCTTAATTTCTTACTTATTTATTTTATTTTATTTTATTGTTTATTTTTTTTAAAAAAAATTATTTTTTTTATTTTTTTTATTATAGTTTAATATAAATAAAATAAGACTTAAAACACAACAATAAAAAGTATAACATAAAATCAACAATGTATTTGATTGAAGAGATAGAAATCACTAATCTCAATTGTATCCCACTTAAGATAGAAACCTCCCTCCACTCTAAAAATCGCCAAAAATTCAATTCTAGTTCAATAGTATTGAAATTTGTACCACTACAATCTTAACTTTGAAGTACTTGTATACAAAAAAAATTCCACTTTTAAATAGTCACCACGCACTAAGAAATGCCTTTCTAAACATGAAGTATATGAAACCACCAAGGCAGTGAACCACTTCCTAGTCTAAAATCTACTAAAAATCCAAATCAAGTCCAAATTGAACGTACAATAGCTTATTGGAAACCAACATCAAGATACACTAGTTCAAAAAGGTTTAACTTAAAATATACAATATATAAAAACTGATTGATAAAAAGCCGAGAGCAATTCAACATTCAATTCAATAATGAAATTTTTTGACTATCTTATGAATTGAGAACTTGAAAAGCTTTGTATACACCAATAAGAAAGAGATATAGGAAACTTACTGTGAGTTAAAAATTCATTGCTTCACATTAGTTAGCTTAAAAAAATTTAAAAAATTTAAAAAATTAAATTTTTTTAGCATTAGATAGATAAATTAGAAAGTAGTAGGACTAATTAGCGAAATATGATAAGGGCCTGGAATTAAGATAGTAGTAGGAAAATAAGGGCCTGGAATTAATTAGAAGTAGAAGAAATTTACTTAAAATAGTAATTATTTTAGAATTAATATTTTTTTATGGAAATAGGATAAAAAAGGATCTTACATTAAGTCCTTGCGATCTTCCATAATTATGAGTTTGGGACTTGAAAAAAAAATGTATATATATAAATAAATAAAAAATTTAAGAATAAATTTTTTTTAAAAAAATTAAAGATTTAAAAAAAAAAAAGGTCAAGGAGGTGTCCGACAATAGGTCTCGGCAACAATTGACTACGACGCCAATAGAGATTGCATGCGGTGCAAAATCCTTGGTTGGTGAAGAATTGGAGGGGAGTTGAAGGCAAAAGAGAGAGGGGATTAATGCAATGAGAGAGAGACTAGAGTGTGAGTTAGTGCAGTGAGAGACAGAGCATGAAGAGGGAGGATTCTACACTTTGGATGCAACGGTGTTAAGGAATTCCAAAGGCCACAGGGGATTTGTAGAAAAGAGAGAGTTCAAAGAGCGATACCGGAAAGGAGATCAGATTGCATATGCACCACTAGAGTCGGTGTTGTGCATGTGATGCTATACAGCATGATATCTTGGTGATGCTGATGGCCAAAGGTTCTATTGAGAAAGTTGAGATTAGAGTTTTGTTAAGAGATCATCCTTCAATGTTCTTGAAGTAGGATAACATCTGTGGTATTTTGATACTTTTTTTGTGGAGCTTGTTATGATCTATTTCTTGTGAAGATGTCTTTAGATTTAGTATAAATGTAGAGAGATGAACTTCCAATGGGCGCTAGCTCTTTCTGGCACAATCGTTTTGCTAAAGATCTAATGTGAAATTGAAACACTAAACAACATGAAACCTGTGAGTATTTTTTTGGACATTATTCATCTCTATCTTTGTACAAATAATTAATAATAATAAGAATAATAATAATAAGAATAATAATAAAAAATAAATAAATAAATAAATAAAAAATAAAGATTAAAAAATAAAATATTATATATTTTAATTAACATACCTTAAATCTCAACTAGTTAGGTATTAGAGGGTGTCAAAATTACATAATGATATTAAATTGCAAGTGGAGTAACCGGACTAGATCATAGAAGAGTAAGTTAGATTCAACCATCGGATTACAAATACAATTGAAGGTGGCAGAATTTAGCTTACATAAATGATGCATTTGCCGAGAGCCTACTTTGAGGTTGATGCTTAGGATTAATAGTTCATGTTTAATTTTGTGTGAAGTTGTGTGGAAGTATTTTATATATTATTTTTAAATTAATTGGAGGAGAGAGGAGAGTCATAGAGTAGAGCTGATACAAAAGTGAAGCGTTAGTTAGAGCCTTGTTGGAAGAAGCGGGAAAAGATGAGTTATTAAAAACTTGACTTGAGCAATTAGATAGAATCCTTCACCACCTTGAATTATCTTGACCTATGCGTTAGTGGGGGATTAGAATAAAAAGCTTATATAGACATCGTGAGTGAAATATTAATGTGCAAGGGCATGGAGATTGCATAGAGGTACGTATTTCTTTCTAATTGGTTGAATGAATGAGAAGGAATGGTTTTATAATGTGCTTCTTGTCATTACTCATATAGTGGGTAATTTCCTAGTTGGTTGCCAATTTGGAATGGTAGGGTGATTCCTTGGATTTTACTTTGACATTCAATAAAGGTCAGCCCTATGTGAAGCTTGTTTTGTATGGTAGTAGAATGAGGAGGGCACAAAGGTGATACTCTAGCCCAAATTGGACACTATCTTTTGTCGTTTATTCTCCTTATCAAAGAGATTGTAAACTAAAGTAGACTTGTAGAATTTTATTAAGTAATTTTTTTAATCTTTTACTTGAAAAAGTGAAAATTAGAAATGGAGGGAAGGATGGATTGGAATATATGGAGAATGATATGAGGCTCATTAGAAGCGATTAGATGAACACTCAAACCCGATCAAAGAAACTAGAGTTGATCCTAGCTAGAGACAATATCAAGAAATATGACTTGAAAAAAAATTTGAAAAGACAAGGTGCAACCAGAAGAACTTTAGGGAAATCTAGTACGACAATAGTAAAGGAAGACTATGTAGATTTCTAAGAGGTGATTACTGCAATGACAATTGAATTCAAAGTGGTGATTGAAGAAAGTAATCAATGATAAGAAGGTGGTGAACCACCATTAAAAAGATTCAGTAGAGTATTAAAATTAGATTCTTTTTCAGTCTTTGAGATAGTGGATAACTGACAAACTTTAAAAAAATCACTTGATACGGAACCTAGGATAGATACAATTCTTCAAAAAATGGCTCGAAGACTACTAATTGATCCGTTGGTGATGCCACGAGGCTTATTCATTGTGGTGCTAAGAGACTTAGCTGTAACAAACATTCCTACATATCTACCAAAGTTTTATAGAACAAAAGATGAAGATCCATCCTTGCACATGGAGTGGTGTATTAAAATTTTAATTATTTCATTAATTATCAATTCAAGTTATTATTTGGTCTAGTTTTCCACTACATTACATGGAGAAGCATACAAATGGTATCGTAATCATCCAGAGGGATATTTTGTGGAATGGCCACAATTACAAAGAGAGTTTCTAAATCATTTCCAATCAAAGATAGGACAAAATACAGTACTGAGGGCGATATCAATAATGAAGTAAGGGCGAGAGGAAGATGTCTCTTCTTATGTATGAAGATTTGAGTTGGTTTGCATCCAATTTGTAAGAAATATGCTCAACGATGACACCTTGAAGCAATTCTTTATTTAAGGATTTTTTCAAGATTCTATAATTAAAAGTATATTGGAACAAAATCCTAGGACTTTAGAGGAAGCAAAGAGAGTGGCAAAGGAAGTAGATGCCATAGAAAAAAATTACGAGTAACTATAGAAGAGGAAAGATGAGACGATTTCACAATTTATTCCTATCAGGCAGTATATGTTGGAATTGAAAGGAGATCAGCAGGATTCTAACTCCAATCTTTCGATAGCTACATCAAGCCAGATATTGATGCCACTAGCGATACAAGAACTAGCACCTCTATTTGCCTTACCTGCTCTAAACTTAGAGTAGAAGGTGGAGGATATGGAGAAGAGAATACTGACAAATCACGAAGGATTTCAAGAAGCCATTTTGAAGCAAATGTAAATTTTGACTGAACAAATGGCATGTGTGGGAAGGAATCAAGATCCTAATCTACCACAAGCTTAGATAGAATCTAGAAGCCACTCTTTAGGGATATGGTGTATAAATTGTATGTAGAATGGCCATTCTTTTCAGTTTTGCAGAGTTGGACCGCCACCAGTTGTTTATAGGCAAGATTATGATAATTTTTAGGAACCTTCTAGATATGGCAAACAATCAAATGCAAATTTTAGATATAGTGGTTATCAAAGTGGGCCACAAGGATTGGGAGGAAATAGACCATAGAAGAAATATTATCAGTTTTGTAGAAAATGGCATGTGCTTGGACACTCTTGGTCAGAGGGCCAACAGTTTGGATATAATAATTGCGGAAAAAATCATACTTCAGATGAATGTAGGCAATTTGACAAGGTTATATTATTACCGAATCCGGTAGTGAATCCTCAGTAATAGGCTCAAGAGAATATGGGAGGTCAATGGAGACCATGGGAGAATCAAAGAAAGATAAGACCACCAAATCTCTATTATAATTTTGAGGAGTCCTGACAAATACATCAACCATCAGTAGGGTTGCAGACTCAAGCAGGACATATACCTTTAAATCCAAGGAGACAAGTGGAATAAAGGCAAGGTAGTAGAACAATAGAATTGAATAAAAAACTGGATTTTTTAAATACGCAAGATGTTTGAGTAGCAGAAGAAATAAGACTACAGAACTATATTCTATTCCAACCATTGATAGTGGTCATTGAGGAGGAATTTCCAACTACAAATCTAGTTACTTACTAGGTGAGGAAGGAAAGATAAGGAATAAATTCTCAAGTTTCATCATTAGTAGTGATGACCCCGTACAAAAGCAATTTTTCAACTTCCTATTTTGGAGTCAGAGAATATTTTGCTTGAAGACCCTCCAAGTTTTTCAGAGTTAGACAAAGCCGCCAAAGAAGCTGCCAAGAAGGATACACAATTGTGTGGTGAGCTATTATACTAGAATTCGCTTGATATGAAAATATCTTTGGAGGGAGGGAAAGAAAGCAAAGAAGATGTAGAAAAAGATGAATGGGAAGGACCAAGTATACCGTTGGAGGAATTTAGATCACTAGAGCGTAATCACAGGGGGTCAAAAGGGATGATGCATGACCTATGGGAGGATTTGAAAAAATATAAGGCAGAAATTATAATCACACAACTTTTAGAAATATCTCCAACAATAAAAAAATCATTGAAAGAGGGATTACTTGAGGTAAAAAAAAAAAAAAAGAATGAGCAAGAAGACTGTGGCACAAATACAATCTATTGAAAGGTTGTTGGATATAAAGACAGTGGAGATAGAAGTAATGATTACTCACAAGATCATACCCAATGCATTGGCGGATGGAGGGAGTGGTTTAAATATTATGCCCCTATAAACAATATAGAAGCTTGGATTGAATTTGATTGGACCTTCACCATTTGTGATAAACATGGTTAATCAAAGTCTAACAAAGTCAATAGGTCAAATTTAGTACTGTAAGATGGTTACAAGAGGAGAGGAATGTATATTGACATTTTAAGTGATTCACATGCAGACAGCTAAAGAATCATTTCCGTTATTATTGGATTGTTCGTAGTTAAGAGGGGCCAATTCCATAGTGAATTGAGGGAGGGGGGGGGATGTGAATAACCTACAATTGTTTATGGACCTAGTAAAAATCATACTTGAGTATCTATTAGACTTATTATTAAAATAGACAACCACCAAAAATCATCAGAGGATGATAGAATCAAATTGTTTAAGGCAGAGAAGGACAAGCAACAAGTTGGAAAGGTATTGATAAGCAATACTGCCTTAAAACTAGACATACAAAGATTAAAATGTTTAGGCCCAAATCTTTATAATTGGAAGGATACTGGTGAATATGAGGCTTGATTACAAACATATCTAGATTTGGCAGCTGATGAAGAAGAAGGGATAAACTTTATAGAGGATATTGAGCATTTATAGATTAGCATTTATCCTTGAAGTAGACAATAGAGTGTATTTGATAGAGGTGGGAGAATCCCAAGGATTAGAAGTACTTGAAGAAGATGAGCCTCTAAAAGAGATGTTGCACTATAAATTAACTTCTACAGGAGTCACAGTGAAAGAGGACATGGCCAACTACTCGAATGTGCCCTCAGATTGGTATCACAACAACCTTGAGCAATCACATGTGATAAAAGAAGATTAGAAATTTGTGACTATACAAATAGAACGAAAAGAATCAAAACTAATGTGAATGGGGAGTCAATTGAATAGTGAGGATATAAGTGTACATAATAAATTAGTATATGAGTGGGATATTTTTGTATGATTGTACAAAGAATTGAAAGGCTTATCTCCAATCATTGTGCAACATTGCATTCTCCTAATATTTGATATAGTACCAATTAGACAAAAAGAGAGAAGAATGAATCTACAACTTCAATTGGTAGTGAAGGCAAAGTAAGAATAATTGTTATAAGTGGAATTCATAAAACTAGTGGAAATCACTGATTGGATATCACCAATGGTGTTGGTAAAGAAGAAGAATGATAAACTACACGTGTGTATGGATTATCAAAAATTAAATGCAAGGACTCAGAAGGATCACTTTCCTTTATCCTTTAAAACCAACATCTTAGAAGAAATAGCTAGATATGAGCGTTATACTTTCATGGATGATTACTCAAGATATAATCAAGTATCTATTGCAGTAGAGCATAGGCATAAGATAGTATTTATGATCCCATGGGAAACTTTTGTATGGTATGTGATGCCATTTGGATTATGCAATATACTAACAACTTTTTAACGATTGGTGATATATAGTTTCTCAGATTTCCTATATAAATCCATGATAGTATTCATCGATGACTTTAATATACAGTCACAAAGTGAAGATCATTTGATGAAGGTGAAAGAAGCGTTGGAGAGATGTAAGAAGGTGGAAATGGCCTTAAATCCAAAGAAGACATATCTAGCTATGCACCAGGGTGTATTATTAAGCTATAGAGTGAATAAAAGTAATAGAAAACTTGAACAAAAAAAAAATAAGATCATCAATATCGTTAGAGTCCTAAATAATGTAAAAGAAGTATAACAGCTGCTGGGACATATAGGATGGTATCGGAAACTAATTCCAGATTATATAACAGTTACACTACCCATAACTTCACTACAATAAAAGAATACCAAGTTTGTTTGGATTGATGATTGTCAGAGGGCATTAGAAATATTAAATAATAGACTAAGTTTGTATTTGGTATTAAGACCTCCACAGTAGAACCTATCTTTCCATATATATTGCGATGCAAGTATGGTGATAGTAGATAGTGTTCTTTGCCAGAAGATTGAAGAAAATGGGAAAGGCGGAGATTATCCCATTATATTTATAAGCAAATAACTTAATACAGTCAAGAAGAATTATTCAACAACTGAAAGAGAATATTTAGCTATGGTATTTTTAGTCAAAAAATATTGCCATTATTTATTAAGCAACAAGATAGAATTTTTTGTGGACCTCATGGCAATTAAATACTTGATGAATAAATTGGAATTGAGTGAAAGGTTAGTATGGTGGATATTATTATTACAAGAATTTGATTATACAGTGGAGTACAAATCACGCTTGGCTCACAAGCAAGCAGATCACTTATTAAAGTTGCTAGAAAATATAGAGACCAATCAAATTGATGATGGATTTGTGGATGATAATTTTTTTGTAAGCCTACTTGGTATGCCGATATTATTGAATTTTTAACCATCCAATAGTTATCTTTAAAATTATTCAAGGAAGAAAGAAAGAAGATTAGGATTAATAGCAGATATTTTGTGGTAGTAGGACATAGGTTATATAGGAGAGGAGTTGATGATGTATTACAAAGATATATTATAGAAGAGGAAATTCCAAAAATCTTAGCAGTGTGCCATGACAAGTATGCAAAGGGCATTTTTTGGCACAACTCATAGGAAAAAAGGTGTTAAAGACATGGTACTATTGGCCAACTTTATTTCAAGATATACATACATATGTTAGGAGGTGTGATACATGCCAATGCTTTGCTAGAAATGATTTACGAATGGAATTGTGTCTACACATTTCTTTACTATTAGTACCATTCAAAAAATGGAGCATTGGCTATATGAATGAAATCTACTCTCATTCTTTTTAAGACATGGCTTATATCATTGCAGCCACTGAATATCTTATAAAGTGAGCCAAGGCTAAGATAGTCAAAACAAATGATGCAAGGAATGTTTCTATCTTTTTGTTTGAAAATATTATTACATGCTTTAGTTGTCCTAAGATCCTAATTAGCGATTGGAAAATATATTTTCATAATGAGGTGATTCAAGACTTGACAAAAAGGTTCCAGATTGAGCATCAAAAAATTACATCCTATCACCCTCAAACTAATGGACAAAATAAGAGGGTTAATCAGATCTTAGCAAATATATTACAAAAAATCGTGCAAGATTCAAAGAAGGATTGGAACACAAAGCTATCTACGATGTTGTAGGCGTATTATATAACTTTTAAGGTAATAACTTTAAGTGACACCATTTTCCTTGGTTTATGGTATGGAAGCAATCTTATCCATTGAGTTGGAGGTTCCCTCACTTAGAATGGCAATGAAAATAAGATTGACTAAAAAATAGTCTTTGAAGGATAGATTGTTGGTTTTAGAAGCTTTAGATGAGAGCCAGAGAAGGAATACACAACATGTGGAAGCTATTCAATGAAGACAAAAGATTTGGTTTGACAAAAAGCATAAAAATTATGAATTATAGCCAAGAATATTGGTATTGTTATAAGATAGAAGGTGGTTAAATTTTCTAAGCAAATTTGATGCAGTCTGGTTAGATCCCTATCCGGTGAGAAAGGTGTTTTTAAAGAATTCGGTGTAGGCGGAGACATTAAATGACAATACATTTTCTACCCCTATTACAAGGAATCGATGTAAGGAATATTGGACTTGAAGCTTTCAAATTCCTTAAGCAAAGGAAAAAAATCACCACTTAGATTCTATGGACCATGTATGTCCAACGGAGTTATAAAACAAGTAAGAGATTTTTGGAATATGGTCCACTGATGGTCATCCATTATATGAGTTAAAATCCTCAGCTGACAAAGAATTAGAGGGGGACTAAAAGCAGAAAGGAGAGGAGATTAATACGACAAGAGAGAGATTAGAGTGTGAGTTAGTGCAATGAGAGACAGAGCACAGAGAGGAAGTATGTATCTATATATTTGTGTAGGAGATAGGAAGAGAGTTACTAGAAGTATAAGAGAGAAGAAAGAAGGAATTAGGAAGTGTTAGAGAATAATAGATCTGTGAGTAAGAGTTAGTAAATTAGGGGATGAATATTAGATCAAGGTTAATCTGAAGTGCGACATGTGACTTAAATAGCTTGCAGCACAAGCTAGATGAGTTGTCATAGGTGAGAAATAGCAGTGAAAAGAATAGTTCAAAAGCCGTGAAGAATATAATTTTATTGAAGTGGTGAGAAATCATGAATTGGAGGATTGATTATGGTTGAAGAAAGTCCCTACGGTTGTGCATTCCATCATCCACTGCAAGGTTGATATCCGAGTGCTGCATTGAAGACAAGGCAATGTTGAGAAGACCGACAAGGGTTTTGTGAATTCGACCTCGCATAGCAGATCTATGAAGTGTTGCCATTTTAAGAAGGGGATGATAAGATCAAGAGCTTGGTAGAGAGGGATGGTGATAGAGAAGCTCAGGTAGTTCATTGAGATGCTGAAGAAGCAACGTGCACGAGAAGTAGTGCAATGCAAGGATTTTGTATTTTGGATGCAACGGTGTCAAAGAATTCCAAAGACCACAGGGTTGGATTTCAATATGGCGAGGAGCAGAGAATTAGGATTTGTAGAAAGGAAGGAGTTCAAAGAGCGATACCGAAAAGGAGATCGGATTGCATATGCACCACTAGAGTCGGTGCTGTGCATGTGATGCTGTACAACATGACATCTTGGTGATGTTGATGGCCAAAGGTTCTATTGAGAAAGTTGAGATTAGAGTTTTGTTAAGAGATCATCTTTCAATGTTCTTGAAGTAGGATAACATCCATGGTACTTTGATACTTTTTTTGTAGAACTTGTTTTGATCTGTTTCTTGTGAAGAGGTCTTTAGATTTAGTATCAGTGTAGAGGAATGAACTTCCGGTGGGTGCTAGCTCTTTCTGACACAATTGTTCTGCTAAAGATCTAATGTGAAATTGAGATATTGAACAACATGAAACCTGTGAGTATTTTTTTGGACATTGTTCATCTCTGTCTTTGTACAAATAATTAATAATAATAATAATAATAATAATAATAATAAATAAATAAATAAAGATTAAAAAATAAAATATTATATATTTTAATTAACATATCTTAAATCTCAACCAGTTAGGTACTAGAGGGTGTCAAAATTACATAAGTAGTATATATGAATGTCTTATAAGGGCCTCTCTAAGACACCCATATACACTACTTGCAAGTGGAATAACCGGACTAGGTTATAGAAGAGTAAGTTAGATTCAACCATCGGATTACAAATATAATTGAAGGTGGTAGGATGTAGCTTACACTTACCAATGATAAAGATTAACTTTGAATTTTTCACTCAAAAAGACCAAGCAAAATGTGAATTACAACATATTAACTTTACATTCACACATACAATTAGAAGCACCACCTCTCGGCAAATGTACCATTTATGTGCGGATAAAATTCACTCTTCAATCCAAATTATAAGGTAGCCTCAATTAAAAGTTGCTTATAAATTGTGGTGTGAAGTATAAGGAGCAATAAACAACAATGAAGGAGAAGAACAACACAAAACAAGTAAAATATGTACAATTAAATAATTGCACACTACAAAACTAGTCATAGTTTATTTTTTAGATTTCACCTAATAAAAAAATAAAAGTAAAAAATAAAAAATTATATTTTTAAATAGATAATTTTTTTACCTTTTCAATGATGTAAAAAATATATAAATCTAAATTACTATGAATAAATTAGATATTATTTTTTAATGAGTAATATATGTAGATAGAAGGCCAATGTAGACATTGGTCTTAATAACTAAATCTTGATATTTAATAATAAGTAAAAATACTAAATCAACTAAAATAATTATCTCCAAGACTTACTAAGATTCTAATTTTGTAACTTTTCTTCTAATAAGACTTTTATATTTATAAATACTTCTAAATTCTTGTAAATACTTAAATAGTCAAAAGACTTTCTAATCATAATATTTATATAATTAAATGACTTAAGACTATATTTTTAACCAATCTACTAATTAAAATCCATTAGTGGAACTCATACTTGGTGATAAAGAATCCTTTCAATATTGGTTAGTATAATTGGAAAAATTGGATGTTGTTTAGGTTACGGCTCTTTTAACTATAAAAGCTACATAGCGTCACTATAAGAGTTATTATGATAGTAAATTATATTCCAAATCTTTTCTATCCAATGATTTAGAGCTCATTTATGATAGCTAATTTTACAATTTTCTAAGAAAATTCCAAGTTTGTTGGCATGGATCGTATCGCGTAGTAGAAGCCTTTTTTAATGGTTCAGTTGAATTAGAAAATTTTATGGATATTCAATTTAGAACACAAATCAACAAAAATCAATTATGACTTTATTGTACGTAAATTTGGGATGGATTTCAAAAACTGAGAGGAAAAAAGGCATACATGTTAATGATAGATCACCTATATTGTAGATGCATGATGGTTAGAAAAGACTGTTGATGGTTAGTCTTGAGTACTATTGCCACCTACTCAGAAAAATCAGATGTAAGATTATGGTACATTGGATTAGAGATTATTGATTTAGATCTTGAGTAAATAATTAGGAGTGGGGCACTTACTAAAAATTTTTAAACATTATTGTGTGAAGCATACACATTGGAGTATAGAATTTACTTCAATAAGAAAAAGTAGTATTAGCATGAACGAGGAATGAAAAACAAATCATATTCCACAATGTAGATGAAACAGTCAAAGAAAGCTTCGGACAGAGAGGAAAATATATGAAACATAAGAAGTAAGAATACTTTGGAGTCGCCGTTGTTGTATTGTAATTGCTTATAGTATGTAAAATCCACTCAAAATGCATAATATATATATAGGTTTAGATATGTGTTAGAATGGTTAGTAAAATAAATTAAAGGGAATTAGTATAAGAAACTTTATTTTAGATTTTTACTTAGTTTGGTTATGGAGTTTAAATTATATAGAACCTAAATATTTAGTATGAAGCCTAGAGAGAAGGTTCGGGCCTAAAGATGAACAATTAAACTACCAAGAGGCTTATTTGGAAGGATGAAGACAAAGAATGAATGAATGAAGACAAGGGATGAAGTTCTTCATTCCTATTGGTCAATGGTCATGCCCAATAGGCTTTGAGGAGGCTGCCCGCAACAAGAACAAGGGTTTTGGCAACTTCAAGGAGGTCATTCAAAAATCAGAGACTAGGGTTAGAAAGCTTGTTTTTTAGGCTACAATTTTGGTGTAAAAATTGAGGGATTTGGAGTTTTAATGAAGGAGGAGTAGGCGCTTGAAATTGAGGTATATAAGTTTTACCTGCTGTCACTCTTTTTAATATTGAAGGAGTTGTATGAGAGCTTTTGGAGATCGGGAGGTGCGGCTAGAGAGGTGATTTTAAGATCTACACCTAATGAGAAAGAATTACTACAATTAGAATTTTGAAGAAGGAGATATTGGGAGTCAAAGACAACAGATTGAATTCCAAGGCAATAAGTAGGCCGTTTTGTTGATAGTGATGGGATTTACCATATCTTGAGTTTTTAGACAAATTTTTATCTCAAACTTTCCAAGAAGGTGTATTATTGTGTTTAAAAGCTATATATTAAAGTTTCATAGCATTTGGACTTTTAGATTGTGAGATATAAAGAATTTAGTACATGGGTGTTTGTAAATAAGGATTTGAAGCTAATGCTAGGATTTTGGCAACATCTAAAGATTGATAATGAATCAACAATTGAAATTTGTAGTGGTAGTTGTGTAGAATACAGCAATACTTTATGTAAATTTGGAATAGATTTGGACACTTAAATCAAAAGTTATGGATTACTGAAGTTTGGAAAAAATTCCCTTTCTACGGGGGAATGAGGGTTTTAGATCATTTGTTATGTTTTGAGAGGTTTGAGGAAATAAGGCTTATGTATTGGGTGTAATAGCCCTATGAAGAAATATTTTATATAAATTTGGGGGTTTTATTGTATTTGGATCTTGCTTGAGTAATTAGTGGTAGCCAAAAGCCCAATGCTTTTTTGAGGCAAATTCTCTCTACCACGACACCGTCCTTAGTGGTGATCACCAATATGGAGCCAATGAAGTTGAAAATATGTTAGTTCTTTAAAAAATAAAGAAATTTTAAAAATATACAACTAAATATGTTTTTGTGAGAGTCAAATAATTTGCCGCCAATTGATGTAGAATTGATAGCAGAATATATAGCAAATTACCACCTAGAGGATGGTTTGAGTGTAATAAAGAGAATAATTGGAATAGATGAGAGTACCTTACAAACGATATTGTATCTACCAATTGATAAGCTTGCAATGGATGTTAAAATATTTAGTGATTGTATAGAAGGTATGTCATCATTGGAGAAGAATCAGGACTAGAAGGTGGTGGAGGCGCTTATATCAGAGCTTATACAATGAATGTGGTTTGTTCGAAAGTGGCTAGGCTTGAACCAATATACCACATATATATCTAAATGATTATTGTTTGTTGTGTTCTCAAAGGAATGGTGTTTAATTGAACAACATTTGTAGCAACTAAAATTGATGCGAAGATGATAGCCAAGCAGAAGATGGAGAAGTTTGCATCCCTACTCTACTCCAATTATGTACATTCAATAATTACGTACATATTGAGTTAAACATTGCCGATAATAGAGAGAAGTATTTTTTCTCTAGTGCCTATACATTGTATTTGGAACTTGACGGCATCCACATCTAGTTCACGGGTAGTGATGCATGAAGTCAGAGAATCAAGTCGATTGTTGGAGTGGGAGGCTATCCTAGTGATTCCACCAAGGCACGTTGTCGTGGTGAGAGTCTTAGCCCTAAAAAACACTGGGTCTTTTTTGCCTCTAGTTTCTCAAGTGCAAGATGAGATTCATAAAGTTCATAAAATTGAAGAATTTATATAAAAACATACTTTATTAACCCTAACATATTCTGCCTTTAGAAACCTGCCTTCAATTTTGCTCATAAATCCTAGGATATCACATCAATTGAAGCAAAATTTGGACACAAGGTACTTAAGAGAGTAAGAAAGCAAACCCTAAAAACCTTTTGATTATTGCTCATGTGGTTAGAGAGAACCATGTTGTCAAAGTAATCCCTCCATGCTGCCTTTGATTCTAGACCCCCTTTGCTTCACACCTTCATTGCTCTTCATTAAAGAAGATCTAAGTGCTGAAATTTGGTAGGCTTATAGCTTATCTCATGTTGTAAACACCCTCCAAATATTGCTCCAAGAGCCTTCTCCAAACTTGAGTTATAGGTTCCATCCTTCTTCTTTAATTTTGCCTTCTAACAACTCTAGATCCGACCACAATTTTCCTCATAACTCCTCGAATATAACTCCAATAGCAATCCGTTTTTTACACAACTTAAAAGACTCATATATCTACAAACCCCAACAAATTTTACTCAAAATACTACTCTGATCACAAAGATATGCTCCCTCAAACTTCACTGATTTGGAGATAGACCCTTGTCACTTTGAAAGAGCATAACATTTTATTTATAAGACTAATGAGTATCAAACTTACACTCATCTCTTCCTTAACTTACATAGATCATGTTTATTAAATTTCACACTCAAATTCGTCTCCTAAATCTCTTTATACCCAAAAAAACCCACACACATGCACTGCCCATACAAACCCTCAACCTTGCCTTCACTCTATTTCTCTTTTCATTCAAACCGGTTACAATTTCACTCATAACTCTTTGCTTAGAGGTCATATTGACTTGAGATTTTGACAAAAAAAAGTTAACTCTATAAGGAACAAAAACCCAACAAATTTTGCCACTAAAGTCTAAGTGGTTTCCAAGAACCAAGGCCCGAAATTTAGTAACCCTCTCTGCCCTAGTCTTAAACACCTGCAACTTTCACGACTCATATCTCCCTTGATACTTAATGAAAAGACATGAGAATTGTTTCTATGAGTTTCTTATCTTGTCTACTACAAACCTACAAAAACTCGCACCTAAAATCCTCTCTAAGCTTCTTCTACACACAAAAACGTATACTGCCTATCAAAAAGAAACCCTATCTCTCCAAAAAAACTGTCTTCCTTCTTCTTCACGACCCTTCCTTGTCATCTCCCTCCTGGTCTTCTTTATCTTCTTGGTCAAAAAGACCTCTTAGCCCATGTCTTTTCCACTTCCTTAACCTTTTCTTTTTTACTAACTTGAAAAAATTTCACTTTTCAAGGTAAATTTCCATTGTATCTTCTTACTACTAATTTTCTATCAACCTTTCTTCTAATCTTAATCTTTTTATTTTAATGCATTCTTTTATGTTTTTCACACTATGTTTTGATTTACAACACAACAACGTTCCAATTCGCTCAATAATCAAGGTGGTGGCTAAGGTTCCAATTTTCAATATTAGAATACTAAAAGGAAGGAACCTCACGGAAGTAATATTAGGTCAAATTTCCTAATTGCAACTTATAGTGAATAAGTTGGAAGAAAATTTAAGGCAACAATTAGAGGCGAGCAGGAAAGAGATAATGGAGAAAAGCCATAGAATTGTGGAACAGGGTCACATTATCAATTAAAAAGGCGAAATCCAAGTTGCTATTGGAGCAAAAATTAGCAAAGGAACAGAAAGCTTAAACGAAAGACAAAGAATACACTCAACGAATCCTAAAGGGCCAAAAACAAGAATTATTATAGAATTTCCGGATATGAGATTTGGAATGGAAGGAAGTGAAGTACAAATTGAAGGCAAAATGTGAACAGAAAAAGATAAAATTAGATGACGAATGCAGAATTAAAACGGACAAGTTACTAATAGAAATTGGTACCTTGAAGGCTAAAGTGGCAAAGTTGGAAGGTGATTTAGCTAATATTGATCAGCCACAGGTATCTACCTCATCAGTTTCATATATTGATGAATTAGAGGAGAAGATGAAGCAATAGGAGCTCTAATTAGAACTAAAAGATACCAAGATTCTATAATTAGAGGCTCAAGTTTGAAAATTGAGAATATACAATGAGGATTTATCAACCCAATTGAAGAATAATCTGGTGGATTTATTGGAGGAGGACGAGGACTTAATATTAGAACTAGACTCAGTAAAATTATCTATGGAGAATCCTTGGATTGAATAATTTAAAGAGCCAGCTTTATAAATAAAAGTTTTTTTAGCTTTGGTGAAGAAGTGTTCTTTTATTAATTTTGTGTTTGCAAGGGCGCTATACAATTAAGAGTGGGACTATATAAAATAGATAGATAGATTTGGGTGGTAGAATAAGGATTAAAAATTGATAAACTGAATGATTAATCTATTGGCTAGTCACTATAGATGGTAACATAGAAAAATTAGTTGAAAAAGCGCTTTAGGTAGGAGAGATGATGGTTGGTACTTCAATTTTTATTATAAAGAGAATAGGGAAGAAGAAATTGGGGCCCAACTATGAGAATCAAGAGCCGGAGTAAGCTTAGTATTATCTCTTTCTTTTGTTTTTTTTTTGTGTTGGACTGTAGTGGAGAATTTGGAATACATTACAATTGATTATATCTTATAAGCTATGAAGTATAATAATAAAATAAAAATTTAATTTATATATGGATAAATAAGAAATTATAATTGTTTGATGATTGAATTTGGTGTGGCAAATTGGCAATCGAAGATGGAATATATCAATGAAGTTTGATTGTGAAAAAAAATGTTGTACCGTTGTCACATTGTAAATTAAAACATAGTGTGAAAGATATAAAGGAATGTGTTAAAATAAAAAGATTAAGATTAAAAGAAGAGAGGATGAAAAAGAGAAAGGGTTGTGGTTATAACCACATTATCTTGAAGGTTATAATATTTATCACTAGCTTAGGGATGATAGGTAGGCCAAACTACTAATTTCCTGCTCAAATTCCCACTAGCAGTACCAAGTCATGAAGCCAAGGAATTCTACAGTGAAGTCAAGTGGATTCAAACCCACGTCAACTCCAAAGTAGTTAAGAACTTAACCACACAAGCTTCTTTGACTTGGCAGTGAAGGATGTAGTTCTTTCTCTTTTATCTCTAATCTAATCTTAATTATTTTTTCTACTTATTAGATTTTTTTTCTATTTTATCTTAGATCTACTTTACCTTTATTTTCTTCTATTTTAGATCTAAACTTAAATGTTGTGGGCTGAAATTAGAAGAGAAGTTAGTAGAAAAAAAAAATGGTAGTAAGAAGGTAGAATAAAAATTTACCTCAAAAAGTGAGATTCCTTCAAATTAATCCAAAAGAAAGGATTGAAGAGGTGGAAAGACATGGCTGAGGTGTCTCTTTGACCAAGGAAAGAAGGAAGACCAGGCCGGGAGGACAAGAAGGGGGTCGGGAAGAAGAAGAGGAGGTTCTTTTGGAGAGATAGGTTTTTTTCTTTTTGATAGGCAGTATACATTTTTGTGTGTAGAAGAAGCTTAGAGAGGATTTAAGTGAAATTTTTTTGTAAGTTTGTATTAGACAAGATAAGGAACATATAGAAATAATTTTCATGTCTTTTGGTTAAGTATCAAGGGAGATATGAGTCGTCAAAGTTGCAGGTGTTTAAGACTAGGGCAATGAGGTTTACTAAATTTCGGGCCTCGGCTCTTGAGAACCATTTGGACTTTAGAGGCAAAATTTGTTGGGGTTGTGTTCCTTATAGAGTTTACTACTTTGAATCAAAATCATAAGTCAATATGATCTTTGAGCAAAGAGTTATGAGTGAAATTGTAACCGGATGTAGGTGAAAAGAGAAATAGAGTGAAAGCAGAATTGGGGTTTGTATGGGCAGAGTGTGTGTGTGGGTTTTTTTTGGTATGAATGAAGTTAGGGGATGAATTTGAGTGTGAAATTTGATAGACGTGATCTAAGCAAGTTAAGAAAGAGATGAGAGTAAGTTTGATACTCATTTATCTTATGAAAAAAATGTTATGCTCTTTCAAAGTGATAGGGGTCTATCTCTAAGTCAGTGAAGTTTGGGGGAGCATATCTTTGTGATTAAAGTAGCATTTTGAGTAATATTTATTGGGGTTTGTAGATATATGAGTCTATTAAGTTGTATAAAAAACTGATTACTATTGGAGTTATGGTTAAAGAATTATGAGGAAATTTGTAGTCAGATCCAGAGTTGGTAGAAGACAGAATTAAAGGAGAAGGGTAGAGTCTATAACTCTATTTCCAAGAGGAGTTTTGGAGCAAAAATTGGAGGATGTTTACAACATAAAGCAAGCAACAAGCCTACCAAATTTCAATACTTGGGGTTTTGATAATGAGGAGCAATGAAGGTGTGAAGCAAAGGGGGTCCAGAATCAAAGGCAGCATGGAGGGGTTTCTTTGACAACATGGTTCTCTCTAACCACATGAGCTATAATCAAAAGGATTATGGGGTTTGCTTCCTTACTTTCTTAAATACTTTGTGTCCAAATTTTGTTTCAATTGATGTGATATCCTAGGATTTATGAGCAAATTTGAGGGCGGGTTTCTAAAGGCAGAATATGGCAAGGTTAATAAAGTATGTTTTTATGTAAATTCTTCAGTTTTATGAACTTTATGAATCTCATCTTGCACTTAAGAAACAAGAGGCACAAAAGACTTAGTATTTCTTAGGGCTAAGACTCTCACTACGACACCGTATTGGTTGTGAGAATTGAACAGTGAAAGAGAATATTAAAGAGATGATTAGTTTTGGAATGGTTTTTTAGTGAGAAGTTATTTCTAATGATTGAAATGTGAAGCGATTGTATGCAATATCACTTGATGTTGTTATGAGATTAAAAGAAGATAGGAAATTACAATAGAAGAATTATAGGAGATAGTATTACAAAGTGTATTCTTGACTGCAAAATAGTAGGAAGATGAAGATGATGGAGTTGTTTTAGAGCGTTTATGTATTCATTAGACTTTGTCATTTAGAAGTAGTTAATTGTGTGATCCTAACAGTGTATCTCATATGTTTAATCTTTTCTTATGTTCGAACCCCCTTTTACATGTTTATTCTAAGTAATATTGGAAGAATAAGTAAAATGGCAAATCACAGCCATATTTGAAAAAAGCAATCAAAAAAAGATAGCAAAGGTCAAGCTCTTATCTTTATGATAAGGATCACAGTGTCGAATGGCGTGAACTTCTATCTGGAAATACATTGGATACCTACCTGTGGAGAGTTTACTTGAAACTTATTGGCTAAATTCCAATAAGTAATTTGTTCTTAATAAAAAGGACAAATAATATAATAATATTAAAAAAAAAAAGTTATATAGATAAATCCTCTTGTACTCAAGTAGGTTTGTACAAAAAGGGTTCAAATTTCCACAAAAATCCTTCAAAATTTTATTCACCTGCAAAGACTTATTTCTTCTTGATCTTTAGAGTCGAATAACTCTTGATTCAACTATTTAATTTCTATAAAATTTTCTTTAGAATGTAGAAAATATTCTTAAATTTTAATACAAAAAATAATCAATCATCAATTCATTTATGATTGTCCAATATCTCAAAATCCCTAGTAGGTACTTAAAACCCTAGCTCAGAGACATCTGAGTACTATTTTCCTTATATCTCACAAATCCAAAATTTTAATGCCACAAAATTTTTGCACATAGTCTTGTGACATAATCATATATACTCCTAAAAATTTTGAGCCAAAAATCTATCAAATTTCCTAAGATATAGCTCAAAATATAACCACTAGTTAAGTGGAGTCATTTACTACTCTTAGCTTACAAGTACTAACTTCAACTCCCAATATCTCCTTCACCTTAGCTTAGATTTTATCAAGCCATATATAGAAATTGTAGCCAAAAAATTTTTCTTTCTAATATTAATCGCCAATTATCTATTGCACTCTGTATGCACACGTTATACTTAAAAGAGTGACAATAGATAGAATTTCAACACCGTAACTTTGAGTACCTATATCTCTTTCATAAAAAGTCCAAATCATGCAAGATTTGCACCAAAACCATATCCAAAAATCCAAACTTATTGATTCTAGCCTCTGATATTCAACTCCTCTTGAAAAAAAAACCCAACTCCTAATAAACCCTTCGGCAGCTCCGTGAGGCCCATTGGGTATGATTTTTGACCAATAGGAATAGAAACTTCTATCATCCATCTCCACTCATTCACATGAATGGCCTAGCTACCCCCTTTTATACTAAAAATTCCTTTCTAATCCTTTTTCTTATAAGATTTATATAATATGTGTTCTAAATACCAAATAATAGAAGAAAACAAGATCTTAAGGATCACCAATGTCTAAGAAAGGTGACTTAAGGTATATAAAAGTTACTATCAATATAAAATCAACCTCAAAATTACTATCAAAAGAAGAAATAAGATAGTGTAAACTTCAATAATATTTTTTTTAGATAGATTCTTTTTAAACTAATAATCTAATTACATCTTATAACCAATAAACCCTATTATTATTGCTTATATGTAACAATATAATAAATTATATATTAAATATACATATATAATTTTTTCACATAGTAGCCAAACCACAACATGACAACGGTTAGCTACAATATTTATTACTAAATTTCAAAACCTTGCTTGAGATATGGAGTGGAATGACAAAGCCTTTATTAATCAATTTTGTTATGAGTTGAAAGATAATATCAAAGATTTATTACTATTAATGCCAAAAGTGGATTTCTTGAAATAATTTATTATTCAAGTCATTGTATATAATAATTGATTATTTAAAAGGCATCAAAAACATAGATTTGGCTAGAAAAGAACAAGTCAATTAATGATAGCAAGTCTTAAGTTTTTTAAAACTTATTTAATTAGCTCAAAACCAATACAAATTAATACAATATATTTTAAATTTCTAACTGAATAAAAAAGGATTCAACATCATTAAAAAGGTCTATGCTTATATTGTGAAGAAGCTAAGTATACTATTCAACATTGTCCAAAAAAGAAATACAACTACAAAATGAGGAGTATGGTTGCTAGAGAAGATAATGCATTAAAAAACAAAATTTTCTAGCTATAGAAACTATTATTGTGTGGCATGATCTTCTATCTAAAAATACACTGGATACTTAATTATGGAGAATTTATTTAAAATTTCTTCGCAAAACTCCAATAAGTGATTTGTCTTTAATAAAAAAAACAAAAGATATAATAATATTACAAAAAAAAAGTTACATGGATAAATCCTCTTGTATTTAAGTAGGTTTGTACAAAAAGGCTCAAATTGCCATAATAACCTTTCAATAGCTTATTCACTTGCAATGATTTATTTCTTCTTAAACTTTAGAGTTCAATAATTCTTGATTCAACTATTTAATTTCTATGAAATTTTCTTTACAATATAGATAATTCTCTTATGTTTTATTATTAAAAGAAGATCAACTATAAATTCACTTTTAATCATCCGATATCTTAAAAATCCTAGCAGGTGCTTAAAATCCTAGCTCAAAGACACCCGAGTACTATTTTCTTTATATCTCACAAATAAAAATCTTAATACCAGAAAAATTTTGTACATAGTCTTATGACATAAACATATATACTTCTAAAAATTTTGAGCCAAAAATTTATCAAATTTTTGAAGATATAGGTCAAAGTACAACTACTAGTTAAACAAGGTCACTTATTGCCCTTAGCTTACAAGCACTAATTTAAACTCCTAATATCTCCTTTATAATAGCTTGGATTTTATCAAGTCAAACATAAAAAATATAGCCAAAAAAGTGCTCTTTCTAATCTCAATTGCTAATCTTCTATTGCTTTCTATATGCATGAGTTATATCCAAATGAGTGACAATAGGTACAATTTCAACACCTTAACATTGAGTGCCTATATCTTCTTCTCACAAAGTCTAAATTACACAAAATTTGTACCAAAATCATATCCAAAAATCCAAACTTATTGATCCTAGTCTCTGATATTTAAATGCCATTAAAATACAAATCCTAATCTCTAACAAGCCCTTAGGTAGCCTCCTTGAAGTTTATTGGGTATGATTTTTGGCCAGTAGGAATATAGACTTCTATCACCCATCTCCATTCATCCACATCGATGGCCTAACTACCTCTTTTTACACTAAAAATTTCTTTCTAATCTTTTTTTTTTATAAGATTTATATAATATGTGTTCTAAACTTCAAATAAGAGAAATAAGCAAGATCTTAAGGATCACCAATGTCTAATAAAAGTGACTTAAGATATATAAAAGCTATTACCAATATAAAATCAACTTCAAAGGTCACTATCAGAAAGAAAATAAGGTTGTAAAAACCTCAATAATAGCCTTTTTAATGGATCCCTTCTAAACTAACAATCTAACCATATTTTGTAGTTAATAAAAATCCACTAATATGGCTTTCACTTATATGTGTAATAAATTATATATTAAATATATATGTACAATTTTTTCACATGATAGCTGAACCATAATACGATACCGTGTAGTTGGAATCATATGCAATATTTAGTAAAGATCTTATTCTTTCTTTAGATCCCTCACCTTATTTTACAATAGATGTGACTTTAGGACTTAAAAATCATAAAATCTTTACTTTATCAAATTTAAGAGCTTCAATTTATTTCATAGATAAAAATCCTTATTAGTAGGTGCAAAAACTTTCATACATGCAACAAAAGAAGGATCATCTTTTGCAATATATGCCATATCCATTTCCAATGTTGAAAAGAATATAAGTGATATTCCTAGTTAATATCAAGATTTTTAAGACGTTTATGAAAAAAATGCATATATTCTTTTAAAACATCAATCTTATGATTACTCAATTGAACTTCAAAAAGGAATTCAACTACCACTTAGATCAATCTATAGTTTATTACAAAACAAGTCAACCTCATTGAAGGAATATATTAATGAAAACTTGGCTTAAAACTTCATACGCTATTGAAAATCCTAATAGAAGCTTCTATCTTATTTGTAGAGAAAAAAGATGGATCATTGTAGATACATATAAATTATCAAGACTTAAGAAGATTACTATCAAGAATAGATATCTTTTATCTTTGATTTTAAAACTTTTTAATCAATTCACTCAAGCAAAGATCTATATAAAAATAGATCTATAAATAGTATATAATTTGATCTATATTTAAGAAAGTGATGAATAAAAGATTATATTTCAAACTAGGTATGAACATTTTAAATATAATATTATATCTTTTGGACTTATGAATGCACTAGCTACTTTTCAACATCTTATGAATAATATTTTTTGTGAGTTTCTTGACTATTTTATTGCCTATTATTTAGATAATATTTTAATCTAATTTAAGAACTTAAAAGAATATGAACTTCATATTTGTTATATATTATAAAAACTTAGAGATACAAGATTATATACTAAGATAAAAAAGTATATATTTCACACTATTTAAGTTGGCTTTAAAGATTTTTTAAAGCTTTAAATTCTAATAATATTCTAGTGATGGATTCTAAAAATATTTAGATAATTATAGATTAGAAAATTTTAAAAATAATAAGAAATATACAATATTTTTTGAATTTGCCAATTACTATTGGATCTTCTTCAAGAATTTTTTTTAAATTGTAACTCCATTGATACACTTAACTTATAAAAAAAATTTAAGTGGAATAAGGAAGAAAAAGCATCATTTTAAGTTTTAAAGATTTTTTTTTATTTTTATACCAATTTAATATCATGTTGAATTTTTTAGAGTATTTTTTCTATAGAAATAGATATATTAAACTTTGCTTTAGATGCAATATTATCAC
This sequence comes from Physcomitrellopsis africana, assembly GCA_036785485.1. NCBI lineage: Eukaryota > Viridiplantae > Streptophyta > Bryopsida > Funariales > Funariaceae > Physcomitrellopsis > Physcomitrellopsis africana. The sequence continues at coordinate 286,197 of JAWRVF010000389.1, read as the reverse complement.
AAATAGAAGTAGATAACAAACTTCATTTAATAGCTTTTCATTCAAAAAAAATTTTAGTAGTCAAGATTAGCTACAAGATTTATAATAAAGAACTTCTTATAATTTTAGATTTCTTTAAAAAATGGCATTATTATCTAATCTAATCACTATACAAATTATAAGAATCTCAAATATTTTATGTCAACATGTTTTTTAAATCATCATTAGGCTTGTTGGAGCATATTTTTGTCAAGTTTCAAATTCATTATTATTTATCAGCCAAGAAAACAATAAAGTTTGTCTTATGTCCTTTCAAGATGTTCTTATTTTGTACCAAAAGAAAAAATGTAGCTTTTAATCAATAAAGGACGGTTTTGTTAGTTCCAAAATAATTTCATCTTCAAGTAATAAAATCAACATTGATTTTTGATTCAACTTTTTTCAAACAAGTCTAATCAAGTATATCTTTATACCCTGTTATTCATGATATTAAAAATAATTCATCTAAATCTTATGATACTTCCAAGTTTAAGTTCAAGAACAATCTATTCTATTTCAAAGGATGCTTATATGTTCTAAAAGATGAAGCAAAAGTATATGTTCTTGAAGCTTAACACAACTTCCTTGCAGCAAAATATTTTGGATACAATAAGACTTTAGAAATAATATCAAGAGATTTTTGGTGGTTTTAAATGTGAAAGATAGTTAAAGACTTTGTGCAGTCATGTGATATTTGTTCAAGATCAAAAACTCCTTGTCATTGGCTTTATAGACTTCTCCAATTATTACCTATATAAGAACAATTATAGTCTTCTATCTCTATGGATTTTATTACAAATCTATTTATTTCAAGTTCATATGATTTTATATTTGTGATTGTAGATTGTTTCACAAAGATGGCACATTTTGTATTATATAAAAAATCTATTATATATAAAAAAATAGCTAAATTCTTCTTTTAAAGTATTGAAAATATCCATCAAAATGAAGATGAAGAAAATCTTTATTATAAAGCAAAGCAAGTTTAATAAAAATATTTTGTATCATTTTTTGTTATTTCTTTGGACTTTTTTAGCTCTAAGGAGATAAAAAATCAATAACCAACAAATTCAGTTCAAGATCTATTGTTTGTTGACTTATTGGTGTTGTATTATAATTGCTTACAATTTATAAAAACCAATCAAAATATGTAATATATTTATAAGCTCTAGTATGTGTTAGAATTATTAATAAAGTAATTTAAAGAAATTAGTATAAGAAACTTTGTTTTGGTTTATTTTTTTAACTTTATTATGGTGTTCAAATTATAAAGGATCTAAATGTTTAGTATAAAGCTTTGAGAAGAGATTTGGAACCTAAAGGATTGAAATCCAAGCTACTAAGATGTTCATTTGAAGGATGAAGGCAAGGGATGGAAGAATTCATTCCATTGGTCGGATTTCAATTCTATTGGTCGATCTTCATGTCTAATGGACTTTTAATAGGCTATCTATGGTATTTTGAGGATTTAGACAATTTTAGAAGTGGCATTTAGAAAGAACAAAGTAAGAATTATAAAATTTAGATTTAAGATGATAATTTATGTACAAAAATTAGAAAATTTGGAATAAGTAAATAATTTGAAATTAAGGTGTAGATTTAGAACTTATTATAATTCTTTTAAGGATACAACATGTTGTATAAGAGCTTTTGGAAATTAGAAGGTGTAGCAGAAAAGGTGATTTTAAGACCTACTAAATACATATTACATAGAAGAATTATTATATTTAGTATTCAAAAGAAAGAGATATTAGAAGTTGAAGATAGAAAAATTGATTCCAAGGCAATAAATAGACCATTTTATTGATAGTGATGATTTTTGTCATATTTTGAGCTTTCGAATGGATTTTTGTCTAAATTTTTTTAAAAAAAATGAATTATTATATTAAAAAATTATATACCAATTTTGTGAGATATGAAGAATTTTGCATGTAGGTGTTTATAAATAAGAGTTTGAAGCTGCTATTAGGATTTTAGTAATATTTCAAGATTTGTACAATTAAAATTTGGTGTAATAGTTGTTAATAATGCATAAATATTTTATATCAAATTTGAGATTGTTTAGATGGTTCAATTGAGAAATATGTTCTTCCTTGGATTGATGGCAATATACAACATATTTGGTATCATGACCTTAAAAGAGACTTCTAGTATTTGGTGATATTTTTAGAGGTAGGAATTATTCCTTATGATATTTCAAATATTTTCTTTGAAGAAAGTTATGAAAGCCTCAACAATGATCAAATATCAGGGTGGTCTTCCTACCTTAGTATGGAACACTATCAATGGCTGAGAGGACCTATTAATTACTTTCAAAGGAAATAAAGATAAAAATATGTGACAAATATAATTCAACACATGTTGAAGTTCTTCAATATATAATCACTACTTTTTATGGAATTTATTCTTAAAAAAGGGAATAATAACATAGATATAAGATTTATTCAAATAATTATCTAAATAATATAGATAGATAGAAATAGATAAAAATAAATTAATTTACTAATATCTTATAAAAAAACTTCTTAGAAGCTTCATAGATGCGATTATATCTTTGTTCATGTCTATAGGTGATTGGTAGGTTAAAAACTTGGCCAATAAGATAGCCACATGTCACACATATTGATAGCATGTGGAATAAGTTAAGTACATGATAAACATATAGGAAACTTATCTTGTAAGTTTGATACATATCTTGTAAATTAGACGCGTGTTGGAGGTCCTATAGAACGTCACCATATAGCTCTTAGATAGATAGTATATATAGAAAGAAGAGTGAAGTCTTCTTTACTCTTATTAATGCTTTTTATTCCTAGTCTTATTTTAAAAGTTTCTATTTTTTTTGTCTTTGATTTTAGCCATTCTAATTTAATATTATATTATATTTGAATGATTTTTTATTTTTTTTGAGTAATACAAGAATATTTTAATACTTTGGTTGTTTAAATTATATGTCCTTGATAATATTAGATAATGGACTAATAATATAAAAATATAAATTCAAGACTTATTTTAATTATTGTTTCTAATTCTTATATATTGTTATTGATTAGATAGTGAAAATCTTGTATTCACATTATTATACTTCTATCCTTGAGCAATAGAATTCTTCACTCATTTATCATATGGTATCAAAGCTAGATACTTCAGAAATTTTTTTCTAGGAATTGTGTGGTTTATAAGAAATTTTTACAAAAATTTAATCTATTGATCAACTTTGAAGAAGTTTCATTCTTTCTTAGAAGAAATTGTTAGTAACAATCATAATTTCTAGAGTTGGAATAACATCAAATGTTAGAAATATAAATTGTTATCACAATATAAACTATAATTGGAACTTGATTTTTGCTAGGATGCGGATTATTAATAGATACAAATTACTGTTGGGATAAGAATAGTTCTTAAAAATAGTGAGGCCATTGGAAATAAGGATAGTTTTTGAAAATAAATTATAGCCATGCAATTAACAAAGAAGTGTGCAAGTAGAAAGTCCAATCATCTTATTAATAATTGATGGTATATTTTAGATATTGCTCCACAATTTAATTAATTTGCTCTATTTGACCATTAGTTTACACTTAGAATATTAAAGCAAAGTTAATATCTATTCAAAAAAATTCAAATAGTGATTTTTTAAAATTAAATACAAAATATAGTCTTTAATCTAATATAATATTATTTGACAATTTATAATACCAATAGACATTATTAATGAAAAATTTGACTATTTTTTTATTTATAATTATTTTTTATAAGAAATTAAATATACTATCTTGATAAATTTATTGATAATTATAAATATGATATCAAAAGAATTAGATGGTGAAATTTTTTTTAATAAAATCCATAGAAATAAAAGATCAAAGTTGGCTTGGAACATGTAGTAGTCGAAGAAGTGTATATGGGTAATATCAAGGATTTTTTTTATCTAGAATACATATTGTATAAAAGTACAAATTCTTTAATAATCTTACATATTTGAGGCTACCAAAAATCTTAAGAAATTAATTTTAATATCTTATTAAATCTAAAATATCTAATAATAAAAAAATCATAGCATACTTACAAAATACAAAGGTGTGTTAGTCCTTTTGGAATATATAAACATTCTTTAAAGTAAAAAAAGTCATTTTTAAACTTAAAATTACTAGAATCACCTCAAATGTTAGTAACATGTTGTTTAACATCAAAGACAAGAAGATTTGTAGCTATTATTGTTTGAATTTGATCAAGTGAAGAATCCACCAAAATTAATATAGTCATTGCTCAAAGACAAACCTGTTCAAATTTTAGGAGTGTTGTTTGTTATTGGTTATATGTTGCCTCTTTTTCCTTTAGTACAAGATATGAACATCTAAATAAAGTATTTGATAATCCTTGCTATTTTTAAATTGATTATGAATTCCACCACTAGATTTTAATTGGTAGATTGGTTAAAAATATAGTCTTAAGTCATTTAGTTATACAAATACTATGGTTAGAGAGTCTTTTTGATTATTTAAGTATTTACAAGAATTTAGAAGTATTTATAAATATAAAAGTCTTATTAGAAGAAAAGTTACAAAATTGGAGACTTAGTAAGTCTTGGAGGCAATTATTTTAGTTGGTTTAGTATTTTTACTTATTATTAAGTATTAATAATTAGTTATTGATACCAATATCTATATTAGCCTTCTATCTATATATATTATTCATTAAAAACCTATAAATATTATTTAGTAGGTAGAAGAAGCATGAGAAAGAAATCTCATGTCTTTTTAATTATTTTTGTAGAAAATAGGATTTTGAGTTGATTTTTATTGATTTAATTATTATAAAAAATCTCCAAGGTAGAATAAATTAGCCTTAAATTTATATTATCATCTTAGAATTATTATAGATATTTTTAAATTTTATTTAAAGTTTAATTAGAAATTTTTAGGATTTTTTAGAGCAATTTTGAAGACTTTGGTAAAAATAAGTTTTACCACCTTGGGAGCCATTATGAAGAAATGGAACAAGATTTGAAGGCCATACAAGGTTTCTAGGCTAATAGGGTATTTTTGAACACCATGGTGAAGTCAAAAATACAAAATTATTAGTTCTACTAGTATAAAATAGGAGGACCACCAACTAGTGTAATCCTTGTAGAAAAGGAGGTATACAAGTCCCATATGGGTTGTGGCACCTTGGATGTAGGTAGGAAGATAAGACTAAGACCTCATGGCCTCTCTAAGACATCCATATATACTACTTGTGAGCCTTAGTGAGGTTCAAATTCATGATCTTTTAAACAAGTTACCCTTGAGATAAAAATATTTTCACTTAATTTTTTCATTATTCATCTTTTATCTTTGAATCATCATAATTTACTCATAGTAACTTAAATTTATATTTTTTTTACATCATTGGAAACACAAAAAAATTATCTACTTAAAAATATTATTTTTTATTTTTTACTTTTACTTTTTATTATGTGAAAATCTAGTGAACAAACTATGACTAGTTTTATAGTGTGCAATTACTTAATTATACATATTTTACTTGTTTTGTATTGTTCTTCTCCTTCATTGTTGTTTATTGCTCTTTATACTTCACACCACAATTTATAAGCAACTCTTAATTGAGGCCACCTTATAATTTGGATTGAAGAGTGAATTTTACCCTCACATTGATATAATGTTGAAATCAAAATAAAATAAATACATATTTTAATGGACTTGGTAGTATTTTAAAACTTGAGTCAATATGAAATACACAAGGTTTTTGTGATCTAAATAAATAATTATTAGATATAAAGAGCCTTCAAGCAAATTACACCATTTTAAAAAAAATCCACAATGATAAGAAATTTTTAATTAAAGATTTCATAATTAATTTTTATAGTTGAGAATTTCTTGGAATAAAATGCAATTGGATGAAGTCTCTTTTCTTTTGTTAATTGTGAGAAGATTGCTTTTAGAACAAAATTTGAAGCATTGATTTTCATAAAAAATTGTTCAATAAAATCTGCATAAAATTAAGATGGATGTTGTAGTGAAGGTTGTTTATAAGCTATAAAAAACTCTTTTTGCTTCTTGGCTCCATTCAAATTTATCTTTGGATATTAATCATATAAGTAGAGTTGATATTTAAGAATAATTTTGATAAAAATCATATAAAAATTTATAAATCTAAAAAAATATTGAACATCCTATATCAATTTTGGAATTTTCCAATCATTAATAGCCTTGATTTTCTTTGGTTCTACTAATAAGTATTTGTTGGAAATAATATAATCAAAAAATTCCATATATAATTTATGAAATACATATTTTTTCAACTTGGTTTATAATCTAATATTTCAAAGTTTTTGTAAGACAAGGCAAAGATACCATTCATATTTTTTTCAGTATTTTTAAATAAATTAAGATGTAGTCCAAATAATAAGTAATAAAATTATTAAATAATTCATAAAATATATTTTTCATCAAATGTTAGAAGATTGTTAAAATATTTATGAATTTAAATGACATAACATTATATTCAAAATTTCATATCTCATTTAAATTATAATCTTCTATTTATCTCTTTTTTTTAATATATACCAAATTATAGGCTATTTAAAGATCCATTTTTATATAAATTTTTATTTGCCTTAATTGATTGAAAAGTCAGGATATCAATAATAATTAATAGCGGTGTTGTATTGTAATTGCTTACAGTATGTAAAATCCACTCAAAATATATAATATGTTTATAGGTTTAGATATGTGTTAGAATGGTTAGTAAAGTAAATAAAAAGGGGTTGGTGTAAGAAAATTTATTTTAGATTTTTACTTAGTTTGGTTATGGCTATTAAATTATATAGAACCTAAATATTTAGTATAAAGCCTTGAGAGGCAATTGGGATCCAAAGAAGAAGAATTAAACTACTAAGAAGCCTATTTGGAAGGATGAAGACAAAGTGAGGATGAATGAAGACAAGGGGTGAAGTTCTTCATTCCTATTGATCAATGGTCGTGCCCAATACGCTTTGAATGGGCTATCTGCAACAAGAACAAGGGTTTGGGCAACTTCAAGGAAGCCATTCAAAAGACAAAGACTAGGATTAGAAAGCTTGTTTTTTCAGCTACAATTTTGGTATAAAAATTGAGGGATTTGGAGTTTTTATGAGGAAGAAGTAGGCGCTTGAAGTTAAGGTGTGCAAATTGTACCTACTATCACACTTTTGAGGATTAAAGGAGTTGTACAAAAGCTTTTGGAAATCGAGAGGTGCAATTAGAAAGGGGGTTTCAAGATCTATATTTGATGAGAAAGAATTACTACATTTGGAGTTTTAAAGAAGGAGATATTGGGAGTCAAAGACAGCAGATTGAATTCCAAGGCAGTAAGTAGGCCGTTTTGTTCATAGTGATGGGTTTTGCCATATTTTCAATTTCTGGACGAATTTTGTCTAAACATTTCCAAAAAGGTGAATCTTTGTACTGAAAAGCTATACATCAAAGTTTCATAATATTTTGACATTTGATTTGTGAGATATAAAGAATTTAGTACATAGGTGTTTGTAAACAAGGATTTGAAGCTATTGTTAGGATTTTTATAATTTTTATAGATTGATAAAGAATCAATGGCTAAAATTTGTTTTGCTAGTTGTTAAAAGTACATGAGTACTTCATGTGAAATTTTAGTGGATTTGAATAGTTAGATTAAGAGTTATAGGTTAATGAAGTTCAGAAAAAATTCCCCTCCTATAGGTGAATGAGGATTTAGAGTATTTTGTTATAGTTTGAGTATTTTTGTGAAAAAAAACTTATGTATTAGGAGTAATAGCCCTAAAATAATGACTTTTATAAAAATTTGAGGATTTTATTATTTTGGATCTTGGTTGAGTATTTAGTTGCAATAGGAAGCCCAGCGCTTTCTTGAGGCAAATTCTTTCTACCACAATAGCAGTTCTTTATTGTCACCTTATTTAGACCACGATAGACAACACACATTTTGTAAGGATCCATCATTCTTTTTGACAAAAATTATTGAAGCACCAATAGGAGACTATGAATTTTATATAAAGTTCTTTGCTAGACTCTTATTGATATATTCTTTCAATACAACAAGCTTATTTTGTGATAAATTATAAATAGGACCAAATAGTAGTTGTATCCTATCTTAAAGTTTAATAGCACAATCATATGGATGATACTCTAATAAGATATTTGCTATTATATTGTGATTTGGCTACTATATAAAAATAATATACATATTTAATATATAATTTAATATGTAGTTAAATAAGAGCCATATCAATAGATTTTAATTAATTACAAAATATGATTAAATTATTATTTTGGAAGGAGTCTGTTTAAAAGGACTATTATTGAGATTTGTACAACCTTTAAAGTTTTTATTTTTAAAGTTTTTATTTTTAAAGTATATATTTTCATATTACAAAGCTATATCTAAAAAATTTGTGGTATAATTAAGATTTTGGATTTTTAAGATATGAAGAAAATAGTCCTTGGATGTCTATAAATTAGGATTTTAAACTCTAGCTAGAATTTTGAGATATCAAACAATCAAAAATAAATCTATAATTGATTTTTCTTATAATAAAACTTAAGAATATAAGCTATATTTTTAAAAAATTTGATAAAAATTAAACAACTAAATCAAGAGCCATTGAATTCCAAAATTCAAGACAAAATCAATTCTCTGCTAGTGAATAAGTTATTAAAGAGATTTTTTATAATTTAAAATTTTTGTGCAAATTAAAAAAGTTTTTAAAAACAAAAACTTTATAGAAGAGAAAAGATGGATATATAGAGCTATAATAAAATTTTGATATAAAGATGAAATTTTGAAAGGAGATTGTAGATTTTTTTTGAAGTCACTAAAAGTTTAACTTACCAACAATTGATTAGTTATGATGTGGCATAGAAAAGGATATTAAGGATTTTTTCAATGCCATAAAAAAATCTTATATATAAACTTATTTAAATATAAGGGATTTTTATTAATATAATATTTTTTTAATATTATTTGATTTATTTGTCTTTCTTATTAAGAACTAATTACTTAGTCTAATAAATAAACTATAAATAAATTCTTTATAGCTAGATACTTAGTGTATTCTCAGATTGAAAATTATACCATATAACAACTAGTGAATCCGATATAAAATGTTTAAGGTGGAGAATTTTTGATATCTTATTATCGCAAGAGATTAAAAAAGTGATAATTGAAATTGTAGTGGTACACCATTATTGTAGCTTGATCTTGTTGCAACTCAAATATTTCAACCATTTATATTTTTTATGTAGCAGGAATAAATAATAGAACACAAAGAAATAATAGCTACTAAAGCTTTATAATTTATAGTTAGATTATTGAATCAATTTGATAGTAAAAACATCTCCAAGTACTTAAAATATTATTTACAAGAGATAGAATTCAACAAGGTATCAAAAAAAAAATCTTTACATTTGAGCTTGCAATTATACCAGAGCTACAAAAGCATATAAAGAAAATTATTCAAGCTCATAGAATTAAATAGGAGGATTTTATTCCTCAGCTAATGGAAGAATATCTTTCAAATGATGTAACTAAAATGATTAAAAAGTTATTTATGGAATAGATAAATAAGTTCAACAAGGAATTGGTTGTTATAGAGTTATTTTGAAAGTTTGAGAGACAATTTTTTTAATTGTCTCAAATAAAAAAGCTCACACTTGAAAATGATAGAATGAAATTATCTTTTAATGAGACTACAATGAATTACAAAAAAAATCAAATTTATTATTGGAAGATAATATAGAAGACAATGGATTCACTAATGATTAGAAGGTCTTTAAGATCATAAATAGACTTATTAAAAAAGAATATTAGAGAGATAAGGTGGTGGTTAGGTAAGAAAATAGGCTTCTACCAATTATAATATCTTAGAAACAACTATTAGAATCTAATATATCAAAATATACTATTTTAATTCTTGTATCTATAATTACATCACAAAAAGATGTAATAGATGAATTGATGAAAGAAATAAAAGACTTATAAATTAAGTTGATAAATTTAAAATATACATATATATATATATATATATATATATATATATATATATTTTTTAAAAGTAAAATTACATCAAAGCTAGGATATATACAAAGATGTATTTATTGCAATAGTATTAAGTATCTTTGCAAGAAATGTGGATATTTTGCTGATACTTTATAATAAAGAATAATTTTGCAAAAGCATGGAAAGATTGTTTTATAAGATACAAATGAATTTTTTAAAATCAATTTTAAAAAAAGAAAGCTGAGAAAGGTTTTAAAGGATCATTTGTCTCAATAAGCTATAGCATCAATCAAAGCTATTATCTATGGTATTGAAATAATAAGCGAGAAGAAAAATATTTTTAATAAATATATGGAGATAGAAAATACATAGAATAATATTATATCTAATATGGATAAAAAAAAATAATAAGAAAAGAAATACTCAATATAGCCATAATAATTAGAAATATTATAGACTGGGATGATATTATTGATATAACATTTATAAATGCTTATATAGAATTTTTTTAATACGAAGCTTATTTGGATATTGAAAAGAATAAAAATATAATAGAAGAAAATCTTGAGGAGTCAAATAAAAAAAAAAAATCTTAAAGAGATGAAAAATAAACAAAAAATAATGTCATACCTTACAAATGTACTAACTGCTTTTCAACATCTTATGAATGATGTTTTTCATGAGTTTCTTGATTACTTCATTATCTGCTATTTAGACAATATTTTAATCTACTCTAAGAACATAGAAGAATATGAAATTTATGTTCGTCGTGTGTTATAAAAACTTAGAAATTCAGGATTATATGCTAAGATGGAAAAGTGTATATTTCACACTATTCAAGTTGACTTCTTAGGATACATCATTTTGAATGATGGTCTCAAAATGGATCATAAGAAAGTCGAGACAGTCATAGATTGGAAGATTCCAAAAATAATAAGAGTTCTGTAATGTTTTTTGGGATTTGCCAATTATCGTTGAATCTTTATCAAGAACTTTTTTCAAATTGCAAGTCCACTTGCATGCTTAACTTGTAAGAATAAACTCGAGTGGAGTAAAGAAGCAAAAGCATTGTTTGAGGCTTTGAAGACAACTTTTACTTCTGCACCAATCATGTATCGCGTCAATTTTTTCAAGTCATTTTTTATGAAAATAAATACCTCAGACTTTGCTTTGGGGGCAATATTGTCACAAATGGGAGAAGATGACAAATTCTATCCAGTAGCTTTCCATTCCAGGAAATTTTTAAAGAGTTTGTACAATTGTATGACATTTATTCAAGATCAAAAATTCCTTGTCAATGATCTTACGGACTTTTCTAACCATTACTTGTACCAAAACAACCTTGGTCTTCTATTTCTATGGATTTTATTACAAATCTTCCAAAGTCAAGTTCATATGACTCTATATTTGTGATTGTAGATTATTTTACAAAGATGGTATATTTTGTACCATGTACAAAATCTATTACAGATGAAGAAATAGCTAAATTCTTTCTTAATAATATCTATCGCTATCATGGACTACCAATGGATATTATATCAAATATAGGAACACAATTTATATCAAGGTTTTAGAAGGCTCTTTTTAAAATATTGAAGGTGGATATAAAATTATCCTCAGCTTTCTATCCTCAAACTTATAGACAAATAGAATGAGTAAATTAAATTTTAGAGCAATATTTGAGATATACTATCAATTACCATCAAGATGATTGGACAATTCTTTTACCTTTGGCAATATTGCTTATAATAATTTGATATATTTTTCTACTCAGCAAACTCCATTCTTTGCAAATTACGGTTATCATCCACGACTTGATACTTTTGACTTTTCAAAAGCTGACAATCCTCTCGCAGAAGATTTGGCAAATCGGTTGTTAGAACTACAAGCAACAATGAATGCACAATTAAAGAAAGCTTAAGAATAATAAAAAATCAATACAAATGTCTATCGTAAGGAACAACCTCAATTCTACATGGGCAATAAAGTATAGTTACTTCATCATAATATCAAGACTATCTATCCTTGCAATAAGTTGAATTATCATAGGCTTGGATCTTTTTTGATTTGTGAATAAATCAATCCAGTTGCTTATCGATTATATCTACCAAAATCTATGAAGATCTATCTTGTATTCTATGCGTCACTACTTCAGTCATACAAGACAATGGATATACAAGGAAGAAGACAAATGCCACCGCCTCCTATAGAAGTGCATAACAATAAAGAATTTGAAGTCAAAGAGATTTTAGATTCAAGGCGGTGCCAAAATCGATTAGAATATCTTATGCATTGGCACACATATGATATTAGTAAACGCACATGAGAGCCATCTAAGAATCTAGCAAATGCATCAATAAAAGTCAATGTATTTCATCGATGACATCCGTCAAAATCAAGAGAAAGAATCAAAAAAATCTTTGCTATAAACCAAAGCAGGTTCTATAGAGGTTTCATCCTACCTTATATCATTGTTGTTATTTCTTTCAATTTGTTTGTGTTAAAGAGATGGAAGATCAATAACCAACAAATTCAGCTCAAGAGCCATTGTTTGTTGATTTATCGAACAAGATATTATGACTATCACAATCTTTACAATGACAAAATAGAGATAAAGACCTTCAAGAACAACATGTCTTTTCTCAAATTTTTGGCTCAAAATTTTCAGAAGTATATATGTTTATGTCACAAGACTGTGTGAAAATTTTTTGTGGCATTAGGATTTTGGGTTTGTGAGATATAAGGAAAATAGTGCTCGGGTGTCTCTGAGCTAGGGTTTTAAGCACCTGGTAGGGATTTTGAGATATCAGACAATTAAAATTAAATTTATAATTGATTTTTTTTTGTAGTGAAACTTAAGAAAATCATCTTCATTCTAAAGTAAATTTTATGAAAATTGAATGGTTGAATCAAGAGTTATTAGATTCTAAAGATTAAGAGGAAATAATTCTTTGTAGATGAATAAACTTTTGAAGGGTTTTTGTGGAAATTTGAGCCCTTTTTGCATAAACCTACTTGAATACAAGAAGATTTATATACATAATTTATTTTTTTGTGAGATTTTTATATTATTTATCCTTTTATTAAAGACAAATCACTTGTTAAATTTTTGCCATCAAATTTCAAATAAACTCTCCACAGCCAAGTATCGAGTGCATTCCCACATAGAAGACCACATCATACGACAACATGTTTAATATCACGACCTTGGAAGAGACTCCCAATGTTTGGTAATACTTCTAGAGGTAGGAACTACTCTTGATGGTGTTCCAAATATTTTCTTTGAAAGAAGTTATGAAGGCCTCAACAATGATCAAATAACAAGCTGGTCCTCTTGCCTTAGTATGGAACACTATCAATGGCTGAAAGAATCTATCAACTACCTTCAAAGGGAACAAATAGCTATCAAATTTGACATGTGTCTTATAAATTAGACAGGTGTAGAAGGTCCTATAGAATACCACCACATAGCTCTTAGATAGATAGTATAAATAGAGACAAGAGTGAAGCCTTCTTCACTCTTGTCAACTCCATTCTAAGTTTAAGAGTCTCACATATTTTCTAGTCTTTGGCAATAGCTATTTTAGTTTCTTCTTGAATAAACATACTTCTTTATTTCTATCTTGTTATTTTCTTTTAACATAATTTTTTACTAACTTATGCATTTATTTTAAGTCGTGTCCTTGACAATGATATGCCATCAGATTGATTTGTTTTTAGATAAAAAATGATCCCAACCTTTGATAGTCCAATTTATTGCATAGCCAGTTGGTCTTGATATTCTATCAAAGAAGCCATATCTTATCTCCAATATGAGAAATAGGTGGTTGGTTCCTAAATTTATCTGCAAATATCTTATAAGCATCTTGAGCTAGTTGTAATTGAAGCTTTAAGGTTGTTTAGTGTTATGAATGTTGCTTTGCGAATCCTTCAATCGCTAGATTGTTATTTTTTAGCATATTCTATAGATCAATCTTCAGATGATATCTATAGTTGGAATAAAATGATGTTTGCTGAGTTGAAGCATAAACAATATTATTATATGCAAACTCTGCTAATGGTAGATACGAGATCCAATTGTCTTGTTGATAGTTAATACTACATTGTAAATACTACTCTAAAATTTGATTAACTTGTTCTATTTGGTTGTTAGTTTGAGGATGGAAAGTTGAAGAAAATATGATATCTATTTTTAATATTTTAAAAAGATATTTTTAAAACTTAGATATGAATTAGGATCCTCAATCGCATACGATATCATCTGGTAGGCCATGATATCAATATAAATTATTAAAAAAGAGCATTTTTGTTTCTTTATTAGACGCAATATTTTTGCAAGCGATGAAATGAGCCATCTTTGTGAATTGGTCAACCACTACAAAGATGTTGTCCAATGAATTAAATGGCAGTAGATCTATAATAAAATCCATCAAAATAGAGGACTATGATTGTCTCAGAACAAGTAAGGGTTGCAAGAGTCCATAAGGGCAATGTTGAGGATTTTTAGACCTTGAACAAATGTCGCAAGAAAGTACAAAGTCCTTTATTGCCTTCCACATTTTAAACCACTAAAAATCTCAAGAAATAAGTTCTAAGGTCTTGTTAAATCTAAAGTGATCCACAGTTGGAAAGTCATGGCAAGATTGAAGAACGTACAATTGTATTGGTCCTTTTGGAATATATAAACGTTCTTCAAAATATAAAAGATCTTCTATAAATTTGAACTTATCAATATTTTTTCTTATGTGACACTTGACATCAAGGGCCAAAGCATCATTAGTAGTTACAACATGCACCTCATTAAGAAAATTAGGATCGATAGGCACCGATGTAATGGTAACATAGAGGCAAAAATTTTCCTATTTAAATAAGGTTGTATATTGTCGATCAAATGCTACCTCTCCTATCCTTGGTATAAAATACGATCTCCTCGATAGAGTATCAGATAATCTTTGTTGCTTCCCTGAGCGATAGGTGATAACAAAGTTAAATCAAGATAGCAACATGTTCCATTGAGCTTGGTGGCGGTTAAAAATCCAAGCTGACATAAAATATTCTAAATTATAATTTGTATATACAGTCACAAGGTGCATTGCGCCTTCAAGAAAATAATACCATTCTTCAAAAGAATCTATAATAGCAAGAAGCTCCTTATTGTAGATTTCATAATTGATTTTGATACCAAAAAACTTTCAAAAATATAATGCAACAAGATGGAGTTTATTATCTATATCCATTTATGAAAGTACGGCCCCTAGTGCAAAATTTGAAGAATCAAAGTCTAAATA
Source organism: Physcomitrellopsis africana (assembly GCA_036785485.1). Lineage (NCBI taxonomy): Eukaryota > Viridiplantae > Streptophyta > Bryopsida > Funariales > Funariaceae > Physcomitrellopsis > Physcomitrellopsis africana. The sequence goes on along the minus strand of JAWRVF010000389.1, from coordinate 270,859 downwards.
GAATATCTTTATTAAATTTAGATATACTAATATTGGAACTATAGTAAATACCATCTTGAGATCTTGAAATGCCTTTTGTGCTTGAGGCCTCCATTTTTACATGTCCTTACATGTCAATCAAATAAAAGAGACAATAATTTGAGAGTAATTTTTTATGAAGATTCAATAGAAGTTAGCGAATCCAAAAAAACATTATACATCTCTTACAATCTTCAGAATGGCCCATTGCATAACTGCCTCTACCTTCTTAGGATCCACTATCAAATTCTTAGTAGATACAATGTATCCCAAAAATTCCATTTGAGATTGATGAAATATATATTTCTTTGGTTTGGCATACAAATCTGTATCTCGCAGCTTTTGTAATACCAACTTAATATGCTCCTTGTATTCCTCTAGATTTTTTGAATAGATCAAGATATCATCAAGATAGATTATTACAAACTTGTCTAAATACTCTCGAAATATGACATTCATTGAATGCTGAAAGATAGCAAGTACATCTATTAGTCCAAAAGACATGACATTACATTCAAAATGTCCATATCTTGTTTGAAATGCGGTCTTCCATTCATCTCTCTTTCTTGATTTGTACTAGGTTGTATGTTTTATGAAGATCTATCTTAGTATAGATCTTGGCTTAGCTAAGTTGTTCCAAAAGTTCTGAGATTAATGGTAGTGGGTAATAATTTTTTTATTATTATCTTATTCAATCTCCAATAATCAATGCATATACACAAGGAACCATCATTCTTTTTTATAAAAAATATTAGTGTACCTGCTAGAAACTTTGAATGCCTGATGAAGTTCTTTGCAAGATTTTCATCAATATAATTTTTTAATACTAAAAGCTCATTTTGAAAAAGATTATAGATTGGGCCAAAAGGTGGTTGCGTTCCTTCCTAAAGATCTATAGCACAATCATATGGTCAATGTTCCGGCAATATATCAACATTTTTCTTCTAAAAAATATTTTAAAATTTGTTATAATACTTTGGAATACTTGCCAATGAAGTCATATCTTTTTTAATTGGAATTGTATAAATAATAAATGATGTATCTTTTTTGGCCGATTTTATATAAGTCCTTGCTCCAATAAATAAAGGTTTATTATTTTGAGGCCTTTTACGTGTTTTTTTTAAAATAAGGATCTCCATCAAAAATGTTATTATTTGCAACTTCCAATTTATAGATAGATTATGCTTTTTCAATCAAGATAATCCAAGAATAATAGGATTTGAAGGAGTCTTAATAATATTGAACACAATCTGGCTTCTATGATCTTTGAATGACACTTCTGTAGGCATGGTTTTATGGATGATACTACCAGAGTATAAAGGTCGTCCGTCTATTACTTCTATATGAATAGATTTAAGTTTTTGTATTAGAAGAATTTTGTGAAGTTTAATAAATGTCTCATCTACAAAACAAGTGAATGCCCCTAAATCTAACAAAGCAATTGTCTGAAGCTTTTGAGGGCCAAAATACAAAGAGATTGTAAAACAATGAGCAGATTGAGCAAAAAGAAAAGAACCTGAATAATTTTATAATGTTGGATTGTCTAGCCGCATGGCTCCTACTCTGGTTGAACATTGTTGTTTTCCTAAAAAATTGCACTGTTGATTTTGGTAATGTATCAATTTTGTTTCTTTGGACAATTATCAAACTTGTAGCCTTTCTTGCCACAATATAAGCATAGACCTTCTCCCATCCAATGCTTCTTTTCTTGTGGACTAAGAAGTTTAAATCATACTACATTAAGTTGCATATTTTCTATTTCTAAGTGTGAATTCAAAATGCTTGTTGATGTAGCAGGAGAGTATCGGATTGCATATTGTCTTATTGAAATAATTGGTTATCATATTTTATGGCTTGATTAATGGCTTTATTAAAAAATTGTAGGTCCAAGAGTAATAATAACAAATCCTTTACATCATCTCTTAATTTCCAATAAAATTGGCTCATTAAAGCTTCTTCATCTCAATTGATGTCGCACACTAATTACCTAAAATCAGATGCATAGATTGATACAAAGTATGCTCCTTGACATGATGTTTGTATCTTAGCTATTGCCGAATGAGTCTTGTCATGTTTTCCAAATGCTTTCGTAAATGCTTCCATGAAAACTTCAAAGTTGCTCAAAATTGACAATCTTTTTTCAAACAAGGGAGCAAATCATATAGTGCTTGTCTTGTAAGTAAGATGCTAATCAATCCAACTCGTGATTCTTTTGTTGAATAAGTATTAGGTTGTAGAACTATTATCAATCGAATTCGATTAACAAATCCTCAGAATTTTGAACACGTACCATCATATTTCTCTGGAAGACTAACTCGAGGCTCCTTACATTGTTGAAGAAGCGGATTTTCCTAGCATAATATAGGTAGTACTACATCCTCAAGCGTAGAAGTTAGAAGTGGATACGCTCTAGATTGTGGTATTCTAGATGTTGCATTATTACAAAGTTTTTCAACAATTCTTTCAATCTCTACAATCTTAGCAGACAAAGTAATAAGAACATTTATAATAGCATCTAACTTGGACTCGGAAGATTTGGTCATACTAATGTCTTGACCTCCAGCCATATTCAGAGAAAAAAAAAAAGAATCTATAAGAAAATAATATCAATTTAGAGGAAGGTAATCCGAAACCTCTAAAATGCTTTAAGATCTTCAAAGAAAGTGGTGATCCGCTCTCTCATAAGAAGGACAAAACTCTAATATTGTGATAAAAAAAATATCAATTTAGAGGAAGATATTCTACAATCTTTACAACGTTGGTATACCTTTAAGTAGAGGGATAATCTAATCTCTAACAAGAAAGATTCAACTTTGATATTGAAGATGAGGGCAATCTCGATAAACTATCAAGGATATAAAAATACAATACAAGAATCTTGAATTAACACAAGGTTTTTAGAAGAAAACCAATAAGAACTTAAATTAAACAGATGAGTATACGAACAACACCAAGAAAGGTCAGTTAGAACTCTAAGAGATGCGTTGCCAAGATTGAAGAACTCTTCAACCTCAACTCTTATATATATTTATGTCTAGGATGCTTCTTAAGTAGCTACCATCAAACTAAGAAGCTTCTCAAGCAGCTTCCACCAACTAGAAAGCTTCATGAGCACTTTCTACTAACTACGAAGCTTTTTGAGCTTCTTCTACTAACTAGGAAACTTCTCAACTAACTTTCATTAATTCAAGAAGCTTCTAGAATATTCTAGAAGATTTTGTGAATCTCCAAAGTGTATGTCTCTAATAGGCTGTGTCATATATGTGTCATCTTGTTTGAAAATGTACTAGGCACTTGGTTGTAGAAGATACACTTACATGTTACAACTAACCAAAAATCTAACAATCCTTATATAATCTTAAATAAATTTTAATCAAATTTTAATCAAATTCTAATTAATTTTAATCAAACCATAATCAAATCCTAAATCAAATCCTAATTCAAAATCCTAGATCAAATCTAATTCAAATCTTAAGTCAAATTTTAAATCAAATTTTAATTAATTTTTAATCAAATCTTAATTTCATCCCACTCAAATCTTAAATTAAATTATAATGAAATCCTAAATTAAATCTTAAATTTCAACAAGCTCTAATGAAATCCTAATCCAATCTTAAATCTTAAATAAATCCTAATGAAATCTTAATAAAATCCTAAATCCTAAACAAATCTTAATAAAATCTTAACCAAATTTTAATATAATCTTAATCAAATTCTAAATCCTAAACAAATCCTAATGAAATTTTAATCAAATCCTAAATCCTAACCATATCCTAGTCAAGTTTTAATAAAATCCTAATAATCCTATAGCATATTGAAACCTTAATAGCTAATGATTCAATTGTTGATTTCAATTTAAAATTTGCACACCTTTCAATAACTAAGTGAGCAACATGTACAAAATTTTTGAAAAAGATACAACTCACCAAATAAAAGATAAGCCTAGAACTTTGCTTGGGTGTAAGCCTACCTCTTTTTCCAACCTTGATGCCAATCTTCCAATGCCAATAATTTCTTTTTGCACTATTCAATTTCTTTTAAAATTCATATAAAGATAAAAAAATCAAGTCTACCATCCACATAAATAATTTTCACCTTAATTCAAATAATAAATGGTTAAATATTTTAGAAGCCTTCATTGATCCTTAAAACCTAATTTCTAAGACCTTGACCTATTTAAACTTCAATAACCTTCAATCAAACTATTAGATCAAGCTTAAACTTATAGTATGCACTTAGCACTACTGCAACCACTAATGTATAAAATTTTATTTGTAGATCTATAACCAAACTAATAAAATAATCAAAAATATAAATTCCTTTTTATTTTACAAAATTCAAAGTCATTTGAATTAACCTTGACTTTGCAAAGTTCTTATAAAACTAATATCTATCCAAATCATTCAAAATCAATGCTTAAAAAAACCTTCTAATTTTTGCTTTTAAATCTTATTCTCTAATCAATCAAAGAAGTTCACATCTGCCATAGGCGCATGATTTTGTATCCTAGGATTTAGTTTTGACCCTACATCATAATTGACCCTCCTTAGGTATCAATCTAGGAATTTTTTAGATAATTTTTGTAGGAAATTATCTTTTATTTTGATTTTAAAATGTCTATAGTTGTATTTTTGCTAATTTATCTTATCTTGTCTTGTCTTGCTTATGGCCCTATAAAATAAATAAAAGCCTTTTTTACAAAAAGATAATATCAATATTAAATATTTTTATTATTTCTCTATTTTTATTTATTTATTTATCTATTTTTATTCAAATAATTTTATAACTTAATCTTCAATTAAGATTCTCTATAATATAAGTCTTTTTTATCTTTTCTTTTTATAACCATGTTATAATTGTTGAAATAAATAATAAAAGTATAAATTATCTAATAAAAAATATTATCTTAGATAGGTTGTTAATGGTCAAAGGATTGACTTTTAGCATATAGAAAGGCCATCCTATAGATATAGGATATGACTAAGGGCAAAGACTCAAAGTCAAGAGAATAAAGTATTTATTAAAAAATATTCAAAGGATTAGGTAAGAATAATTAGTATATGGCATAAGATACCCTCAAGGTACATAAGATGCCAAAGAATCCTAGGATCATTGCATACCCTTGTGGTACAAGCTAAAGGATTTTAAGAGCATGTGTATAAAAGTCAAAAGGTGGAAGTTATTTTTTAAGGCAGCAACCACTACCTATAAATAATAGATGTTGGAAGTGAAAATTATCTTATTCCACACTTCTCTTTATATGCAATCTTGCTAATACTAAGTGTTGTGGCTTCTTTTTTTTTTTTTTTTTTTTTTTCAATAGGTTATGGACCCACATACGTTTATTTGTGAATTTTGAAGTTCTTTGAAGTCTTTATTATTGTGTAGAAGAGATTGTATTGTTGTTGCTCATATTGAGGTTTGGAAACTCTTAACTTTGAGATTTAGATCTAGATATAAATCTTGTTTTGCTCTTACTTGCTATTAAGTATATTTTAGATTTGGAATTTTATTTATACCTTAAAGTGATATTATTAAATACTAATATTATATTTTCTTGCTAAGTTAGATCTTTGGTGGATTAACTTTGTAGTTGCATGTATTAAAGAAGCTTCAGGTGATTAAAACATCTCTTATGGTGCTTAGAGATAATTTGTGAGCATAAAAGTGATATGAGAGTGGCAAATCAGACTTGAGACATTTAAATAGATCATAGGACTTGTGAAAAGTCTTAAAATTGAAGTTGAGAGTGTTTTGAAAGTGAAAACACTAATTTATTTATAAATAGGGCATTTTGATTTTGTAAGATAGCAACATCTTCTTGTTGATTTTTATACATCTCTTCCTTTAATGGATATTATTTATCAAACCAAGCCTTATTCTTTAACCTTACAATTTATAATCTTTTTAATATTAGCTCCACATTTTCTGATCTTTGTTCAAATTGCTAAATTCTAATAACCAACAACTCTTCTCTTGTTAAGCCATCTTCCTAAGATAGAATACTCTAAGTTTGTATATATTCTTCAATTGACATAATAGATTTTTGACGTGTTATGAGTTTCACTAGTATATATCTTATTACTAAACTATGTATTATTTGATCAATCCATAATACATAAGATAGAAGTCAAGGCCATTCTTTTAGTCTTTCATTACAAGCTTTAATCAAGGCTTTTATAATTGGTAGATGTCTACATTCACTCTTTGCATTTTTTTCTAGATTATTAGTAGTAATCAATGATAATTTAATTCTACATCTTTTAAAGAATTCATGAGCTTCATGTACATCTAATTTTCTACAATTTGTAGTGATCTTTTCTATACATCTATAGTAATAAATAACATCCTTAAGTAAAAACCTATAGATTCTTTTTATAGACTTTGTCTTTAATGCCTTATCTTCTACATGGTTTGATAAATCTTCACGAGCCAAAATTAAATACCTTATTTTCCATAGTTCCATTGGTATAATAATCAAATCCACAATCCATTTAAAATGAATAGCCAAAGGATATATTAGATGTAGACTATCTTGATGTCATATATTTGCATACATTTGACAAGTTATATAAGATTCTATAAATAAAGCTACATCTCAATGCATATTCTTCTACTAATATTATTCCTTTAATTTAACAAAAGTAATCCAAATTCCTCTATGTTCCGCCCATAGACTATCGTGAAATTCTTTGAGTAGTTTTTGTTAATCTTCTTTAGTACCTACTACTTGTTGTAGCATTTCAATGTTTGATTTTGGCCTCTTCTATAGAAATCCTTCTTGTAATATGAACTTATATGTCTTTTTCTTGATTTGTTTGAATTTTTTAATTGACTAATTAATATGCTTAATTAATATGCTGAAATAATGTCTAATATCTAATAATTCTCCTGTATAATTTTTTTTATGAAATGGCTTATCTTCCTTGTTTAATTCTGAAATTGAATAAAACTTTGTATCTACATCATCAATATCCTCAATCATCCTTGAAATAATATATTTGCTACTAGATTATTTTTTTTCCCCAACATACCTAAATTCTAAATTTAATGACTTAATATAAGCAATTTATCTCAACATTGTAATATCCGATGTTGTACAATTAATAATTATTCCAAGTAAACGAAAACAATCTATTTTAATCACCACTATTGTCTCAACTAAGTAATCTTTTTCAACTTTCATAGCTGAAACAACTCTCCATAATTTCTTTTTCACTTATGAATGTGCATTCTAGTAAGTACTTAAAACCTTAGCTTTAAATCAAATTGCAAATTTGTATCCATTTAATAGCCCATTTAATAGCAATTGGACTAGCATCTACTATAAGAATCACTAGACTATTGCATTAATAACCAATTTTTCTCAACATTGGAGGTGATATCAATAAATCCTTCAATCTTTGTATTGCTTTGATATGCTTTTTTTTCTATTTAAACCTATAACCTTTGCATAATAATTTATACAATGGATCTCATTTGTAAGCATAGTAATAAATTCAAATATGGTAAAATACACATACATCCAAAAATATTTGTACCTCTGTTAAAGAACTACAATCATTTTTTATTCTTCTAATTGCATCAACTTTGACAAGATCTGGTTTCCTTCTATAAAATCTATATAAATATCTAACAATTATAACTTCTTATATGCCAAATATAGATTTTATATTTGATAATGTAAGATGAATTTCTTCAATTTAAGTCAATATCTTTTCACAATCTTATATATAATCAATAATATACTTGCAACATCCCTTCTTATCTTAAGTTTTATCCTTGTTTTTTTTTTTTGTATACTTTTATAAGAATATCATCTAAAAAAGGTATAATCTTCTTAGGAATAAAATCCTTCAATACCTTATTCATCCCATTCATTATATATGTAACTGAGTTAGTAGTGCCTTGAAAAAGAATACATATTCTAATTAGCCTAAGTGGTATTTCCATCATTGTCATGTTTCTACTCTCTTTTGCAAGTTGAAATTAGTCATAGCTTGAATATAAATCATCCATTGAATAGATTGCCATTCTTGCAAATGCTTTAGTAAATTTATCCATTATTAATCCAATTCCTATATTCTTGATAATTATTACATTTATTGATTGCATACCTTGAATAAATCATAATGATCTATTTTTTTTAAGCAATATAAACCATCAATTAGAATATGGTACAAAAAAAGATTCTAAAATCTTCATCTTTATATTTTCTTTCAATAATTCTATCAAACTTGGCAAATATGTCCTTGGTATTGGAATTGGCCTCAAATTCTAAGCTACATGTGGTATAGTGAAAATAACTATTGAAAATAACTATTGAAAATACAACATTTAGATCCACACATCCAATCTCATGAGATTCAAAGGCAAATGATTTATTTCATTTTGCTAACATTTCTTTGAAGTACACAATTCCCTCTCGCAATAAAGAACTATGAAAACCAATCTTTAATTTTTAAAAAGTCTCTTCAGTGAATTTATATCCAATATTCCTTGGATCCCTTAAGCTCTTTTTTCTTGACACTTTTTCTATCTATTCTTTAGAATCTTTTGACAAAGGTCCAATATTAGATTTTATCTTCTTATGTATTGTTTTATATTTTGTTTCAACCATAATCTTTGGTGTTTAAAAAGATTCAAGTATAGAATAGATATCCCTTGAATAGATTTGTACAACCCTATTATCATCTTTTAATCTAATCAATGCAATCATTTCCAAAGAATCTTCCTATTCATTTTTTTCATAAATTCTAAAAATTCTTTCATCATTCTTTAATGTTTTCAATTCATATAATTTTTTTTTAATATTATATAGTTTTTTTTTTTTTCTTTTTAAATTTGTAATTTTTTTATATATAATACTTTTATTTTCAAAAATATCAATAAAACTTGCATCAAAGGCACCTACATCTTATAAGAATACCTCTTCTTTTGTACCTCCATAATTCCACTTTATAATGGTACTTTCCAAAAATCTTTAAATTCTTCAAGAATCCTTGGCAATGAATTCTTTCTCAATTTGTATCAATTCCGCTCATCATTTGGAGGCACAATTAAAAATTATACTATCTTTCTTCCATCCTTACTATAAATCTGTGCATAAGCTGAACCATTATTAAGTATCTTTGTTTCCATCTAAGTTGTAATAATATATGGTTGTTCCAAAATAAGAGAAGACATTGTATCTTGAACAAAAAAAATTTGCTCCATTGCAACATCACCAATCCAAATTTGTACATTTGAGCAAGCACCATATAATTCACCACATGCATTATTAGTTGCCTATATTATTAATCCATATTCTATATCAATTCTCCACTTTTGCTTTATGTAAAAATCCTTGGACATAAGATTTATCTCCAAACCATAGTCAATCAAAGCAACAACTCACTCATCTATATCTCTAATCTTTACTAATGTCTTTATAGTTACTTTAGCCCAATGCTTTTGTGTATAATAACTCAAAACGCTCTTTAAGCACCTCTTTTAAATCTATTGCCGCTTCAATATTAGAGAGCCGTTTGTAAGTTGTTAACTTATTTTTTTCTGTTATATCTTTTGATTTTTCTTTTAATGCTATTGAAGCATCTTTCATTGCTAACTCTTATAAAGCCATCTCACAAGCCTTATCTCCTCAAGTCTGCCTCTTGGAAGAATTTTCTTCTCTTGTCTCATTAGAATCTTGTCTTCTCTTTTCTTCTATCAAAGCTTTATGTTGGCTTTTAACAATATAAGCATGTACTAATAAAGCTTCCATATGATCCTTCCAGTTTGTAGTTCCACAAATTATTACAATAGTCCTCAATAAAACTTTCTGTGGTATCTTTTTTTTATACATTATAGAAATAAAAGAAGACCAAAGTCCACTTGGTTCAATATTCTAAAAAAATCTTGTTTGCCATCATCATCCATCCTAGTACCATAACTTACAACTTTTCTTGCTGCAATTCTATTTGTTGCTAAATAATCTCTAATTAGTACTTTTATACCTCCCTTATCAAAGTTAATTTAGAAAAAATCACCAATATCTTTTAATATCACTTTTCCATCTTTTCAAAAAATAATCATTTGTTGTACCATTTTATTAAATTCACCGCAATCTTTTTAAGAATGAAAATTATCATTATATCAAATATATCTTTGTATATATTCTTGCTTAAAAATAGCCTTTGAATTTATTATAGAAGTATTTTCTTCAAGCCTTGTAAATTTGATTTGAAGATCCTGCATCCTACATATAATTTCTTCAATTCTCACATCTTCTTTCTTTGATGTAGTCATTGAAAGTTGAACAATAGGTATTGTTGATTGTAAAGTAAGCACTTGAATTTTAGATACTTGCACAACTCTTTGAATACCAATCCTATCTTTTTTTTTTTCCCTTTTTATAAACAATTCCACTACATCTTTAACGACTTTCTATTTTGTTGTCAATCCTTCATCCTCTTCTTTATTTTCAAAAAGAATTTTTAACTTCTCTTTCAATTATCCATCACTTACTTGAAGAAATAATTCAACCTTGTTTGGTCTCAATGTTATCTTTTTTATTTTTGATAATAAAAAATATTACCTTTCAAACTCCCTTAACAATTCTATAACTTGTAATTTTTTATTAGAATGCTCAATCCATTCCAAAATTAATTTCTTAGTGATCCAATCAAAGTCTTTCAAAAAATATTCATCTCTCAATGTGTGAGAAAATATCTCCCAAGAACTTCAAAATTGTTCCATAATCAATTTTACATATTTTTTTTATCTTTGGCACCGTGGCAAGCTCAAATAATAGAATCATCTTTTTTTCAAAACTACAATTCAATTCTATTTTCCATACATAATATCTCAAATATTTAAAAATATCCCTTCCATCAAATTAGTCAATCTTATTAACCACTGCTTGTAATGCTTTAATTGCCAAAGCCTCCTTGCAATCATTGCCTTGTTATTATTGCATAAATAATGTAAATACTTGAAACATATTTATAATATTTGGATCCAAGTACATACCTTATCTACTAGTAAAAAATGAACTTGAAGCTTTGCTTGAAGATCCACTTGAAGCGCTGTCGTACTGTAATTATTTACAGTATGTAAAAATTAGTTAAAATATATTATATATTTATGAATCTAGATGTGTGTTAGAATGGTTAGTAAGTTAAATTAAAAATGGTTGATAGAAGAAGCTTTATTTTATTTTATTTTACTTATTTTAGTTATAATATTTAAAAATTATAAGATCTAAATGTTTAGTATGAAGCCTTGAGAGAAGGTGGGGACTTAAGGATAAAAATTTAAGCTAGTAAGAGGCTAATTGGGAGGGATGAAATCAAGCCATGGTCGGATGAAGGCAAGGAATAGGGAACTTCATCCCTATTGGTCGAATACCATGCCCAATGGGCTTTGAGGAGGCTGCCCGCGACCTTAATAGGGGGTTTTCGGTAACTATAAAGGGGGGATTTGCATTTTCAGAGGTAGGGTTGTAAAGTTTAGGGTTTTGGGTATAGTTTGAGAGGAAATTTTAGGCGATTTGGAGTTAGGGTGAAGAAGTTATACTTGTTCAAAGTTTAAGAGTGGATTTTATACATACTGTCACTCTTTTGAGATTTCACGGAGTTGTACGGAGGCTTTTGGAGATCGGACAGTGCGGTTGGAAAGGTGATTTCAAGATCTACGTTTGTTATGAAGGAATTCTTAAGTTTTGAGTTTAGACAAAGGAGATATGAAGAGTTGAAGACAGCACATCCAATTCCAAGGCAGTAAGCACATTGTGTTGTTAATAGTTATGCTTTGAGCCATAACTTGAGTTTTCAAACAAAATTTTGGCTCAAACTTCTTAATGAATGTGAAATTTTGTGTTAAAAAGCTATACATACAAATTTTATGGAATTTGAGCTTATAGTTTGTGAGATATGAAGAAATTTGTATGCGGGTGTATAAAGACAAGGGTTTGAAGCGATTGTTAGGGTTTTCAAGATATCTCAAGATCCGCAATGAATTTGCAATTGAAAATTGTTGTAAAGGTTGATAAGAATTTATCAGTATTTCATGGAAAATTTTATTATGTTTGGACAGTCAGATCAGGAGATATGAGATGTTGAAGTTCAGGAAAATTTCCACATAAAGATATATAAGGTTAGAGAGGATTTTATCATACTTTGGATGTTGTTAGTTACTTGAGGCTTATGTATTTGATGTAATTTCTCAAAAGGGAAAAATATATATATATATAAACTTTGAGTTTTCCTCATTTTTGAAGCTTGATTGAGAAATTAGTGACAGCTAGAAGCCCAGCGCTTTCTTGAGGCAGATTCTCTCTACCCCAATAGCGCTGTCATATTACGTGTTGTCTTGTTTGGAAATGCGCCGAGCACCTGGTTGTAGATGGTGAAATTGTAGTTTATAAATATTCAAGAAACCTTAATAGGTTTCACCCATATAAGAAGAATATGATTTGAATTTCAATATAAGAGTACTTAAGTCAATACAAAGTGCTTAAAAGTACTCTTCTTGATAACTTCAACCATATATAAAATCCAATTGCTTTGTTACTTGTTACAATTAAACAAATAAGATTTCTCTTTACAAGTCCTAACCTTAGTCAGTGAGTTTTGGCAAGCTATAATTCTTAATTTGATTGTCAATTTGGTATGAAATTTTGTACTCAAATACCAAAATAAGTCTTCTATATGCTTAGAAAATTTCAGTCCAATCTAAGAAACAAATTGTGAAAAATCCACCAATAATTGCACTAATATCACTCAGCTACCAACTCAACAGATAATACAAATGTTCTAGTAGCAATTTCTCCTTCTCCAACTATTAACTTTAGCTGAAAATTAGTGTATATCTTAATCTTCAAGTCTTCTAGTATTATGGTAAATTTCACTTTGTTTTGATTGATATATCTATAGATACTATAGAAACCCTAAATAACCCTAAATTGCCAACTTCTGGTATCTCCTTGTATTAAAGATCAAATAAATCCCAATTGCACTATTAGATTGTTACAAATTTTTATACAATCTTAGTACATACAATCACCTACTTACTTACAAATTTTCAATTTTAGATGTTATATCAATTATACAAAATAGCTAAGAATGCTAGTCCTAATTTTAATGTATAAAAATCCAATCTTCAATACAAACTCTGATTTTAAATAATGATTGTTAAGTCCTCTTAAATCCTACAAAAACAAATCTAATGCCTTTGAAATAAGCTTGAAGCTAGCTTTCCAATTCTAGTTGCTAATTTTCAAATGACTTGATACCTTGTCTTTAGTGGCCGTGTTTGTGGCTAGAGGTCAGATTTTGACCTTATCCCATACATGATAAATCTCTAGGTATCAATCCAACCTATCCTAAGGATTTTTAAGCTTGATCCTACCTTCAACTTAAACCTAATGTCAACCATATCTTTATCCTATCTTTATTAATTTATGGCTTTTTAAAGGCAATAAAAGAGTTCCTATAACTAGAAGAAAAAATTAATAACTAACTTTTATCTATTAGCAATTAAGACAAGAAAATAATCTAAGAGGCTTTCATAAAATCTTTTTTAAGTATCTTGAATTCTTATTGAACCAAGATAATTGAATATCAGATAGAAATTATTTTTTTTAATATTTTTTATCACATAAATATATTACAATACAACAACACATATCAAGGATGCAAGTTAGCAGGTTAGCAAAGAACTAAGGAGAAGAAATCAGAACCAGAATAAATTCAAGAACAAAAAATTGGATGGACAAGAACAAGAATTAGATCAAGAAAAAAAAATTTGATTAATATCAATAATAAGACAACACTTTGGATTACTCCAAGACTTATGTTGGTAAGACTGAGGTGATCCTCAGTCTTGCCTCTTATTTATACTATGAGGCCTTATGTCCTATTGGACCTTCTAAGAGTATTTTAAAATATCCTAGAAGCTTGAAGAAGATTCTGGAAGACTCTAAAAAGTCTACGGGAGGTCTTCGAAGGTTGAAGAAGATTCTAGAGGGTCCTAAGAATATCTTAGAATATTTTAGAAGTTTAAGGAAGATTTTGGAAGACTCTAAAAAGTCTACGGTGTCGGGTAGATAGAATTCGCCTTGGAAAAATGCCGGATTCCTAGCTGCTACTAGAACTAGCAGGGAACATAATAGGAAGCCGTGCAAGTATCTTCTATACTTGCACTAAATTTGTTCAAGCTTTCAAATTATACTTATATTATACTTGTACAAGTCTTGTACAAATATAAAATATAAACACTTGAATAATACTTATATAAATATTTATATAAATACTTGATATAAATACAAATATATCTAGATGATTTTATTGTCATCTATTTGGATGATATCTTGATATTTTTTGAGAACAAAGAAGAGCATAAGAATCACGTTGTCGTGGTGAGAGTCTTAGCCCTAAGAAACACTGGGTCTTTTTTGCCTCTCGTTTCTTAAGTGCAAGATGAGATTCATAAAGTTCATAAAATTGAAGAATTTACATAAAAACATACTTTATTAACCCTAACATATTCTGCCTTCAGAAAACTGCCCTCAAGTTTGCCTATAAATCCTAGGATATCACATCAATTGAAGCAAAATTTGGACACAAGGTACTTAAGAGAATAAAGAAGCAAACCCCATAATCCTTTTGATTATAGCTCATGTGGTTAGAGAGAACCATGTTGTCAAAGTAATCCCTCCATGCTGCCTTTGATTCTAGACCCCCTTTGCTTCACACCTTCATTGCTCTTCATTAAAGAAGACCTAAGTGCTGAAATTTGGTAGGCTTATAGCTTATCTCATGTTGTAAACACCCTCCAAATATTGCTCCAAGAGCCTTCTCCAAACTTGAGTTATAGGTTCCATCCTTCTTCTTTAATTTTGCCTTCTAACAATTCTGGATCCGACCACAATTTTCCTCATAACTCCTCGAATATAACTCCAATAGCAATCAGTTTCTTACACAACTTAAAAGACTCATATATCTACAAACTCCAACAAATTTTACTCAAAATACTACTCTGATCACAAAGATATGCTCTCTCAAACTTCACTGATTTGGAGATAGACCCCTATCACTTTGAAAGAGCATAACATTTTATTTATAAGACTAATGAGTATCAAACTTGCATTCATCTCTTTCTTAACTTACATAGATCATGTCTATCAAATTTCACACTCAAATTCGTCTCCTAACTCCCTTTATACTCCAAAAAACCCACACACATGCACTGCCTATACAAACCCTCAACCCTACCTTCATTCTATTTCTCTTTTCATTCAAACCGGTTACAATTTCACTCATAACTCTTTGCTTAGAGGTCATATTGACTTGAGATTTTGACACAAAGTAGTTAACTCTATAAGGAACAAAAACCCAACAAATTTCGCCACTAAAGTGTAAGTGGTTTCCAAGAACCAAGGCCCGAAATTTAGTAACCCTCTCTGCCCTAGTCTTAAACACCTGCAACTTTCACGACTCATATCTCCCTTGATACTTAATCAAAAGACATGAGAATTGTCTCTATGAGTTCTTTATCTTGTCTACTACAAACCTACAAAAACTCGCACCTAAAATCCTCTCTAAGCTTCTTCTACACACAAAAATATATACTGCCTATCAAAAAGAAACCCTATCTCTCCAAAAAAACTCTCCTCCTTCTTCTTCACGACCCTTCCTTGTCATCTCCCTCCTGGTCTTCTTTATCCTCTTGGTCAAAAAGACCTCTTAGCCCATGTCTTTTCCACTTCCTCAACCGTTTTCTTTTTACTAACTTGAAGAAATTTCACTTTTCAAGGTAAATTTCCATTGTATCTTCTTACTACTAATTTTCTATCAACCTTTCTTCTAATCTTAATCTTTTTATTTTAATGCATTTTTTTATGTTTTTCACACTATGTTTTGATTTACAACACGACAACGTTTGTTTGGTACTCAAAAAACTACGTGAGCGAGGACTCTATGCTAAGTTGGAAAAGTGCTTATTTCACCAAATTGAGATGGAGTTTTTAGGATTTGTTGCGACTACGGAAGGCTTGAAGATGGATTCCCAGAAGGTGGAAGCAATTGTGTTTCTTGGGAAGTTCCAAAGACGATTAGAGACGTACAATGTTTTTTCGGCTTTGCTAACTTCTAGCGGATCTTTATTAAGAATTATTCTCAAGTTGCTCCTCCACTCACTCGATTATCATGTACCGATAAGCTCGAATAGGGACCTCTAGCGGAAAAAGTATTTCAAAATCTTAAAATCGTATTTATTATTGCTCCAATCTTGGTACATCCAAACTTTTCAAAGGCTTTCTATTTAGAAAGTGATGCTTTGGATTTTGCTTTAGGAGCCGTACTTTTGCAGATGGGCATCGACAATAAGTTTCATCCGATTGCATTCTATTCACAAAAGTTTTTTGCAGCTGAGATCAACTACGAGATTCATGATAAGGAACTCCTTGCTATAGTGGATTCTTTCCAAGAGTGATGTCACTTCCTCAAAGGAGCTACGCATCCCGTGACTGTTGTCGTGATATAACGCGACTATTAGGTGAAAGAGTGTGGAAATAGTATACTATAGAAGATCTTAGTTCAAAATATTGTAGCAAATTATCTTAGAAAAATAGATAATAGTAAAAAGGGAATAAAACTAATGAGTGTTAATGCTGCCTTTTTTACAAATGAGCTTCTATTTATTTTGTAGGGCCATAAGTAAGGCAAAACAAAGTAGATTGGAAAATAAAATGATATAGGCATATATAAGAGAGAATTAAGAAGAGATTTCAGAAAAACTTATTACAAAAATCTTGAAGTAGATACCCGGAAAGGACTGGTTATGAGCTGAGATCGAAATCAGACCCCGAGGCACAAAACTATGTCCCTACGGCGGATATTGGGGGCTTTTGTAGATCAAAGATTGGGGTTAGAGAGAGGACTTGAGAGATTTTGTAGAAGAGTTGGTTTTGAGTGATTTGGAGAAAAAATGACTTTATAACTTTACAAAGTTAGGGTTGTATTTGTCATTTTGGGATTTTGTGAAATAAAATAAGGTTGATGTTTTAGACAATTTCAGAAGTTTTGTCGCAGATCTATAGCTGAAAATTTGTGGGTTTTTGGGTATTGTTGTTGTTAATGTGTGTTGTGAATTTGAGCTGAACCTAACAGTTTAGTTGTACGTAATTGAGATTTAAGTGGATCAAGGTCTTGGAAATTAAGTTTTGAAGGTCAGTTAGGGTCTTTGAGATCTTGAGCAATCTGCCAATTGGATTGGAGTAAATTTTATTTGTGTGGATAATAGACTTATTTTCCTATACACATGAGTGATTTGAGACTGATTGAATGGTGAAAAAGGGAGAAATCAGCACTGGAAGATCAGCATCAAGGTTGGAGAAGGAGGCCGACCAACACCCGAGAAGTTTTTGGAGTTTTTCTTTCATTTGGTAAGTTCGATTTCTTTCAAACTTGCTGTGCTTGTTGTTAACTAAGAGGTTGAAAGATATACAAAGTTTTAAGTAAGATCAATGGTCTAATCAGCAGATATTGAGGTTCTAATTTTTCCTAGGGTTGATTTGAATTGGTTAGAATTTGGTTTAAGATTTGATTAGGGTTCGGTTTAGGATTTAGGGTTTGCTTAAGGTTTGGTTTAGGGTTTAGGATTTGACTTAGGATTTGACTAGGGTTTGATTTAGGATTTTGATTAGGTTTTGACTTAGGGCTTGACTTAGGATTTGATTAGGGTTTGATCAAGGTTTGACTAGGATTTGACTTAGGATTTGACTAGGATTTGACTTAGGATTTGACTAGGATTTGATCAAGGTTTGACCAGGGTTTGACTTAGGATTTGGCTTAGGATTTGATCAAGGTTTGACTAGGGTTTGACTTAAGATTTGATTTAGGATTTGATTTAGGTTTTGACCAGGAATTGACTTAGGGTTTGACTTAGGATTTGACTTAGATTTTGACCAAGATTTGACTTAGGATTTGATTTAGGTTTTGACCAGGAATTGACTTAGAGTTTGACTTAGGGTTGGACTAGGATTTGAATAGGGTTTGATTCAGGGTTTGACTTAGGTTTTGACTAGGATTTGACTAGGATTTGGCTAGGGTTTGACTTAGAGTTTGACTTAGATTTTGACCACGGTTTGACTTAGGGTTTGATTTAGGTTTAGATTAGGATTTGACCTAGGATTTGAATAAGATATAACTTAAGATTTTAAGATTCTATTTTTAGTATTTTCTAAATTTAGTATTTATATGTTATTTTCTATTATGATTAATGTATGATTCATTTACTCTTCTTTTGTAATTGCTTAAAGATTAGATCAAAGTTTGATTAATATTGTTAAGATTTAATAGAAGTTGTTTAGAATTCTATTAGAGTTGTTAGGATCTTGTTGTTGTGTATTTTCTTTTTTTGTCTTCCACAACTAGGTGCCCAGAGCATTCTCGAGCAAAATTGCACGTATTACGACACTGTATGTATGGATTACAAGAATCTGGAGTACTTCATGTCGGCTCGGGTTCTAAAGTGTCGTCAAGCTCGATGGAATATGTCGCTATCTAGATTTAACTTTGTTATTACTTATCGACCTGGAAAGCAGTAAGGACTATCCGATGTCTTATCAAAAAGATTATATCTTGCGCTGAAGGTTGGAGAAGCACCGCTTGATTAATAGTGTACGATATTGTTAAAGCTAGAGCAATTTAAGATTTGTGCTGCTGTTGTGCCAATTGATACCAATTTCTTCAACCAAGTACGTGCTCTGACCATTAAAGGATCAATAGCCCTTGGTATCAAGCAGCGTATCAATGATGACAAGTTCAAGGTTGAAGGAAATTTCTTATACTTTGAGGAGTGGCTATATATCCCAAAAGGGCCAGCACGACTTCGAGTCCTTCAATCTCGTCATGACTTTCTAGCTGCGGGACATTTCGAATTCAAGAAGACCTTGGAATTCATTTCTCGAGATTTATGGTAGCCCCAAATGTGGAAGGATGTGAAAGATTTCGTCCTCTCTTGTGACATTTGTTCAAGATCAAAGAACCCTCGGCATCGCCTTTATGGACTTCTATAGCCATTGCATGTTCCGTATTGTCCATGGTCTTCAGTTTCCAAGGACTTTATTACAGATTTGCCTCCATCGAATTCATTTGACAACATCTTTGTTGTAGTAGATTGACTTACCAAGATGGCTTATTTTATCCCTTATAAGAAGACATCGTCAAGCAAAGAGAGAGCAAGGCTCTTCCTTGATAATGTGTATAGATATCATGGTCTACCAAATGATATCGTGTCAGATTGACGAACTCAATTTGTATCAAAGTTTTGGAGATCTTTTTTTAAAATATTAAAGATGGACATCAAGCTTTCTTCGACATTCCATCCTCAAACGGACGGCCAAACAAAACGAGTGAATCAATTTTTAGAACAGTATTTATGATGCAACATCAACTATCAACAAGATGATTGGATTACATATCTATTACTAGCCAAGTTTGCATATAACAACACCCTTCATGGGTCAGCTCAAAAAATACCATTCTTTTCCAACTATAGATACCATCCGAAGCTTGATCTATTAAGTCCATCAACAAATAACAATCCAGCAGCTGAAGGATTAATACAGCAACTATCGGAGCTTCAAACCACATTGAAGCTTCAATTGCAAATTGCCCAAGAGTCTTACAAAGCATCCGCGGATAAATTTCGGAATCAGGCACTTAATTTTAGAATTGGAGATAAAATATGGCTGCTTTGACGGAATATCAAGACCAAGCGGCCATATGATAAGTTGGACTACCGAAGATTGGGACCATTTGTTATCCAGAAGTAGATCAATCCTATAGCGTACCGCTTAGAATTACCAGCTGCTATGAAGGTACACCCTGTCTTTCATGTTTCTCTATTAGAGCCTTATCGGAAATCATCTGTTCTTGGAAGAGTACAATGTCCACCACCTAGTATAGAAATTAAAAACAACAAAGAATATGAGGTGGAAAAGATACTAGATTCACGACGAAGATGGAATAAATTAGAATACTTTGTGCATTAGAGCGGCTACGATATTAATGAATGAACATGGGAACCAGCCAAAAATCTCGCCAATGCATTGCGAAAAGTACAGAAATTCCATCGACGATATCTTAATACATCAAAAGTTGGCTATTAACGAAGCGTGAAGATGAAGCCTTCTCTGGAGAAATGAATAGAAAAGGAATCCAGGTCTTATCAAAACATAACTTGTTATATTTTGTAGTATCAAGATTTTTTATATCAAGGTGTATTTAAAATATGGCTAGTGAGAATGTAGATACTGTACTAGTGGTACCATCTCAATTGAGTAGCTCACGGCATCGACCTCGAGATGAAGAATTAGAAGAGCGAAGAAGACATCAAAGAATACCAAGCAGCAGGTCATTTGTAATTGTCTTTGAAGTTGAACCAACTCATGCAAGTAGTGGCAAAGCGATATTTTCAGGTCATTTCTACAATGAAGATACAAAAGTTCAGGCATGGTCTCAAGTGGAAGGTGTTGGTCATTATTAGTGGCTATAAGGGCCCATGAAACATCTGCCTCGTGAATGACAGCTGGAGTATATTGCAGAGATTATGTGACAAATATTTGATTTCCTACGTTTGTGAGTATACATCTCAAATGGCTTCTCGGAGACCTCAAAGCTAGAGGAGGAGGTGATGTCAAGGATATACTTATCAAAATCTTCTAGAATATTCTAGAAGATTTCTAAAACTCTCTAGAATCTTCCACAGCCTTCTAACATCTTCTTAGTTGATAGAAGTTGCTAGAGAAGCTTCTTAGTTAGTAGAAGTTGCTTGAAAAGCTCCCTAGTTGGTAGAAGTTGCTTGAGAAGCTTCCTAGATAGGAGTATATTTTGGAATCGAGGCTGAAGAGTTCTTTAGTCTCGACAACACATCTCTTCGAGGTCTAGCTCACCTCTTTGGTATTGTTTTTGTACTCATTTGATTAATCTAGTTCTTGCTAGTTCTTCTTGAACTTCTTGTTTAGACTTCAAGTCTATATTTTGTATCCATGACATTAATCTAGTTCCTGCCAATTCTTCTTGAATTTCTTGTTTAGACATCAAGTCTATATTTTGTGTCCGTGACAGATGGTCGATTTGTTTGTATATTTTTTCGAAGTAACCTGACACGATTTCCTACTTTAAAATTTGGTTGGTTCTTACGATGAATGTCTGTATAGTCTTTATATTGATTTTGGGCTATTTGTAATTAGAATTTCAGTTCTTTATGGATGGTTTTTAAATAGATAGCTTGATTCTCTACAGCAAGGCTTTCCACATCTTCAATTTGGAATGGATCTGTTCTAAGGTGGTATCCATAGTTTGAAAAGAATGAAATTTGCTTTATTGAAGAATGTTCGGAGTTATTATATGCAACCTTAGCCAATGGTAGAAAGTCCGTCCAATCATCTTGTTGGTAATTTATACTACAACAAAGATATTGTTCCAAAATCTGATTCACTCGTTTTGTTTGACTATAAGTTTGAGGATGATAAGCAGATGAGAGGTTGATCTTGACCTTTAAAATCCGAAATAATCCTCTCCAAAAATTTGATACAAATTGTGGTCCTCAATCTAAAATACTGTCAATTGGAAGGCCATATATTTGATAAATATTATCAATAAAAAGCTTAGCTATTTCTTCCTCGGAAATAGTCTTCTTGCACGGGATAAAGTATGCCATCTAAGTAAGATGATCTACCATTACAAAAATTGAATCTTTTCTATTTGAAATTGGAATTCTATAACGAAGTCCATAGATAATGATTGCCATGAGTCTTTAGGAACTGGAAGGGGTTGCAGAAGTCCATATGGTTGGTGTCTTGGAATCTTTGTTTGCGCACAAATTTCACATGATTGGATGAATTCTTTCACCAATTTCTACATTTGAGGCCACCAATAGTCTCTTGATATCAATTCCAAGGTCTTATTGAAGCCAAAGTGTCTAGCTGCTGGAAGCTCATGTCGAGCTTGAAAGATTTGAAGTCTTGTAGATCCTAGAGGAACATATAGAAGATTCTTGAAGTATAACAATCCATCTTTGAATTTGAAATTATTGCTTTCTTCCACATGTGTATTTTTTAAACATTGTTGGATGTTTTTTATAAATAGATCTGTCTTCATTACTTTTTGGATTTCTATTTTGAGAGTTGTATTTGTATAGGTAGATATCGTCGATGTCTTTAATTTCACATTGGACGGCTTCAACATGATTGATTTTTATTCATCCAATACAATGTCTCCTATTCTTGGTACAAGATGTGATCATCGAGAAAAGATATCTGCTTGTCCTTGAAGTTTTCTTGGACGATATGTAGTTATAAAATCAAATCGAGATAATGACATGCTCCATTGTGCTTGTCAACAATTTAGAATTCAAGCACTCATAAAATATTCTAAGTTTTTATTGTCGGTATATATCATGATCTTGTGTTGAACTCCTTCCAACAAATGGCGCCATTCTTCAAAAGCATCAACAATTGTCAATAATTCTTTGTTATGGATCTCGTAATTAATCTCTGCAGCTGAAAATTTTTGAGAGCGGAATGCTACTAGATGTAGTTGACCATCATCACCAGTTTAAGAGAGTATAGATCCCAATGCAAAATCAGAGGCATCCGTTGTCGTAATATGTGCAATTTTGATCGAGAATGCTCCGGACACCTAGCTGTGGAAGATAAAAGGAAAATACACAACAACAAGATCCTAACAACTCTAATAGAATCCTAAACAACTTCTATTAAACCTTAACAATATTAATCAAACTTTGATCCAATCTTAAAGAAATTTCAAAAGAAGAATAAATGAATCATACATTAATCATAATAGAAAATAACATATAAAATACTAAATTTAGAAAATACTAAAAATAAAAATCTTAAAATCCTAAGTCAAACTTTGTTCAAATCCTAGTCAAATCCTAAATCAAATCCTATTCAATTCCTAAATCAAATCCTAGTCAAAACCTAAGTCAAACCCTAAGTCAAATCCTGATCAAACCCTAGTCAAACCCTAAATCTAATCCTAGTCAAATCCTAGTCAAAACCCTAAATTCTAAACCAAATCCTAAACAAATCCTAAACCCTAAACCAAATCCTAAATAAATCCTAAATCAAACCTTAAAAAAACCCTAAATAAATCCTAAATCCTAAATCAAATCCTAAATAAATCCTAAATCAAACCCTAAAAAAACCCTAAACCCTAAATCCTAAACCAAATCCTAAACCAAACTCTAAATCAATTCAAATCAACCCTAGGGAAAATTAGAACCTCAATATCTGTTGATTAGACTATTGATCTTACTTAAAACTTTGTATACCTTTCAACCTCTTAGTCAACAACAAGCACAACAAATTTGAAGGAAATCGAACTTACCAAATGGAAGAAAAACCCCAAAAACTTCTCGGGTGTTGGTCGGCCTCCTTCTCCAACCTTGATGCTGATCTTCTAGTACTGATTTCTCCTCTTTTCACCATTTAATCAATCTCAAATCACTCATGTGTATAGTAAAACAAGTCTATTATCCACACAAATAAAAATTACTCCAATCTAATTGGCAAATTGCTTAAGATCTCAAAAATCCTAACTGACCTTCAAAACTTAATTTCTGAGACCTTAATCCACTTAAATCTCAATTACATACAACTAAACTATTAGATTTAGCTCAAATTCACATCACACATTAACAACAACAATACCCAAAAATCTACAAATTTCTAGCTATAGATCTGCTACAAAACTTTTGAAATTGCCTAAAACATCAACCCTATTTTATTTCACAAAATCCCAAGTTGCCAAAAACAACCTTGATTTTGGAAAGCTATTACAAAGTCATTTTTTCTCCAAATCACTTGAAACCAATTCCTATACAAAATCCTTTAAGTCTCCTTTCTAATTTCAATTGCCAATCTGCAAAAATCTCTTGGATCCGCTGTAGGCATGGTTTTGTGCCTTGGGGTCTGATTTCGATCCCATTCATAACCGGTCCTTTTCGGGTATCTATTTCGAGATTTTTGTAATAAATTTTTCTGAAACCTCTCCTTAACTCCCTCCTATATATGCCTATATTATTTTATTTCCCAATCTACTTTGTTTTGCCTTACTTATGGCCCTACAAAATAAATAGAAGCTCATTTGTAAAAAAGGCAGCATTAACACTCATTAGTTTTACTCCCTTTTTACTATTATCTATTTTTCTAAGATAATTTTCTACAATATTTTGAACTAAGATCTTCTATAATATACTATTTCCACATTCTTTCACCTAATAGTTGCGTTACATCACAACATCGTTTCCAGAATAAATGGTTTTGTTGGATCTGCATGGACAAGTATAGGAGCAGAGGTGAAAGATTCTTTTAGCTTCTTAAATTCTTCTTCAGCCTTATCATTCCAAATAAATTAGTCTTTGCTTGTAAGTCACATTAATGGAGCCGCAATCTCGGAATAATCTTTGATAAAGATTTTGTAGAAATTTATAAATCCCAAGAAACATAGTACATCTCTAATTGATGATGGTTGTTTCCACTCCATAATAGTTTGTATCTTCTTTGGATCTATGGAAATCCCATTTTTTGAAGCAATATATTCCAAAAATTGGACTGATGGTTGGTAGAAAGAGCATTTCTCCAATTTGACATATAATCCACTTTTTTGTAGTTTCTTTAATACCTTCCGTACATGATATTCATGCTCTTCTTCATTCTTAAAAAAGATTAAAATATTATCTAACTAGATGACTACAAAGTCATCTAAGAATTCTTGTAAGATATCATTTATCATATGTTGGAAGATTGCAGATGTATTTATAAGTCCAAAAGGCATAACATTGTATTCAAAATGTCTATACCTTGTGCGGAATGCTGTCTTCCATTCATCTCTTTCTTTAATCTTGACTAGGTTGTAGGCGCCTCTCAAATCAATCTTTGTAAAAATCTTTGCTTGTCCTAATTGTTCTAATAATCTTGAGATTAATGGTAATGAATAGCAATTTTTTATAATTACCTTGTTCAGACCTCGATAGTCAACATACATTTGTAAGGAACTATCCTTCTTTTTTACAAATAATATAGGAGCTCCAGCATGCGATTTTGAATGTTGAATAAAATTCTTGGCTAGATTTTCATCAATATATTCTCGTAAGGCTATAAGCTCTGTTTGTGACAGATTATAAATGGGACCAAATTGAGGTTGAGCTCCATTTTGTAATTCAATTGCACAATCATAAGGACGATATTCACGTAATATGTCTGCTTTTTTCTTTTCAAATACGTCTTCCAGGTCGCGATATTGATTAGGAATTTCCTGCTTTAGTTGCTCCATTTGATCTTTCATTGGAATAGCATACAATGCAAATACATCTCTTTTTTTTGCTGCTTGCATAAATGCTTTAGTTTTAAGGAATAGAGCAGTACCTTGTTTCTTCTTTTGATGTGTAGATCTTGAGAAAATCTTCCGTGTACTCCAATCAATATCAGAATTATGTAGTTGAAACCAAGGAAGTCCAATGACAATAAGATTTGTCGGACATCTAATGATGTTGAAAACAATTTGTGATACTTGATCTCCTAATATCACTTCCAACAGTTGGATTTCTTTGACAACATCCCTGATGCAAGGTTTCATCCATCAATGACTTCAATTAATGCAAGATGAGTCTTCTTTACAAGTAATAGATTGTGCGTGGTTGCAAAATCCTTATCCATGAAGCATGCTAAGGCTCCAATATCTAAAAGGGCTTTAGCAGAAATTTCTTGTTTCAAGGTTCTTATATATACAGGAAGTATAAAACAAGATGTTGGATCCAGAGGTAAAAAAAGACCTTTTTCTGGAGCTTTAGATTTGAGGGTGTCTAACCACAAGGTCCCTACTATGGCTGCACATCTTCGTTTTTTGACCTTTTTAATTTAGATATTATACCTCGTGCCTTGAATTCTCTAGACTTATTTGGACAATTTGCTGCCTTGTGATTGGATCTTCTACAATATAGGCATAAATTCTCTTGCCGACGTCTAGTCTTTTTTGCTGGTGTTAATAGCTTGAATTGAGTCGTATCAATCTGCATAGGTTCAGCATATGTTAATGGCTTTTTCAATACTCTTGAAGATGTAGTAATCGTACTTTGATAGGTATTGCTGAAAATTGATCACTTTTCTTGTTGTAGTTTAAATAGGCGATTGTCACAAGTAATAGCTTGAGCTATGAGTTCCTCTAAGCTTTCAACCCTTGGCATAGTGATCAATAAATTCTTTACATCGTCCTTTAGGCCATAACAAAATCGAATCATAAAAGCCTTATCATTCGAATCAAGATCTCAAGTAAGTTGTTGAAATTCTATAGCATAAATTGTAGTTGAAGATTGCCCTTGTTGTAGATTTTGGATCTTCCTCTCTACCACTCTTTCTCGATCACTGTTTCCAAATGCAATAGTAAATCTCTCTATAAAAGCTTCTAAGTTGTACAAGATCAGAGAATTCTTTTCCAATAGTGGCACAAACCATGATCGAGCACTTCCTGATAAAAGGGTGCCCACAAAAGCGACTTGAGTGAATCTATCTAGGTAACAAGATAGATATAGCCGTAAGTAAAGTCGCACTTGTTGTACAAATACTCAAAAGTTGGATCTTGTTCCATCAAACTTATCAGGCATACTAGCTTTTGGCTCTTTTATGACAACCCATGGAACTTCTAGAGAAGTTGTGTGCATAGCTTGTTTACCGCTTCCTTCTCTTAATCGAATAATCTCATGTTGTAAGCTATAAATCTCTCACTTAGTTTTTTCAGATACTTGCTCTATTTGCAATTTTTTTCTTGAATTGTGGAAGTATGTTATTTCTTCTTGTATTATATCCAATAGGGCTCGAAGATCTGCAAGTGTTGCCACTTTATTCTCTATTTGTGAGGATGTACCTCCATTAAATTGATCTATTTCCATCTTAAAAAAGAAAAAATCGATAAGCCGTTAGTATTTTCTATACTAAAAGGAATATTTTGAGATAGTTAATTTAGAGGAGGATAATCCGCAACTTCTAAAATATAGTGATATAACTTAAGAAAGGGATAATCCACTCTTTTTAAAAAAAAATCAACTACAACAAGTAAACATATCAGTCTAAAAGGGGGTAGTCCGCACTCCTCTAGAACACAATAGTAGCTTGAAGAGGGATAATCCACTCTCTATCAAGAGATCTAAGCTCTGATATGATTATGTAAGTTAGTCTTGCCAAATTGTCAAGGATGCAAGTTAGCAGGTTAGTAAAGAAATAAGGAGAAGAAATCAGAACCAGAATAACTTCAAGAACAAAAAATTGGATAGACAAGAACAAGAATTAGATCAAGAATAAGAAACTGGATTAATATTAAAAACAAAGCAACACTCTGGATTACTCCAAGACTTGTGTTGGTAAGATTGAGGTGCTCCTCAGTCTTGCCTCTTATTTATACTATGAGGCCTTATGTCCTATTGGACCTTCTAAGAGTATCTTAGAATATTCTAGAAGTTTGAGGAAGATTCTAGAAAACTCTAAAAAATCTATAGGAGATCTTGGAAGATTGAAGAAGATTCTAAAAGATTCTATAAGATTCTAAAAGATTCTAAAAAGCTATAGAAGGTTTTAGAAGACTACCAAAAGTTCTAGTAGTGGCTTAAGTATGTCCATGACAACACCATCCAAAGCTCAATCAAAAACTCTAAATTGAATCTTCTTGCCTTCTTGAGCCACCAATTCAAAGTAACCACAAATAAAATCCAATACCTTCTATTCCAAACTTTAATGTCAAGTTCACGACTTATATTGTATTACATATTATCTTGTTTGGAAATGCACCGAGCATGTGACTATAGAGGGTGAAGTTGTATTGTACAAATATGCAAGAAATCTTATTCATATACAAAAAATATTAATTTGAATTTTAATTCAAAAGTGCTTAAAATTAATACAAAGTATTCAAAAATTTCAGTCCAATCCAACTTACAAATTATAGAAAATAATCCAAAAATTATACTAATGTCACTTGATTACCAACTTAAAAGTTGCTACACATGTTTCAATGGTAATTTTTCCTTCTTTAATTGTTAATTTTAGCTTAAAATTGGTATATAGATTGATCTCTAAGTTTTCAATTACTATATCAGATTTCACATTGTTTTAACAAATAGATCTTTATATATCACAAAAACTCTAAATAATCCTAAATCGCCAACTTCTAATACTTTTTTATACTAAAGATCAAATACCTTTCAATTGCACCATTAGATTATGACAAATTTTAATTTAGTCTTAGCACATTTAATTATTTATATATTATCAAATTTTCAATTATAGATGTTATATCAATTACACAAAATAGCCAAGAGTGCTAGCCCTAATTTTATTATGTAAAATCCAAATCATCAATATAAACCTTGATTTTAGACATTGACTGCAAAATCTTCTCAAATCCTACAAAAATAAGTCTTATAATTCTAGAATGAGCTTGAAACTAGCTCTCAAATTCTAGTTGTCAATCTTTGAATGATCTAATATTCTACCCTTGGTGGTTGTTTTTGTCATTGGAGGTTTGATTTTGATCTTGTTCTATACACGGTCAATCCTATTATGGACATAAGATTTATTCCAATAACTATCTAGTTAATATGGATAGATAGAAGTAGATAAAAGTAGATTAAATTCATAATATCTTATAGAGAAGCTTCTTAAAAGCTTCATAGATACGAATTCATCTTCATACATATCTATAGGTGATTGGTAGGTTAGAAATTTAGCTAACAAGCTAGCCATGTATCACACATGTTGTTAGTTTATGGAACAAGCTAAATATATGGTGCACATGTAGGAAACTTGCTTTGCAAGTTTGACATGTGTTTTGCAAATTGAACACGTGTTGGAGATCCAATAGAACGCCGCCATATAGTTCTTAGATAAATATTATATATAGAGATAAGAGTAAAGCCTTCTTCACTCTGATCAATTCCTTTCTAGCTTCTAGTCTAGTTAAAGAATCTTTTGTATTTTCTAATCTTTGACAATAGCTATTCTACTTTCTTCTCAAATATATATATTTATTTCTATGTTGTGATTTTTTTTTGACATAGTTTTTACTAAATTATGCATTTATTTTTGTTTGTGTTCTTGATAAATTGACAAGAGTACAGATAAAATAATATCAAAGCTTTGTCTTTTGTTGATTAAGAATTAATTATCTTTTTTTTTTATAAGACATAAGTATATTTGAAATTATAGATTATCTACTTTTAAATTAATATTGTTCTTAAATTATTATTTTTTATTCTTAAATATTTTATTTTGTAGTGAAAGTGGATATTTTTTCCTTTCTATTGTATTATCATGGCAAAGCTTACTCAAATAAAGAGTGCAATAGCACAAATGTAAGAACAAACAAGAGAATTAATGCTTACAATGTATCAACTCAATGTACCACTACACGGAGCAATAAGATTAGTTGGAAGTGAAGATATAGAAATGATTGAAGCTACTTCAAGCCATATCCTTTCACCTATGATGGAACATTATTCAAGTATCAAGGAACTAAAAATTAGTTTGTTAGAAAAATTTGATGGCATAAGATCTAAGTTTTGAGGATTTATTAATCAAGTATAATTAGTAATTGAAGTTCAATCTCAAAGTTATCCAACTAAAGGGTCACAAGTCAGGTTTATTGAAACATTACTTTCAAATTCTATTTATTATGGTTTTCATCTTTTTTTGATCAACATGATCCAATATTGAATAATTTGGAGATATTTTTAGTAAAATTTCAATCTATGTATAGAAAATATGATACAATTTGTGTTGCAACCAACAAGATTTGTATTTTCCAACAAAGCAATCAATTAGTGACTTCATATGCTTAACAAATTTTGACAATTAGTGATTGATATCAAGAAAGATGATACTACATTTATTAGCCAATTTCTCTATGGATTATAATATAAAATAAAGAAATTAATTTTTAACTTATTCAATCCTTAAAAATTGAATCAAGCAATTGATTTTGTTATGAAATATAACAATTGGCTTTTTGAATTTCAATCTAAGAGTTGCACAAGAGAGCTCTAATATTATTATAATATAATAGCAATACCTATATCTTCTTAATACATGCATTCTAAAGTAGAAGACATACAAATTGACGCGGTATATTTTAAACTTCTTACTGAATAAGAAAAGACTTATTATCGTCAAGAAAGATTATGCTTATATTATAGAGAATCTAAATACACTGGTCAACATTGTCCGAAGAAACAACGCAACTACAAAATTAGAAGTATGGTTATCAAAGAAGACAATATGTTAGAAAATAAATTTATTTATATATAATAGGAACCATGCAATTGGAATCTTGTATAATTCCTAATAAAGGTCCTATTGTCTTCTTAGAATCCTCTCCTTGTTTTATATTAGATGTGTATTTGAAACCTAAAAATCACAAAGCCTCTATATTATTAGATTCAGGAGCTTTAGTGTATTTTTTAAATAAAGAATTTATTAAAAGTGATAAAATATTTTTTATACAAAAAATTAAATTCATGAATGTAAAAATCATAGATGATTATCTGTTGTTATTCATGAAATTTTTTCTATAAATATAATAATAGATGGTTATAATAGCTCTATAATCTTTAATATAATTAAATCTCCCTCTAATCTAGTCATTTTAGATTTATCATAGTTAACAAAGTATAATCCTCAAATAGATTAGATTTCTTGTAAACTTGACTTTCTTCAAAGCATTAATAAGAGTCTTGTTAATCAAATAAAAAGCCATATATTTACTATAGTAAAATCCATATTTATAGGTGCAAAAGCTTTTATGAATGCAACAAAAGAAAGATCACCTTTTGCTATTTATGCTACACCTATTTTGATGGTGGAAAGACTTCAAGTGGCATTCTAAACTAATATTAAGATTATCAAGACATTTTTGAGAAGAAGAATGCAAAAATTCTTTTAGAGCATCATCCATATGATTGCTCAATTGATCTCAAAGAGGGAACTCAACCTCAATTTAGACCAATCTATAATTTATCATAAAATAAATTGGTAGAACTCAAGAAATACATTGATGAGAATTTGGCTAAGAATTTTATAGGCGATTTCAAATCCCTAATTAGAGTTCTTATCTTTGTCAACTTTTTCAAGGCATTTTTTAAAAAAACAAATGTATCAAACTTTGTTTTGAGCACAATATTGTCACAAATGGGAGCAGATGACAAATTATATCTAGTAACTTTTTATTCCAAAAAATTTTCAGCAATAGAGATCAACAACAAAATCTATGATAAAGAACTTATCGTAATTGTGGATTCTTTTCAAGAATGGTGTTATTATTTAGAAGGTGCTTCTAGTCTAATTACTATTGTCCTATGTCATAAAGCCTTGCTTGAAAATGCGTTGGGTATTTGGCTATAGAAGATAAAAAAGAAATAATAATAACAAGTCCTAATACCTCTAATAGAACTATATATACTTACAATTAAGACTAACAAGTATGCTTCAATTGTTAAAAAGTTTAATTAGACTTTTCAATTAGTTATAGAAGAATATATCAAAAATCCTAAAGAACTCTAATCAAAACTTGGTCAAATCCTAAAGAACTCTAATCAAAATTTGGTCAAATCCTAAATAAATCTTAGTCAAATCCTAGTCAAATTTTAATCAAATCCTACTTGAATTCTAATAATCCTAATCAAACCTTGATTAAATTCTAAAATAAATCCTAGTCTAATCCTAGTCGAATCCTAGTCAAATCCTAGTAAAATCTTGATTGAATCCTAACAATTCTAATTAAACTCTAAACAAATCCTAAATAAATTTTATTCAAACTCTAATCAAATTCTAAACAAATCTTAATCAAATCCTAATCAAATCCTAGTCAAATTTTAACCAAATCCTAACCAAATCCTAATCAAATCCTGATCAAGCCATAATAATTCTAATCAAATCCTAATCAAATTCCAAATAAATCCTAATAAATCCTAATAAATCTTAAATAATTCTAATAAATCTTAATCAAACCTTAACAAATTCTAACCAAATTCTAATGAAATCTTAAACAAATGCTAACAAATCCTAATTAAATCCTAATAAATCCTAACTAAATCCTATATCAGATTAAAATTACAATGGCTAATGATCTAATTGTTGATCTTAGTCCAAAATTTGTATACCTTTTAACAATTAAATTGATAATATATACAAAAAGTTTGAAGAAAATTTTAATTATGCAATAAAAGTTATGCTTGAATTTCTACTCGGATGTTGGCCGCTCTCTTTCTCTAATCCTAATGTCAAACTTTTAGTACAAATATCTTCTCTTTGCACCATTCAATCACTTTCAAAATTCATATACAAATAGGTAATTTTATCTACTATCTATGCAAAAAAACTTTCAATTCAATTCAATTAACAAATTCCTAAATATCTAAGAAATCCTCATTGACCTGTAAACCTCAATTTTTGAGACCTCAACCCAATTGAACTTCAATAACTCTCAATTAAACCATTTGATCAAATTTAAACTAAGAATATATATTAATCACAACTATAGTCACAAATCTTCAAATTTTCATCTATAGATCTATGATCAATCTTACGAAATATTCAAATTTGTAAACCCTTCTTTACTTTACAAAATTCCAAGTCACTCAATACAACCTTGACTTTGTAAAGCTCTTACAAAGCCAATTTTTCTTTAAATCTTTCAAAATTAACATTCAAATACATCTTCTTTAGTCTGCTTATTAATTCAATTCTTTGATTTGTAAAAGATCCCTCAACCTTCCATAGGTACATGGTTTTGTACCTTAGGATCTGATTCTAACCCAGGTCCTCTTTCGGTATCAACTTTGAGATTTTTAAGGTAAATTTTTTTAAAATCTATTCTTAATTCCTCCTTTAAGATGCCTATATTATTTATTTTTCTAATATACTTTATTTTGCCTTATTTATGGCCATACATAAAAATTAATCAAATTGCCTAAAATATATTTCAAAATGTAATCACTAGTTAAATTGGGTCTTTTATTGCTTTTAGCTTACAAGCACTAAATTCAACTTCCAATATCTCTTTCATTACAACTTAGATTTCATCAAGCCATATATAAAATGTATAGTAAAAAAAGTACTCTTTTTAACTCCAATCACCGATCTTCTATTGCTTTTTATATACGCAAGTGAAGCTCAAAAAAATGCCAGTAGGTAAAATTTCAACACCTTAACTTTGAGCGCCTATATCTCTTTCATATAAAGTCCAAAGCACATAAAAGTTGCACCAAATCGTACCAAAAAATCCAAACATGCTGATCCTAGCCTTTGATGTTCAAATCTTGTCAAAAAATAAATCCTAATTCCTAATAAGTCCTCAAGTAGCCTCTTTGAAGCCCATTTGGCATGATTTTTGGCCAATAGGAATAAAGACTTCTATCATCCATCTCCATTCATCTACACAGATGGCCTAACTGCTCCTTTTCATACTAAAATTCTTTTCCAACTTTTTTTCTTACAAAATTTATATAATATGTGTTCTAAATATCAAATAAAAGGAATAAATAAGATCTCAAGGATCACCATTGTCTAACAAAGGTGACTTAAGATATATAAAAGTTACTATCAATATAAAATTAATATCAAAAGTTACTACCAAAAAAAAATAAGGTTATACAAATCTCAATAATAGCCATTTTAAATAAATTCTTTTTAAATTAATAATCTAATCATATTTTGTAATTAATAAAATCCATTGAAATGGCTATCATTTAATTATGTGATAAATTATATATTAAATATATATATATATATATATATATATATATATATATATATACAATATTTGCATATGGTAGTCAAACTACAATACGACACTGTATATATAAATCATATGAATGTTGAATATTTCATGTCCACACGTGTTTTAAATTGTTCCCAAATTCATTAGAATATATCTTTGTTAAGATTCAAGTTCATTATTACTTATCAGCTAGAAAAACAACAAGGTTTGTCTAATGGCCTTTTTAGATGTTCTTATCTTATATCAAATGAAAGAAATTTAGCTTTTGATCAACAAAGAACAATCTTCTTGAAGCCAAAGCAATTTCATCTTTGAGCAATGAAATCAACATTTATTATTGATTCAACTTTTGTCAAGCAAGTTCAATCAAGTATGTCTTCAAATCCTCTTATTCATGAGATTAAGAATAATTTGTCTAAGTCTTATAATACTTTCAAATTTGAGTTTATGATTTGCCATTTTACTTACTCTTCTAATACTACTTAGAACAAACTTATAAAGGAGGGTTCAAATATGAAGAAAGACTAAATGCATGAGATACATTGTTAGGATCATACAATTAATTGCTTTTGAATGGCAGAGTCTAATGAATATGTAAATGCTCTGAAATAACCCCCTCTTCTTCATCTTCCTACTATTTTGCAATCAAGAATACACTTTGTATCACTATCTCTTATAATTCTTCTATTATAATCTCCTATCTTCCTCCAATTTCATAACAACATCAGATAATATTACATTGTCTTAATAGATTACATACAATTGCTTTACATTCCAATCATTGGAAATAACTTCTTGTTTAGAATCCATTTCAAAACTAATCATCTCTCTAATATTCTCTTTCATTGCTCAACTCTCACAACCAATATGACTCAACATTCTCATCTACAATCAATCTTCATTGATATATTTCATCTTTGACTATCAATTTTTGACACCAAATTCAATTATCAAACAACTATACTTTCTTATTCATCCACATATAAATTGAATTTTTTGTTTTATTACTATACTTCACAATTTACATAGTATGATTAATCGGAATGTATTTCGAATTCTCTACTACAGTCTAACACAAAAAAAAATAAAAGAAAGAAATAGTACCAAGCTTATCTCGGCTCTTGACTCTCATAGTTGGGTTCAAATTTCTTCTTTTCTATTCTCTTTATAATAAAAATTGAGGTACCAACCGTCATCTCTCTTGCTTTAAGGACTTTTTCAACTAATTTTTTTATATTATCATCTATACTAGATAGCCAATAAATTAATCATCTAATTTATTAATTTTTAATCGTTACTCTATTACCCAAAATTATCTATCTATTCTACATAGCTCCACTCTTAATTGTATAGCACCTTCACAAATACAAAATTGATAAAAAAAATATTTTTTTTATCAAAATAAAAAAAAACTTTATTTACAAAACTAGCTCTTTGGATTGTTCAATCCAAGGATTCTCCATAGGTGGTTCTACTATGTCCAATTTTAATATTAAGTCCTTGTCCTCCTCCAATAAATCTACCAAGTTATTCTTCAATTGGCTTGATAAATCCTCATTGTACGCTTCCAATTCTCAAACTTGAGCCTCCAATTGTAAAATCCTAGTATCTTGTGCTTCCAATTGGTACTCCTATTGCTTCATCTTTTCTTCTAATTTATCAATACTCAAAATTAGTGAGGCAAATATCTATGGCCGATCAATATTGGCTAAATTATCTTCCAACTTTGCCACTTTAGCCTTCAAAGTATCAATTTTTGCTTATAATTTGTCTGTTTCAATTTTGTATTGATCACCCAATTTTGTCTTTTTTTATTCCAATATCGCTATCTTTTCATGTTTTGTCTTTAATTGATACTTTATCTCATCCCATTCCAAATCCTATGTTTGGCGATTTTATAATAATTCTTATTTTTGGCCCTTCAAGATTTATTGAGTGTGTTCTTTGCCTTTTGCTCCAAGCTTCCTGTTCCTCTGCTAATTTCTGCTCCAATAGCAACTTGGATTCCGCCTTTTTCTTGATGATAAGATCCTATTCTACATTTCTGTGGCTTTTTTCTATTATCTCTTTTCTGCTCACTTCCAATTGCTGCCTTAAATTTTTCTCCAATTTATTCATTGTAAGCTATAATTAGAAAATTTGATCCAATATTACTTCTGTGAGATTCCTTCCTTTTGATGTTTTGGTATTCAAAACTAAAACCTCAGCCACCACCTTGATTTTTGAGTAAATTGGAACCTATCCTAGTATAATCATTGGGATAGCCTCTCATTCCAATGATCGACTTGATTCCTTGATTTCATGCACCATTATTTCTAAACTAGCTACTCGTATTGTCAAACTCTGAATATAATATTGAAGTACTAGAGAGGATATATTTTTCTCTATTATCAATAATATTTGACTCAATATGTACACAATCACGAAATGCACATAATTGGAGCAGAGCAGGGATGCAAACTTCTTTGTCTTTTGCTTGGCTACTATCTCTGCATGGATTCTGGTTGCTATAAACATTGTCCAATTAAATACCATTCCTTCCAACATTCCTATTGCAACAAACAATAACTCTTTGGATATGTATGTGGTGTGTTGGTTCAAGCCTAGCCGCTTCTGAATAAACCGCATCTATTCTATAAGCTCCGGTGTAAGCGCCTCTACCACCTTCTAGCCTTGATTCTTCTCTAGTGATGATATTCCACCTTTAAAATAGCTTCCCAGTTTAAAATCACTAGGCACTTTCATGCCTATCGCAAGCTCACCAATTGGTAGATGTAATATCTTTTGTAAGGTACTTTCATTGATTCCAATTATATTCTCCTTTACTATACTAGAATCATCCTCTAGGTTGTAATTTGCTATATCTTCTACCAACAATTCTATATCAATTGGCCGTAAATTATCTGACTCTTACAAAAATGCATATAGTTGTGCATTTCTAAAATCTCTCTGCCTTCTAGGAGACTAACATATTTCCAACTTCATTGGCTCTATGTTGGTGATCACCACTAGGATCGGCAACTCTAAAGTACTCTTATTTTTCACGTTTTGAATATTTTCCTCTCTATCCAAAGGTCTCTTCGACCATTCTATTGACATTATGGACTACAATTTGCTTTTCACTCCTCGTTCACATTAATACTACTTTTTTTTACTAAAATAAATTCTACACTCCAATGCATACGCTTCACACAATAATATTCAAAAACTTTTGATAAGTACCCTGCTCCTAACTTTTTACTCAGGGTTTGAATCAACAATCCCTAATCCAGTGTATTGTAATCTCACATCTGATTTTTCTAATTAGGTAGCAATAGTATCCAAAATTAATTATTAGCCATCTTTTCTAACTATTATGTACCTATAATGTAGGTAATCTCATCATTAACAGGTACGCCTTCTTCCCTCCCATTTTTGAAACTTGTTCCAGATTTACATACAATAAAGTCGTAATCAGTTTTCATTAATTTGTGTGATAAATTGAATATCCATAAAATCTTTTAATTAAACTGAACTATTAAAAAAGTCTTCTACTACATAATACAATCCATGCCAACGGACTTGGAATTTTTCTAAAAAATTATGAAATGGGCTATCATAAAAAAATACTAGATCATTAGACAAAAAAAATTTGGGACGTAATTTATTATTACAATAATTCTTACAGTGTCACTGTATAGCTTCCATAGTCAAAAGAGTCGTAATCCGAACTTCATTCAATTTTTCCAATTATATTAACCGATGTTGAAAGGATTCCCTGTCACCAAACTATTTATCTAATACAATTCTTAAACTCTGAACTTCCAATTCAATTGATAATATTGCCTCTTATCTGTACATCAATTGGAATGGGATGAAATTGATAGTCACTTTATATGCAATACGATATGCCTACAAAGCTACAAATAATTTTGTATGCCAATCCATTTCTACACCAAACATAGTCTTAGTTAAAACTTTATACAAAATACCATTGGTTTTTTTAGTTTGCTCATTGGCCTGAGAATGATATGGGATTATTTTTTGATATTTGATTTCATATTTATCCGTTAAGGCTACAATTGTAGCATTAATAAAGTAGGTTCCAAATTCAAGAATGTATAGTTGAAGAAATCACAAATAAAAAGATAGTTTACAAAGACACAAAGATACTTATTTATACTCACAACTATAACTTTGAATGTGATAAAGAAAGGAAGGAGGATTATTATCATTTATTTTGGAAAAAAGTGAAGCTTGGAGAACTTCAAGATATGATTTTAGCTTTGATTATTCATGGCTTTCAGAGAAAAATCATATCTAGGAGATTTTTTGATAGGGGAAAATGGTCCATTGAAATAAAGTAAATCGATATTAAGAGTTTCAAATAATGTAGAAGATGGAGAAGAAATGAGAACAATGAAAGAAATGGAGATGGTTAAGTTGGCACATGCCGGAGGATGTGCAGGTTTGGAGGGGGTGGATGTCGTGTTGTAAATCAAAACATAGTGTGAAAAACATAAAAGAATGCATTAAAATAAAAAGATTAAGATTAGAAGAAAGGTTGATAGAAAATTAGTAGTAAGAAGATACAATGGAAATTTACCTTGAAAAGTGAAATTTTTTCAAGTTAGTAAAAAGAAAAAGGTTGAGGAAGTGGAAAAGACATGGGCTAAGAGGTCTTTTTGACCAAGAGGATAAAGAAGACCAGGAGGGAGATGACAAGGAAGGGTCGTGAAGAAGAAGGAGGAGAGTTTTTTTGGAGAGATAGGGTTTCTTTTTGATAGGCAGTATATATTTTTGTGTGTAGAAGAAGCTTAGAGAGGATTTTAGGTGCGAGTTTTTGTAGGTTTGTAGTAGACAAGATAAAGAACTCATAGAGACAATTCTCATGTCTTTTGATTAAGTATCAAGGGAGATATGAGTCGTGAAAGTTGCAGGTGTTTAAGACTAGGGCAGAGAGGGTTACTAAATTTCGGGCCTTGGTTCTTGGAAACCACTTAGACTTTAGTGGCGAAATTTGTTGGGTTTTTGTTCCTTATAGAGTTAACTACTTTGTGTCAAAATCTCAAGTCAATATGACCTCTAAGCAAAGAGTTATGAGTGAAATTGTAACCGGTTTGAATGAAAAGAGAAATAGAGTGAAGGCAAGGTTGAGGGTTTGTATGGG
Source organism: Physcomitrellopsis africana (assembly GCA_036785485.1). Classification (NCBI taxonomy): domain Eukaryota; kingdom Viridiplantae; phylum Streptophyta; class Bryopsida; order Funariales; family Funariaceae; genus Physcomitrellopsis; species Physcomitrellopsis africana. Next base: position 231,859 of record JAWRVF010000389.1, on the reverse strand, counting down.
CAGTGCATGTGTGTGGGTTTTTTTTGGATATAAAGAGATTTAGGAGACGAATTTGAGTGTGAAATTTGATAGACATAATCTATGTAAGTTAAGGAAGAGATGAGTGTAAGTTTGATACTCATTAGTCTTATAAATAAAATGTTATGCTCTTTCAAAGTGGCAGGGGTCTATCTCCAAATCAGTGAAGTTTGAGGGAGCATATCTTTGTGATCAGAGTAGTATTTTGAGTAAAATTTGTTGGAGTTTGTAGATATATGAGTCTATTAAGTTGTGTAAAAAACTGATTGCTATTGGAGTTATATTCGAGGAGTTATGAGGAAAATTGTGGTCGGATCCAGAGTTGTTAGAAGGCAAAATTAAAGAAGAAGGATGGAACCTATAACTCAAGTTTGGAGAAGGCTCTTGGAGCAATATTTGGAGGGTGTTTACAACATGAGATAAGCTATAAGCCTACCAAATTTCAGCACTTAGGTCTTCTTTAATGAAGAGCAATGAAGGTGTGAAGCAAAGGGGGTCCAGAATCAAAGGCAGCATGGAGGAATTACTTTGACAACATGGTTCTCTCTAACCACATGAGCTATAATCAAAAGGATTATGGGGTTTGCTTCTTTACTCTCTTAAGTACCTTGTGTCCAAATTTTGCTTCAATTGATGTGATATCCTAGGATTTATGAGCAAAATTGAAGGCGGGTTTCTAAAGGCAGAATATGTTAGGGTTAATAAAGTATGTTTTTATATAAATTCTTCAATTTTATGAACTTTATGAATCTCATCTTGCACTTGAGAAACTAGAGGCAAAAAAAGACCCAGTGTTTCTTAGGGCTAAGACTCTCACCACGACAACGGCATAATATTCTATTATTCTTTTATTTATATAAAGCATCACCTATCATGGTATATGGAGAATTTTTCAATATCAGACACCACTTAAATTTCTTGCTATAAGTAAGTAGGAATGTCTAAAATGTGAAATATTGAATCAATTTATTGTATTCAAGTGAAATTACATCCATGGTAAATAATTCCACATCAAGAAGTGCATCATTAATAGGTTCATTTCCTAATATATTGATCAAATAGGATAAATGGTCTGCATCGACATATTTCTTATTTAGTCATATATTAATAGTAATTAAATTCTTAAAAGAATAACATCCATTGAATAATGTGTCCACTCAATTGAAGTTTATTGACCATATACTTAAAAGCATTGTAATAGACATGAAACACAAATAAATAACCAAGCAGATAATGCCAAAATTTCTATACAGAATAGATCATGTCTAAGGCTTCTCATTCCGTCATAGTATAATTTTATTCCACAACAACAAATTATCGACTAGCATAATATATTGGATTATCCAAATTCTTTTCATCTTTCTGACTTAACATCGATCCAATAGCAACATTGGATATATCAATATAAACATGAAATAGTTTTGTCCAACATGGTGCAATAAGTACTAATGCAAACACCAATTTGTGCTTCAATTCTTCAAATGCAACTATATATTCTTCAATCCAAATTGAACTAGATCCATCCAACAGTGATTTTTTTAAAAGATTAGTGAAAAATTGATATATGATTACAAATGAATCAATAAATTGTCGATAATAGCTGATATGGCCAACAAAACCACGAACATCCAACAATGTTTCTGGCTTTGATAAGGCCAAATATACAAATAACTTTATCTGGGTCAGTAGCAATATCAGCCATGGAAACAATGTGTCCTAAAAGATTTTCCAAAGGTATGCCAAATTGTCACTTTTTAGAGTTTAAAGATATTTTATAATTATCACATTGATCCAAATATTTACTAAGATATTCCAAATGGTCAATTATTGTACTAAATGTATAAAAATCATCTAAAAATATCTCTATCAATAATCGTAAATTATCTTGAAATGCTTACGTTAATACACTTTGAAATGTAGTTGAGGTGATACATAATTCAAATGGCATCATCTTATAAGCAAATGTGCACTTTCTGTAATAAAAGTGCTCTTTAATTGATCCTCAAATATAATTTTAATTTGATTATAACCCAAAAATCCATCCAAAAAAAAAGAACATTCATGCTTGACTATTGCGTCTAATATACTATCTGTAAAAAGTAAAGAAAAATAATCCTTCTTGGTAGTCGTGTTTAATTTATAAAAGTCTTAATAGATTTAGATTTTTCTATTCTTCTTTTATATTATTATAATTGATGAAATCCATTCACTATATGGTATTGAATTTATAAAGTCCACGTCTAAAAATTTATTCACTTTCTCCTTTATTATGAGGGAATATTTTAGATTAAGGTGATGTTGTCTTTGACAAATTGGTGTAGTATCCTCCTCTAGAGTAATTTGATGTTCACAAATTTTGACAAGAATACCTTTTAAGTCCGCATATGATGAAGCAAAAGCAAATTTATGACTTAGAAAGAAATCTCAAATTTTTTAGCTCTACACCTATAATACCAATGTATACTTTGATCATATACATTATTTCATTGGTCCCAAATTAATGGATTGACATACAAATTCCGCAACAACCTCTAATTTGATTTTTTTCTCTTGCTCTTAATTCTTCATATGATCTGACAAATTGAAATTATCCAATATTAGTTCTAATGTACTAACTTCATTAACCACGAGATTATTCATCCAATCGGCAATAGCACGATCAAAGTTCACTATATCCTCCAAATATATTAAATATTTTTTGGGTCCTCCATATTGATATAACACGCCTTGCTTTAGCATATAAATTGAATCATCACTAACTTATATTGAATTAGTAACTTCATCATACTCTACATTAGATTGACCCTCATTGTCAAATGTCGCATCTGAACTCAATATTTGAGATTCTCCATAATGTTGAATTAGGTACATTTGTAAAATAATCTTGTCTCTATTCTTTCCAATAGTCAATGTTCCACGGCTTCAATCATTCTTAGCTTTGGCTTAATATAGCCACAGTCAACCTAATAAAATTGAATATGATATTGTAAAATTTTGTAATTAAAAAATAATTTAATCAATCTTATATATAATTCCAGCAATAACAATATCAATACTACAAAGAATACCTATAGGCTTTATATGACTGTGGTCAATCATTCTCAATATCAAGATCGTGGGTAACAACTGAGCTAAATCCAAATTCTCCATTGTATTAGCAATCATTAAATTTACACTAGAATCCCCATCCATTTCAATTCAAAAAATAAAAACACCATCAATGGATACATCTATAGTTGCTGTGCCTAGATTGGGATTCAAACTAACTTCATGAATTTCTTTATTATGAGTCCTATGTCATATTAATGATGAATTCAATGTAAAACAACATTAAAACAACATTCTGACGCAACTATTAATAATTGCTTCATTGAAATTGAAGATTTAATTTCATCAAAATCTTCAAAATATCATATGGTTTTATATTGGCAATGATTTCCAAGACCCTCTTTTTTTTCATGGATTTCAATTTAATCCCTTGAGGTAATTTATCTTGCTTTATGGAGTTTGGAATTGAAATTGCCAAATGAATTTTGTCAGAATGCTTGTCCATGATAGGATCTTTAAATGGATAAGATGACTCTTTAAATTTTATAGATATTGGTACTAATTTAGGTTGAATCAATATCTCAATACTTGGGACATCATCAAGATGCACAAACGGTGTTGTATTAAGTGTTGACTTGTTCAGGAGTGCACCGGGCACCTGGCTGTAGAAGGTAAAGTTATTTTTACAAGTAATCAAAAAATCCTAATAGATTTCACCCATGTATGAGGAATATAATTCAAACTTCAATTCAAAAGTTTTTAAAAATACTCCTTTTAGTAACATCAATCATACATATACCCCAATTTCCTTGTTTCTTTTATAATTAAGCAATTTTTATTTTTATTTGTAAGTCCTAATCCTAATCAATGAGCTTTGATGAGCTATAACTTTTAATCCAACTATCCACTGAGTGTGAAATTTTACACACAAATGCTGGTATAAGCCTTATACATGCTTAGAAAAATTCAGCCCAACCCAACTTACAGATTGCAAGAAATTGCCCAAAAACCGCATTGATGATACTTGGCTGCCAACTTGAAAATTGATATAGAATTTCCAGTGGTGATTTCTCTTTCTTCCATTGTTAATTTTAGCTCAAACTTGGTATGTAGCTTGAGCTATAAGTCTTCTATCACCATGCCAAAATTTATGTTAATCCAATTAGTAAATCTTTAGTTATCATAGAAATCCTATCTAATCCTAAAATGCCAATTTTCTACAATCCTTTGTATCAAAGCTCAAATATCTCCTGATTGCATTGCTAGATTATCACAAAATTTTGTATACACTTAGCACACCCAATAATCCAAATAATATCAAATTTTGAGCTATAGATGCTACACAAATTACACAAATCAGTCAAGAATACAAGCCATCTTTATCTTCTATAAAATCCAAAACACCAATACAAACATTAACTTTCAATAGTGATTGTCAACTCCTCTAAAATCCTATGGTAATATGCTAAAATATTCTAAAACAAGCTTCAAGCTAGCTAATCAATCCTAATTGCCGATCTTCAAATGTCTCGAATCCCTACCTTTGGTGATTGTTTACGTGGCTAAAGGCCTAATTTTGACCATGTCTCATATCCAATCACCCTCTGGGTATTGATCTAACTTATTTTAAGGATTTTTGAACTTAATCCTATCCTCAAGTCAACCTTGGTATCTACCATATTAATTTTTTTATTTCTCTTATCCCATTTTTATTAACTTATGGCTTTTTTAGAAGCCGTGAACCGATTTCTATAACCTAGAAGAAAATTTTAATAACTAACTTTTATCTTTTAGCTATTAGAGCAAGAATTACTCTAAGAGGCTTTTATAAATCTTTTCTTAAGTACCTTAAATTTCTAATAAACCAAGATAACTAAGTTATAAATAGAATTTACCCTTATTCATATTTTTCACTATATAAATGTTGTCGTGGCAAAAGTTTGCTTTGGGTAGATGCAAGGTCCTTTTTTACAATCAAGTTGGATCCAATATGCATAAACTTTCTTAAATTTCTCTTTTATAGTCACAAACCATGTGTATAATAAATCAACAAATTAGAAGCTTGGAAATTTATAAATCAAAATCTAGCAATTTAAATAAGTTTAAACTTTAGAAGCATAAAGTTTACTTCTTTAGTCATCTTCACAAAAGTTCTCAACTGTGAATTCATTACCGATCACCAGATATCATCAAAATATTAGCAAGTAATTTTATAAGTAAAAACCAAACCAAAAACTTAAAAATTTGCAATTTGAGATCCAGCCATTCAAATAAGCTCAAAACTTCAAAAAACATAATTCATACCTTTGATCTTTGTCACATAATTTTTGAGCCATGAACTCATTGCTAATCGTTAGATATCACCAAATCCTTGGCAGACACTTTTGAAAGTCAAATCTCAATTAGAAACTTGAAAATTCATAATTTAAGATCCAATTGTGCAAATAAGCTCAAAATTTGGGAAAAAAAAATTCATACTTTTGACCATTGCCACATAATTTTTGAATTTTGAATTCATTGCTGATCGTTAGATATCACCAAATCCTTGACAGGTACTTTTGAAAGACAAATTCCAACCAGAGACTTAAAAATTCATAATTTGAGATCTAGCTATTTAAATAAGCTCAAAATTTGGGAAAACATAACTCATATCTTTGACCATTGTCATACAACTTTTGATCCATGAATTCATTGTCGATCGTTAGATATTACCAAATCCTTTACAGGTACTTTTAAAAGTCAAAATCCTAGACACCTGAGAACAAAATTTGCCTACTCTCTAATCAAAGTCTCAATTGATACGAGATTTTAGATATAGACTCTTTATAGTATAAGTGATATGTACACAAAAAATGAGCTTCAAATTCATCTTGAAACTGAAGTTCTAGCTTAAAGCAAATCCTTCTATTTATCTAATTTCTTCAAAACTCTAGTTTAGTTTGTTGGTTTTAACTAGCCATATTTTGCTCATTTTAGATTCATTTCTATCAATTCTTGGATGCAAAATGTATAGCTTGAAGTCTAGTTTTTAACCCAACTTCTTGATTTCTGGCTAGTATCTTAAAACTCCTAATATATCTAGAAAAGTGGCAGTAGGTGTCATATTAGTAGCCTAAGTTCAAATAAGCATATCTCTCTCATCTAAGCTCTGAATCGAGCATTTCTACTACCTAAACTCATGCCAAGAAGAAGCTCTTTCTAAATACTCCCCTGGATTTGCCAAAAAGCCGCAGCTAAGGTCTTCAAAGTCCAAGTCAATAATTAATAGTTTAAAGTTATAAAAATTTTAAATCTAATCCTCCAAGTCAGCACTATTAATGGCAGCCGACTATTGAAATCCAAATCTCTATTTATCCTTGGTAAAATCCTAAATTCAACCTCAAAGTCAAAACTCCTTATATCTATAAATATAATCATGAATCTACTAAAATCTAAGATTGGAAAAAAGATAAAAGAAATAAAAGAAGTTTTCAAGGCTAAATCAAAGTTAAAGTCAAGATTAAAGATAAGATAAAATTTTAGCCAAAGAATAAGAAAGAAAGTGAGAAATTTTTTCCAAACTATATAAAAACTTAGATTGGTAAGAAGAAAGAAAGAACTTAATAAAATTTTAAAAAAAAGATATTTAAGTTAGGTTTCTATATATAGATATATTTATTTCATGACAACAAGTTACAACATGACAACGGACTAAGTTCCAACATTGATAATATCTTTGGTATTGGTAATGGATTTAAAATTTCTACCATTAAATTAAATAAATTCCTTACAACTGGTGCACTCAATTATAGAATGGAATCTTTTCTATTTTGTTGGATCCAAATAAATACTGCATGGATATATTCCACCCAATTTACCAAAGAATCTTGTGGGGCTCAATTATTATCCTCTATCTTACTATGTAGCTGGATACCCTGATCTCGGTTATTAAAATTAAACGGAGCATTGCATTGTTGATATGTATATCTCGATTGCTTAGAATTTCTATATATTAGAGCATATTCATTATTAGCTCTTGGATTGGAATATTCATTAGTATAATATCCTAATTGCCTACAATGGTAATATAAAAGTGGTCTTCTTTTTACTCCATTAGGAATGTTGGATGTTTCTACTTGTATATATCGAATGGGCCTATTCCAAGTTGGATGAGTAAATAATCCTGGCTGTCCAATTGGTACTGTTGAATCCATAATTGGTTTGTAAATAGATAGATATTGAAAATATCCTTGCTGATTTTGTACAATATCTTAAAAATTGGATCCATATTCTTGATTATATGTCAAATTTTGAAAATTAGAAAAATTCCTATTTTGTTTATTTGAATGATTTCTATTCCAGCCAAACCTATTTTTTGTCTAGACTTGATTAATATCTCACAAAGTCGATTGAATCATGGTCTGATTACTAAACTGTTGTTGCTTTCATAAATTCCAACAATTGATGGTGATATGCTTACCCCCACAAAATGTACATATTATAGTTATTTGGGGTGGTGAAGAACATTTTGTTACCAAATGGCCTTGTTCCTTACAATTATTGTACCAAATATTAGGTCAAATATTAGTCAGTTTATGCCTCTTCTCCTTATCTTTTGTTACATTAATAGCCAATTTGTCCATCTTCTTTGTCAAAGTTAGCAATAAAGCCTCATTTGGATCCTTCAATATTTATTTATTAGGTATTGGATTTTAATATGGAGAGTATGACAAATACGGAACTACAATTATTAGTGGTATTGCCTGTAACAAGATAGTATTAACTATTTCTTATAGATTAGTACTAAGATTTGTATTGTAATCAATCATTCTTAGATATCTGCCTACTATTTCATTCCAAGTTGGCATTTGATGAACTTTCTAAGATGGAATCATCATGGCTCCGGTAGTTAAGAATTGATCATAATGACATTCTTTCCATACTTCAGCTCGATCAAGTGAAGAAGCAACAGTGATTAGTTGGGCCTCCTTCACAAACATCTTCAATTCCAATGGATTTAGTCTATTAACCAATATAGACAAAACAAACAACTCTGACATTTGATTATTTGGCTATTTACAAAGAATATCTACTACTTGGCCATAATATGATTGCATTGCTTCTTTTGGTACCATTCTACTATTCATTAATCTTTCTCTGAGATATTTTTTAAATTCAATTGGTCAAAAATAGATTAAATTTTTTTTTTTAATGCCTCTCAATTAAAAAATTAATCCATGGATTGGCAATTATACCATTCAAATGCCGTATCTTTCAAGGTCACTTGCAGCCATTTCAACCAAATATCTTCAGTTCTACCATTATTGGCTACACATACAATCAGGAATTGAAACAAATATTGATCTTAGTCTACTCTTGATAAATTTTTAAAGATAGATAATAGACCTACATTAGTTATGCAATTGTCCACTACATCCATTTGGATTGCAATTAGAACTATTGGATCCTCCGCCACCATTGAAGATAACAATGTTCCACTCAATTTTTTATTTAAATAAACATTGCCTACTCCAATTGTTTTTTTTGGACTTCTAGGCCTTTACAAGTTATTATTATTATCCACAAATAATTTTATTAGTTGAAGTTGAGGTAAAAATGACGGATTTTGAAACACGCTTAATTGGCCTTTAATGGCAAGCAATTTATGCCATTTTAAAAAATTAATCTTGCTAGAATCGATTATATCCATTATTGGAAAAGTATCCAATAGAGTATCCAATTTTTCTATGCCACATTCTCTTTTTGTTAATAGACTTAAGAGATACGTTGGACTATTGACCGCATTACCCTCTAATATTCTTGGCAATTCTTTTAATGGTATATATGTCTAAAATATTAAAGATCTGTCATATTTTGGATATGCTTGGATGTGTTGACAGGCATGCAACTATGGTTTAATCCAACTTTATCGATGCTTCTTCTTTAGATTCTATTCTTGTTCATCTCACAATAAATTTCTTGCTTGCACTCTTTCTTGTCTTCCTTTCAATGGGCATATTTTTCTCAATGTGATATTTTTATTTTTATTAACCATAATCTTTCATTGTTTCTCTGAAATTGCTTTCTATTCTCCAATCTAACTTTATATTTGGCTTCACTTTCAAATCAATATCAATTTTAGAACCTCTTTGTATATGATGCAAAAACTATTTATTCAGCAGTTAATTCCTAACACTCAAAACTAATGTTATTCTCTGGTAGCGGTGCCAAAAATATGATTTGCCATTTTATTTATTCTTCCAATATTACTTAGATTAAACTTATAAAGGAAGATTCAAATATAAGGAAAGACTAAACGCATGAGATACACTGTTAGGATTACACAATTAATTGCTTTTGAATGGCAGAGTCTAATGAACATATAAACACTATGTATCAAAAATATACTTTGTATTACTATCTCTTATAATTCTTCTATTGTAATTTCCTGTCTTCTTCTAATCTCATAATAATATCAAGCGATATTGCATTGTCTTAATAGATTATATACAATCGCTTCACATTCCAATCATTGAAAATAACTTCTTACTTAGAATCCATTCCAAAACTAATCATCTTTCCAATATTCTCTTTCATTGCTCAACTCTCACAATCAATATGGTTCAACATTCTCATTTATAATCAAACTTCATTGATATATTTTGTCTTTGATTATCAATTCGCCACACCAAATTCAATCATCAAACAACTTTAATTTCTTACTCATCCATATATGAGTTGAATTTTCTATTTTATTACTATACTTCATTGTTTACATAATACAATTAATCGGAATGTATTTTGAATTCTCTACTACAATCTGACACAAAAGAAAATAAAAGAAAAAAGTAGCACCAAGCTTACCTCAGTTCTTGACTCTCACAATCGGGCCCAAATTTCTTCTTTTTTATTCTCTTTATAATAAATCAAGATACCAACTATCATCTCTCCTGCTTTAATCACTTTTTCAACTAACTTTCCTATGTTACCATCTATACTGGCCAGCCAATAGATTAATCATCTAAATTATTAATTTTTAATTCTTATTCTACCTAAAATTCTCTATCTATTCTTCAGAATTCAAGAATAATCTATTCTATTTCAAAAGGCACCTATATGTTTTAAAAGGTGAAGCACAATTAAATGCTCTAGAAGCTTGTCACAATTTCCCTACAATATGACATTTTGGATATAACAAGACTTTGGAGCTAATATCAAGAGATTTTTGGTGTCCTCAAATGTAAAAGGTTGTTAAAGAGTTTCTATAGCTATGTGATGTTTGTTCAAGATCAAAAACTCCTTGTCATCAATCTTATAAATTTTTCCAACCGTTATCTTTACTAAAACAATCCTAGTCTTTTGATTCAATGGATTTTATCATGGATCTTCTAAATTCAAATTCATATGACTTTATATTTGTGATTGTAGGCCATTTAATCAAGATGGCATATTTTGTACCATGTACAAAATCTATTGTAGGTGAAAAAATAATTAAACTCTTTCTTTATAATATATATCACTATCATAGATTATCAAGAGATATTATATCAAATAGAGGAACACAATTTGTATCAAGATTTTAGAGAATCCTTTTCAAAATATTGATGGTAGATATAAAACTATCTTCAGCATTCCACCCTCAAACTGATGGACAAACAAAATGGATAAATCAAGTTTTGGAGCAATATTTGAGATGTACCATCAACTATCATCAAGATGATTGGGCAATTTTCTTACCATTGACAAAATTTGCCTATAATAATTCAATATATTCTTCTACTCAAGAAACTCTATTCTTTACAAATTATAGTTACCATCCATGATTTAATATTTTTAACTTTTCAAAAGTTGATAATCCTATGATAGAAGATTTGGCAAATTGATTGTTAGAACTACATGTAACAATGAAGGCATAATTAAAAGAAGCTCAAGAATGATAAAAGACCAATACAAATGTCTATCACAAGGAACAGTCTCAATTCTATCTGGGTAATAAAGTATGGTTATTTTGTTGTAATATCAAGACTATTTGTTCTTGTGACAAGTTGCATTATTATAGGCTTGGACCATTTTCAATTTGTGAATAAACTAATTTAATTGTTTATCAATTATATCTATCAAAATCTATGAAGATCTATCTTGTATTCCACATTGTTGTATGACGTGGTCTTCTATCTGGGAATACATTAGGTATCTGGCTGTGGAGAGTTTATTTGAAATTTGATGGCAAAAATTCAGCAAGTAATTTGTTCTTAAATAAAAGGGAAAATAATACAACAATCTCACAAAAGAAAATTTATATATATACACCCTCTTGTATTCAAGTAAGTTTGTACAAAAAAGGTTCAAATTTCCACAAAAACCCTTCAAAACTTTATTCACGCTCAATAACTTATTTCTTGATGAAATTTAGAGTTCAATAAGTCTTGATCCAACTATTTATTTTCTAAAAAATTTACTTCAAAGTGTAGAAAATTCTCTTAAGTTTCACCACAAGAAAGAATCAACCATAAATTCGTTTTCAATCATTCGATATCTCAAAATCCCTATCAGGTGCTTAAAACCCTAGCTCAGAGACACCCGAGCACTATTTTCCTTATATCTCACAAACCCAAAATCCTAATGCCACAAAATTTTTGTACATAGTCTTGTGACATAAACATATATACTCTTGAAAATTTTGAGCCCAAAATATTTCAAATTGCTTAAGATATAGCTCAAAATGTAACCACTATGTAAGTGGGTCACTTACTGCCCTTAGGTTTGTAAGCTTTGACTTCAACTCCAAATATCTCCTTCAATCTAGCTTAAATTTCATCAAGCTATATATGAAAAGTATAGCCATAAAAGTTTTCTCTCCAATCCTAATCACTGATCCTCAATTGCTCTTTGTATGCACGAGTTATATCCAAAAGAGTGATAGTAGGTCTGAAATCAACACCTTAACTTTGAGCGCCTATAACTTCTTCATAAAAAGTGTAAATTACACAAAATTTGCACCTAAACCAGATCCAAAAACCTAAACCTTATGATCCTAGCCTTTGATGTTTGACTTCCTCCGAAAAGCAAATCCTACTCCCTAATAAACCCTTGGGCAGCTTCCTTGAAGCCCATTGGACATGATTTTTGGCCAATTAGAATAGAGATTTCTATCATCCACTTCTTTTCATCCACATAGATGGCCAAACTATCCTTTTTACACTAAAAATCCTTTTAGAATCCTTCTTCTTATAAGATTTACATACTTTGTGCTTTAAGCACCAAATAAAAGAAGTAAACTAAAATTTTAAGAGTCACGAATGTCTAATAAAGGTGACTTAAGATATATATAAGTTACTATCAATATAAAATCAATCTCAAAATCACTACTAAAAAGAATATAAGGCTATATAAACCTTAATAATAATCCTTTTAATAGATCATTTTTAAACTAGCAACCTAACCACATCCTATAATCAACAAAAGTCCACTGATATAGCTCTCATTTAACTATGTAATAAATTATACATTAAATATACATATATAATATTTTCACATAGTAGACAAACTACAACATGACAATGTGTCACTACTTGAGTCATACAAGACAATGGATATACAAGGAAGAAGATAAATACCATCGCCTCCTATAAAAGTAGACAATAATGAAGAATTTGAGGTGGAAGAGGTCTTAGATTCAAGGTGGCACCAAAATTGGTTAGAATATCTTGTACATTGGCACAGATATAATATTAAAGAATACACATGGAAGCCATCTAGGAATCTAGCAAATACATCAATAAAAATTAATATATTTTATCGATGATATCCATCAAAGCCAAAATAAAGAGTCAAGAATATCTTTATTATATAGCAAAGTAGGTTCAATAAAGGTTTTATTCTATTTTGTATCATTTTTTGTTATTTCTTTTGAATTTTTTTGTGTCAAACAGATGAAAAATCAACAACTAATGAATTTAGCTCAAGAGCCATTGTTTGTTGATTTATCAAACAAGATATTATGACTATGACAACCTTCAAGACAACGGAATAGAGATGAAGATCCTCAAGAACGACATATTCTTTTTTGGATTGACGGTGAGATGCAGCATGTTTGATACCATGACCTTGGAAGAGACTCTTGGTGCTTGGTAATACTTTTAGAGATAGAAACTATTCCTAATAGTGTTTCAAATATTTTTTTTGAAAGAAATTATGAAAGCCTCAGTAATAATCAAATAATAGGATGGTCTTCTTGTTCTGGTATGAAATACTATCGATGGTTGAAAGGACCTATCAACTACCTTCAAAAGAAACAAAGATGAAAGTATGTAGCAAATACAATTTGGCAAATCTTAGACTTCCTCAATATGTAATCATGGCTCCTTGTAGAACTTATCTTTAAAAAGATAGATAATGTCCCAAATATAAGATTTATTCTAATAACTATTTAATTAATATGAATAGATAGAAATAGATAAAAGTAGGTTAAATTGATAATATCTTATTGAGAAGCTGCATAGATATAAAATCATCTTTATACATATCTATAGATAATTGGTAGGCTAAAAACTTAGCCAACAAGCTAGTCACGTATAGAATATATTGGTAGCTTGTAGAATAAGCTAAATACATGGTGCACATGTAAGAAACTTGTTTTGTAAATTTGACATGTGTTTTATAAATTAGACACATATTGGAGATTCTATGGAATGCTGCCACATAGCTCTTAGGTAGATAGTATATAGAGAGACAAGAATGACGCCTTCTTTACTCTTGTCAATTCATTTCTTACCTCTAGTCTAGTCTAAGAATCTTTTATATTTTCTAGTCTTTGGCAATAGTTATTCTAGTTTTTTCTTAAATATAGATATTATCTTATTTCTATGCTATGATTTTCTTTTAATATAGTTTTCACAAATTTATGCATTTATTTTAGTTTTTATCCTTGACAGACCTCTAGATATCAATCCAACCTATCCTAAGGATTTTTAAGCTTGATCCTATCCTCAACTTAATCCTAGTATCAATCATATTAATTATTTATCTCTTGTCCTATTTTTATCAATTTATATCTTTTTTAAAGTAATAAAAGAGTTTTTACAATCTAAAAGGAAAAAATAATAATTAACTTTTATCTATTAGCTATTAAGACAAGAAAATAATCTAAGAGGCTTTTATAAAATCTTTCTTAAGTATCTTGAACTCCTATTGAATCAAGATAATTGAATATTAAGTAAGAATTATTCTTATTTATATATTTTATCACACAAATGTGTTACAACATGACATTATATTTTACCTTTTAGAATATATAAGCATCACTTGAAATAGAATAAATTATTTTTGAACTCAAATTTAGAAGTATCATAAGACTTAGATAAATTATTTTTAATATCATAAACAAGAGGATTTAAAGACATATTTGATTGGACTTGCTTAAGAAAAATTGAATCAACAATCAATATCAATACTTGAAGATGAAATTATTTTGGCTTTAATAAAATCATCCTTTTTTAATCAAAAGTTACATTTTTTTTCTTTTGATATAAGATAAGAATGTCTAAAAAGGGCACTAGATAATTCTTATTATTTTTTTATCTGATAAGTGATAATAAACTAAATTTTTGATAAAAGCATGCTCTAATAAGCTTAGCAATGATTCAAAACTTGCATTGACATAAAATACTTGAGATTCTTATGATTTGTATATATAGTGATTAGATTGGAAGCATCTTCTAAATAATGGTACTATTCTTAAAAAGAATGTTTGATTATAAGAAATTATTTGTTATAGATTTTGTAATTAATCTTGATTGTTGAAAATTTTATTGAATGAAAAGCTATTGGATGAAGTTTATCATCTACTCCCATTTGTGATAATATTACATCCAAGACAAAGTCCAATGTATCTATTTTTATAAAAAATATTTTAAAAAAGTTGATATAATATAAGATTAGTATAAAAATAAAAATTATCTTTAAAGCTTCAAATGATATTTTTGTTTTTTTATTCTACTCAAGTTTTTTTTATAAATTAAGCATGTTAATAGAGCTACAATTTAAAAAAAGTTCTTAATAAAGATCTAGTAATAAATCTTAAAATTTATTTAAAAATATTATATATCTTTTATTGTTTTTAAAATTTTTCAGTTCATAATTATCTCAACTTTCTTAGGATCCATCATTAGATTATCATTAGAAATGATGTATCTTAAAAAGTCAACTTGAATAGTGTGAAATACATATTTTTCCATCTTGGCATATAATCTTGTATTTTCAAGTTTTTGTACTATATAACAAACATGAAATTCATGCTCTTCTAGATTCTTAGAATAAATCAAAATATTGTCTAAATAGAAAACAACAAAATCATCAAGAAACTCACAAAAAATATCATTTATAGGATTTTGAAAAGGAACTAGTGCATTTATAATTCCAAAAGGCATAATATTATATTCAAAATATCTATTCTTAATTTGAAATACAATCTTCCATTCATCACTTTCTTTAATCCACATCAAAAAATCCAAATATCAAAGGTAGAGAATATCTATTCTTGATGGTAATCTTGTCAAATCCTTGATAATCTATACACATCAACAACAAACCATCTTTTTTCTTCACAAATAAGATAGAAGCTCTTGTTGAGAATTTTGAATGTCATATGAAGTTTTAAGCTAAGTTTTCATCAATATACTCGTTTAATACAACCAACTCATTCTACAATAAATTATAGATTGGCCCAAATGGTTGTTGAGTTCTTTCTTGAAGATCCATTGAACAATCATAAAATCGATGCTTTAGAAGAATATCTGTATTTTTTTTTTTTTAAAAAAATCTTGAAAATCTTGATATTGATTAAAAACACCACTTGTGATCTTTTTAGCATCAAAAATATATACGGCATATACAACAAAAGATGATCCTTCTTTTATTGCATATATGAAAGTTTTTGTACTTATGAAAAATAATTTAAATATACTAGACTTATATATTTTTACTTAACTAATAAATTTTTGGATTAAACTACAAAAAAATTTAAGATTATAAGAAGTCCAATCTATCTAAGAATTATATTTTTTTAATTACAATAATTCTAAAATAATTAGATTAAAAAGAGATCTAATTATATTAAATATCATTATACTATTATATCCTTTAATTGCTACATCTAAAAGAACAACTCTATGGATGACATCTCCAAACAACAACAATCAATCATTTATGAATTTTACATACATAGATTTAATTTTTTTAATTAAAGATATTTCTTATTTTTTGATAAAATCTTTATCTATGAAATAAATTGAGTTTCTTGAATTTAAAAAGATAAAGACTTTGTGATGTCTAAGTCTTAAAAATACATCTATTGTAAAATAAGATGACAAATCTAAGGAGAAAATAGGACCTTTACTAGGTATTATAACATGATTCCAGCCGCAAGGTGTCATACTACGTGTTGTCTTGTTTGAGAATGCATTGGAGACTTGATTGTAGAAGATACATTTACATATTGCAACTAACTAAAAATCTAATAATTCTAAATTAAATTTTATTTAAATTTTAATCAAATTCTAAATAAATCCAATATATAATCTAAATTAAATTTTAATCAAATCTTAATCAAATCTTAATCAATTTTAATTAAATTATAATCAAATTTTAAATCAAACCTTAATCAAATCCTAAGTCAAATCCTAAATCAAAATCCTAAATCCAATCTTAATCAAATTCTAAATCAAATCTTAAGTTAAATTTTATTCAAATCCTAAATCAAGTCTTAGTTAAATCCTAAATCAAATCTTAAGCCAAATCCTAATAAATCCTCAAACAAATTCTAAATCAAATCCTAAATCAAATCCTAATCAAATCCTAAATTAAATCCTAATAAAATTCTGATCAAATCTTAATCAAATCTTAAAATAAATCTTAGTCAAACTTTAAATAAAATCCTAGTCAAATCTTAAATCAAATCCTAACAAATCTTCTAGCAAATTGAAACCTCAATAGCTAATGATTGAACTATGGATTTTGACTCAAAATTTGCATATCTTTCAATAACTAAATTAGCAACATATATAAAAAATTTGAAAAAGATACAACTCACCAAATAAAAGATAAGCCTAGAATTTTGTTTAAGTATAGGCTGACATCCTTCTCCAACCTTGATGCCAATCTTTTAGCACCAATAACTTCTTTGTACACCATTCAATTGCTTCTAAAATTCACATAAAAGTAGAAATTCAAGTCTATTATTTATATAAATAATTTTCACCCCAATTCAACTAATATGTGGCTAAATATCTTAGAAATCCTTATTAATCCTCAAAATCTAATTTCCAAGATCCCAACCCACTTGAACTTCAATAACCTTCAATCAAGCTATTAGATCAAGCTCAAATTTATATCATATATTTAATACAATTGTAATCACAAATCTATAAAATTTTACTTGTAGATCTATAATTAAATTTATAAAATTCTCAAAAATATAAATCCCTTTTTATTTCATAAAAACCAAAGTCACCAAAATCAACCTTCACTTTGCAAAGCTCTTACAAAATTATTATAAATTCAAAACCCTTGAAACTAATACTCAAAAAAGTCTTATTGACTTTGTTCTCAAATCTCACTTTTTAATCTACAAAAGAGGATCCTATCTACTATAGGTGCAAGGTTTTATACCTTGGGGTTTGGTTTTGACCTTGGTTCATAACCGGCCCTCCCTAGATATCAATCTAGGATTTTCTTAGATAATTTTTACTAGAAACTATCCTTTATTTTAATTTTAAGATGCCTATAGTAGTATTTTTATTAATCTACCTTATTTTGTCTTGTTTATGGTCCTACAAAGTAAATAGAAGTCATTTTTAGAAAAAAGCAACATTAATATTAAATATTTTTATTACCTCTTTATTTTATTTTTTATTTTTTTACCTATATTTTTTAAAGTAATTTTGTAATTTAATCTTCAACTAAGATTTTCTATAATATAAGTTTGATTTTGCTCTTTTATCCTATAGTTGTATTATAATATGACATTGGATACTTGATTGTAGAAGGTAAATAATTACAATTAATCAAAAATCTAATAGTTCTAATATAATCTTAAATAAATTCTAATTAAATTTTAATCAATTTTTAAATAAATCTTAATAAAATCTTAATCAAATTTTAATCAAATATAAATCAAATCCTAATAAAATCCTAATAAAATCCTAATATAATTATAAATCAAATCCTAATCAAATCTTAAGTCAAATCCTAATTCAAACCTTAGTCAAATCTTAAATCAAACCTTAAGTCAAATCTTAATCAAATCTTAATGAAATTATAATATAATCCTAATACCATAATGAAACCTTAATAAATTCTTAATATCCTAATTAAGTCCTAATTAATTCAATAGTAGATTTAAAACCTCAATAATTATCAAATTAATTATTGGACTTCATTCAAAATTTGTTCACTTCTTAATCTTTTAGTTGAAAATAAGAATAAAAAATTTGAAGAAAATCAAACTTATTAATTGAGAAAAAAAGCTCTTAACTCTCTCGAGTGTTGACCACCTTCATTTTCCAACCTTAATGTTGATCTTCTAATATCAATATTTTCTTATTGTACCATTTATATGTTTTCAAATTTTATAAAAATGTTGAAAATTAAATTAACTATTAGTTCAAAAAAAATCATTTTAATCTAATTGGTAGATTGCTCAAAATTATAAAAATCCTTACTGATCCTAAAAATCCAATTTTTAAGATCCTAGCTAACTTAAACTTCAATAACCTTTGATCTAACTATTAAATTAATTTTAAATCCACAAAAAATATTTAATATAACTATATATATAAATTTACAAATTGTTACTTGTAGATCTGCTACAGAACTCTCAATATGCTCAAAAATGCAAACCTATTTTATTTCTTAATATCCAGAGCCATCTAAATAAAACCTTAACTTTGCATAGCTCTCACAAAGTTATTACAAATCTAATAACCATAAAATCAATGCTCAAAAAAATCTTATTGAATCTGCTTTTGAATTTGACTTTTTGATATATAATAAAAGATTCCATCTATTATAGGTACACAATTTTGAATCTTGGAATCTAATTTTGATCTTGATTCATAACCGGTCCTCCTCAAGTATCAAACCAAGAAGTTTTTAGATGATTTTTATTGGAAACTATCCTTTGTTTTAATTAAGATGTTGATAGTAATATTTTTATTAATCTACCTTGTTTTATCTTATTTATGATCCTATAAAGTAAATAGAAGCTCTTTTTTATAAAAGAAATAGCATTAATATTAATTATTTTTATTATCTTTCTATTTTTTATTTTTTTATTTTTTTATTTTACTTATATTTTTTAAAATAATTTTGTAATTTATTCTTCAATTAAGATTTTCCATAATATATATTTTATTTTATTCTTTCATCTTATAGCCGTGTTATTATATGATATCAACCTCCTTTAAACATATGCATCTTTTTATATGTGCCAAATAAATCAAATGCTATTATTGTCTTCATACCATGCCTTCAATATCTTTATCAATTTCTTCTTTATTATTTTTGAAATTCAAATCAAAACCATCTTTTTATCTTGGAAAGTTAAAATCTTCAATAAGATCTTCTATGTTGGCTTCTAAATATTGTTGTTTAAATATCTTTATTTGTCTTCTAACAATTGTTATTTTTAACTTTGTTCTATTCAATTCTTTTATCAAATAGATTATATTATCATAAACCATTGATACTACATACAGTCTAAATCATTATTTAGAATTTTTTTTTAAAGTACTATGTTGATTATTTAAACTACTATCATAGACCAAAATTCAATCACCTTCTTCAATTGCTTTAGACTTTAATCAATGTTGTTTATTAAATTGAACCTTATTTTATAATCTAATCTTTTTCAACCTTTTTTATATTATTTATATATTTTTTAATTTTTATTCAAGTTGTCAAATTTTAATAATTAAAAGTTTTTTTCTTATCAATCTATCTTTCTATGGTAACACACTCCAAATTAATATTTTTTTTTTAATCAACATAATAGATTTTTGACCTGTTATAAGTTCAATAAGCATATATTGTGTTATTAAACTATGAGTTGCTCAATCAATCTACAATACAAATGGCAAGGGTCAAGGCTATTGTTTCATTCTATTACAAATTTTAACTAATATTTTTACAATCAATGGATGACCATGTTCACTTTTGTATTTCTTTTTAGATTATATGCAATAATCAATGATAATTTAATTCTACACCTTTCAAAGAAATCATAATCTTTTCTTATATCTAATTTTCTACAATCTATAGTGACAATTTCCATACATCCATAGGAACAAAAAACATCTTCAAATAAAAATCTATAAATTTCTTTAATAGACTTTGTTTTTAATACTCTTCCTTCAACTTGATTTGATAAATCCTTGTAAACTAAGGTTAAATATCTCATTTATCGTAATCCAAGTGGCATAATAATAAAATCAATAACCCATTTAAAATGAATGGCCAAAAGATATATTGGATGTAAACTATCTCAATGTTATATATTAGAATATGTTTGATAAGTTGTATATGATTCTATAAATAAAAACACATCTTGATACATATTTTTCTACCAATATCACTTCTTAAGTTTAACAAATATGGCCTAAATTCTCCTATGTCTT
This sequence comes from Physcomitrellopsis africana, assembly GCA_036785485.1. Taxonomy (NCBI): domain Eukaryota; kingdom Viridiplantae; phylum Streptophyta; class Bryopsida; order Funariales; family Funariaceae; genus Physcomitrellopsis; species Physcomitrellopsis africana. The sequence goes on along the minus strand of JAWRVF010000389.1, from coordinate 211,142 downwards.
ACCTATAGACTATTGTGAAATTTCTTTAATAATTTTTATGGGTCTTTCTTATTGCTTATCATTTGTTGTGGCTTTCCAATTCCTTTCTTTAATCTCCTTCATAAGAATCTTTCTTGAAACAAAAATCCATATATTTTTTTTTTTAATATTTTAAAATTTTCTTATGAACCAATTTGCTTGCCTAGTCAAGATAATCAAGTAATAATTAATATCCAATAATTTTCTTTTATAAAATTCTTTAAAAAATAACTTATATTTCTTACTAAGATTTGAAATCAAATAAAATTTTGTTCCAATATCATCAATGTCCTCAATCATCTTGTCTTCATTATCATATCTTGCTTGATATAGCATATTTGCTATTAAATTATCTTTTCTAATAATATGCCTAAATTTTAGATTTAATCACTTAATATAAGTAATCCATCTTAGTATTACAATATTTGATGTTATACAATTAATTATCATTCTAAGCAATGGCAAGTAATTTATTTTAATTACTACCATTGCGCCAATTAAATAATATTTTTTAGCTTTTATTGCCGAAACAACTCTCTATATCTTTTTTTAGACTTGTGAATACATGTTGGTAAATATTTAAAACCTTAGCTCCAAATTGAACTGCAAATCTATTTCTATTTAAATTGTCTTCACCTACAATCCACCCAATAGCAATAGGACTAATATCTATGATAAGAATTATTTGTTTATTATACTTATAATCAACTTTTCTTCAAATTGGAGGTGATAACAATAATGTCTTTAGTCCTTGTATTATTTTAATATGCTTCTCTTCCTATTTAAATTGATAATATTTTTTTAATAATTCATATAATAGATTTGCTATATGAGTGTAATGATGAATCTATATATGATAAAACACACACACATCCAAAAACCTATGTACTTTTGTTTAAGAATCACATATCTCTTTCATCCTTCTAACTATATCAACTTTGCTCAAATCTACTTTTTTTCTATAAAATCTGCATAAATATCCAACAATTACAACCTATTGTATTTTAAATGTAGATTTTGCTCCAAATTATGTAAGATAAACTTCTTCAAGTCGAATTAAAATCTTTTCACACACTTGTATATGATCAATAATATACTTGCAATATCTCTTCTTATTTAAAATTTTATCTTTTTCTTCCTCTTTATATCCTTTTATAAAAACATCATCTTAAAAAGGCATAATTTTTTTAAAATTAAAATCTTTCAATACCTTATTCATTCTATTTATCATATATATAACTAAGTTAGTAGTACCTTCTGGGAAAATATATATTTTAAGCAGCCTAAGTAATATTGTTATTATTATTATATACAAGTTCTATATATAAGTTGAAATTGATTATAGCCAAAATATAAATTATCTATTGAATAAATTGCCCTTCTTGCAAATGCTTCAACAAACTCATCTATTAAAGGTCTTATACTTATATTTCTAATAATTATTGTATTTACTAGCTGCATATCTTGAAAAAATTATAGGGATCTACTTTTCTTAGGCACTATTATCATATTGTAATAGGACTATAAGATGAAAGAGCAAAACAAGATGTATATTATAGAGAAGCTTAATTTAAGATTAAATTATAAATTTATTTTATAAAATATAGATAAAATAAAAAAAATAAAAAAAAGTAAAAATATTTATTATTAATGGTATCTTTTTATTTAAAAAATGGCTTCTATTTACTTTGTAGTGCCATAAATAAGACAAAATAAGATAGATTAATAAAAATATTACTACAAGCATCTTAAAATCAAAGCAAAGAATAATTTTAAGTAAAAATTATTTAGAAAAAACTTGGTTTGATATCTGAGGACGGCCGGTTATGAACCAAGGTCAAAACCAGACTCCAAGATTCAAAACCAAATTCCAAGGTTCAAAACCATGTTCCTATAGCAAATAGAATCTTTTTTTATGGATCAAAAAGTGGGATTCAAGAGCACACTCAATAGGAATGTTTTGAGCATTAATTTTAAGGTTTTTGGATTTATAATAACTATGTGAGAGCTATGCAAAGTTAAAGTTCTATTTGGATGACTTTCGATACTAAAAATAAAATAGATTTGCATCTTTGAACATATTGAGAATTTTGTAGCAAATTTATAAGTAAATTTTTTTGGATTTTTGCACATATTTTTATTGAATGTTTGTTGTGAATTTGACATTAATTTAATAGTTAAATCAAAGATTATTGAAGTTTAAGTTAGCTAAGAGCTTAAAAATTGGATTCTTAGGATTAGTGAGGATTTTTATAAATTTGAGCAATCTATCAATTAGATTAGAATGATTCTTTTTTGAACTAATAGTTAACTTAGTTTTTAGTACTTTTGTAAAATTTTACAACTTATGAATGGTACAATAAGAAAATATTGATACTAAAAGATCAACATTAAGGTTGGAGAAAAAGGACAACCAATACCTAAGAGAATTAGAAGTTTTCTCCCAATCAATAAGTTTGATTCTCTTCAAATTTTATATGCTTATTTTTAACTAAAAGATTAAAAAGTTTACAAATTATAAATAAAATCTTGTTGTTAATTTGATGATTATTGAGGTTTTGAATTTTCTATTGAATTGATTAGAAATTTATTAGAGTTCATTAGGATATTAGGATTTCATTAGGATTTTATTAGGATTTGATTAATATTTCATTTAAAATTTGATTTAGAGTTTGACTAAGATTTGAATTAGGATTTAATTTAAGATTTGATTTAGGCTTTTATTAAGATTTGATTTAAGATTTGACTTATAGTTGTATTAGGATTTTTTTAAGATTTGATTAGAATTTGATTAAAATTTTATTAAGATATATTTAAGGTTTGAATAAAGTTTACTTAATATTTATTTAAGTTATATTAGAAATTTTAAATGTTTAATTAGTTACAATATATAAGTGTATCTTCTATGATTAAGTGCCTAGTACATTCTCAAACAAGACAACACATAATACAATACCATTGTCGTATTGTAACATGTTTATGTGGTAAAAAATATAAATAAGAATGATTTCTACTTAATATTCAATTATCTTGGTTCAATAGGAACTCAAGATATTTAAAAAAAGATTTATGAAAGCGTCTTAGATTATTTTCTTGTTTATTAGCTAATAGATAAAAGTTAGTTATTATATTTTTCTTCTAGGTTATAGAAACTCTATCACTACTTTTAAAAAGCCATAAGTTAATAAAAATAGAATAGAAGAGATAAATAATTAGAATAGTGGATACTAGGATTAAATTAAAAATAGGATCAAGCTTAAAAATCTTTAAAATAATTTGGATTGATATCGGAGGGTCAATCGTATATGGGGCAGGGTCAAAATCCAACCTCCAAGCACAAAAACAGCCACCAAGGGCAAGGTATTGGATCATTTGGAGATCGGCAACTAAGGTTGGAGAGTTAGCTTTAAGTTCATACCAAAGATATTAAATTTGTTTCTATAGGGTTTTGGAGAACTTAGCAATTACTATCTAAAGTCAAGGTTTGTATTGGAGATTAAGTTTTTATGCAATAAAATTAAGATTAGCACCTTCAGCTATTGTGTGCAATTGAAGTGATATCTATAGTTAAAAATTTGATAGTATGTGGATGATTGAATGTGCTAAGATTGAGTAAAAATTTGTAACTATCTAATTGTGCAATCATGATTTACGTTGTTATGAAATAAATACATCCATGTATAAAAACCTTGCTTAACTTTCTTTTCTTTAAAATTTTATTAAGTTCTTTCTTTCTTCTTACCAATCTAAGTTTTTATATAGTTTTGAGAAAAAAATTCTCACTTTATTTCTTTTTCTTTGGCTAAATTTTTACTTTATCTTTAATCTTAATTTTAACTTTGATTTAGCCTTGAAAACTTTTTTTTATTTCTTTTACCTTTTTTCCAATCTTAGATTTTAGTAGATTCAAGATTATATTTGTAGATATAAGGAGTTTTGACTTAGAGGTTGAATTTAGGATTTTATTAAGGATAAATAGAGGTTTAGATGTCAATAGTTGGCTGCCATTAATAGTGCTGACTTGGAAGATTAGATTTGGTGTTTTTATAACTTTAAACTATTAGTTGTTGACTTGGACTTTGAAGACCTTGGTTGCGACTTCTTTGACAAGCTTGGAAGAGAAGACGACAGGATTTTTTGATAAGTCTAGGGAGATATTCAAAGAGAGCTTTTTCTTTGCATGAATTTAGATGGTAGAAATGCATGATTCAGAGCTTAGATGAGAGAGATATGCTTGTTTGAACTTAGGCTACTAATATGACATCTACTATCACTTTTCTAGGTATATTAGGAGTTTTAAGATACTAGTGAGAAATCAAGAAGTTGGATTAGAAATTAGACTTCAAGTTATACATTTTGCATCCAAGAATTGATAGAAATGAGTCTAAAATGAGTGAGATATGGCTGTTTGAAACTAGCAAACTAAACTAGGATTTTGAAGAAGTTAGATAAATAGAAGGATTTGCTTTAAGCTAGAACTTGAATTTTAAGATGAACTTGAAGCTCATTTTTTGTGTACATATTACTTATACTATAAGAATCTATGTCTAAAATCTCATATCAATTGAGACTTTGATTAGGGAGAAATGGCAAATTTTATTCTCGGGCATCTAGGATTTTGACTTTTGAAAGTACTTGATAAGAATTTGGTAATACCAATTGATTGGCAATGAATTTGGATCGGAAATTTTGTGTGATGATGATCAAAGATGTAAGTTTTATGCTTTCAAATTTTGAGCTTATTTGAATAGCTAGATCTCAAAATATGAATTTCTAAGTATTTGGTTTAGATTTGACTTTTAAAAGTATTTGTTAAGGATTTGGTGATACTAGTCGTTTGGCAACAAATTTAAAGCGGAAATTTTGTGTGATGATGATCAAAGATGTAAGTTTTATGCTCTCAAATTTTAAGCTTATTTGAATAGCTAGATCTCAAAATATAAATTTATAAGTTTCCAACTTGGTTTTAGCTTTTAAAATCACTTGCTAATATTTTGGTGATATGTAATGATTGGTGATTAATTTATGCCTCAAAAATTTTGTAACAATGATCAAAGGTATGAATTATGTTTATCAAATTTTGAACTCATTTGAATGGCTATATCCTAAAATATGAATTTTCAAGTTTCTAGTTTGGTTTTGACTTATAAAATTACTTGCTAATATTTTGATGATATCTGGTGATCGATAACGAATTCACAATTGAGAATTTTTGTGAAGATGATTAAAAAAGTGAATTCTATATTTCCAAATTTTGAACTTATTTAAATAATTGGATCTTGATTTATAAATTTTTAAGCTTCTAGTTTGTTGGTTTATTACAGACATGGTTATGTAACTACAAAAAGAGAAAATTAAGAAGGTTTGTGCATATTGGATCCAACTTGATTGTAAAGAGGGACCTTGCATCTACCCAAAGCGGACTTTTGCTATGACAACATGATCTTTAGTACAAAGAGGTACTAGAAATTAATAGTTTAGGGTTGTTTAGGATTTCTATAATATCTAAAGATCTATTAGTCAAAACAAGGTGAAAGTTTGCATAGTATTAGAAGACTTGAAGGGCAAGCTATACACCAATTTTTAGCTAAAGTTAATCGGTGCAAAAGAAGAAATTGCTACCAAGATATCTACATCAACTTCCAAGTTGGTGGCCGAGTGACATTAGTGCGGTTTTTGGTCAAATTTCAACAACTTGTAAATTAAATTGGGCTTAAACTTTCTAAGCATATAGAAGACTTATATTTGCATGTGTATGCAAAATTTTATATCAAGTTGACAATCAAATTAAGATTTATAGCTTACTAAAGTTTACTAACTAAGATTAGGACTTGCAAAAAGAAATCTAAGTTGCTTGATTGTAACAAGTAACAAATCAATTGGGATTTATATGTAGATAAAGTTACTAGGAAGAATGTTTTTAAGCACTTTGTATTGGCTTAAGTACTTTTTTATTGATATTTAAATCATATTCTTTTTATATGGATGAAACCTATTAAAGATTTTTGAATATTTGTGAGCCGCAACTTCATCCTCCACAGCCAAGTACGCGGTGCATTTTCAAATAGGATAATATATAATATGATACTATTATTATGTGGCGTGATCTTTATCTAGGAATACATTGGATACTTGGTTGTAGAGAATTTACTTCAAACTTATTGGCAATATTGTAATAAGTGATTTGTTCTTAATAAAAAAGACAAATAATATAATGTTAATACAAAAAAAAATTACATTGGTAAATTTTCTTGTATTTAAGTAGATTTGTATAATAAGATTCAAATTTCCACAAAAATCCTTTAAAACCTTATTCACCCACAAGGACTTACTTCTTTTGAAACTTTAGAGTTTAATAACTCTTGATTCAAAAGTTTAGTTTATATAAACTTTTCTTAAAAGTGTAGATAATACTCTCAAGTTTCACTACAAGGAAGAATCAACTATAAATTTGCATCCAATCATCCAATATCTTAAAAACCCTAATAAAAGCTTAAAATCCTAGTACAAAGATATCTAAGCACTATTTTCTTCATATCTCACAAATCCAAAATTTTAATGCCATAAAATTTTTACACATAGTCTTGTGACATAAATATATATACTTTTAAAAATTTTGAGCTAAAAATTTATCAAATTACCTAAAATATACTTCAAAACATAACCACTAATTAAACAGGAACACTTACTACCCTTAGCTTACAAGCACTAAATTCAACTCCCAATATCTCCTTCATAACAGCTTAGATTTCATTAAGCGATACATAAAAAGTATAGCCAAGAAAATGCTCTTTTTAATTCCAATCGTGAATCCTCTATTGCTTTCTGTACGCATGAGTGAAATTCAAAAGAGTGCTAGTAGGTACAATTTTGACACCTTAACTTTGAGCGCCTATATCTCTTTCATATAAAGTCCAAATCACATAAAAGTTGTACCAAAACCATATCCAAAAATCCAAACTTGCTAATCCTAGCCTTTGATATTCAAATCCTATTGAAAATCAAACCCTAATCTCTAATAGTTCCTTAGACAGCCTCCTTGAAGCCCATTGGACATGATTTTTGGCCAATAGGAATAGAAACTTCTATCATCCATCTCCATTCATCTACATAGATGGCCTAACTACTCCTTTTTATACTAAAATTTCTTTTTTAATCCTTTTTCTTATAAGATTTACATAATATGTGTTCTAAACACCAAATAAAAGAAGTAAATAAGACCTTAAAGATCACCAATGTCTAACAAAGGTGACTTAAGATATATAAAAGTTATTATCAATATAAAATTAAATTCAAAAGTCACTACTAAAAAAAAAATAAGATTGTATAAACCTTAATAATAGTCCTTTTAATGGATCCCTTCTAAACTAACAACCTAACGACATCTTATAACTAATAAAAATTAATTGATATAGCTCTCATTTAGCTATGTAATAATTTATATATTAAATATATATATGTAAAATGTTTTCATGTGATAGTTGAACCACAACACAACACTATAAATCAATGATTAGAATATGGAGTAAAAAAAAGCTTTAGAATCTTTATTTATATCTTTTCTTTCAATAAGTCCACTAATTTAGATAAGCGAGTCCTTAGCACTGGAATTAATTTCAAATTCCAAGGTATATGTGATATTGTAAAAATAACCATAGAAACTACAATATTAGGATCCATACATCCTATCTCATGATGTTAAAAAAAAAATGATTTATCTCATTTTGCAAGCATTTTTTTAAAATATATAATTTTCTCCAGCAATAAAGAACCATCAAATCCAATCTTTAATTTTTTAAAAGTCTCTTTACTGAATTGATGTCCAATACTCCTTGGATCTTTTAAATTCTTCTTTTTTTAATGCTTCTTTCATTTATTCTTTAGAATCCTTTGACAAAGGTCCCACAACAGATTTTATTTTCTTATCTATTATCTTATATTATGTTTCCATAATAATCTTTAGTGCTTAAATTATAGAATAAATTTCTCTTCAATGAATTTGCACAACCTTATGATTATTTTTTAATCCAATTAATGCAATCAATTCTAAAAAATCTTCCAATCCATTTTCTTCAAAAATATCAAAAATCTTTTCATCATCTTTTAATGTTTCCAATTCACGTAATTCTTTCTCAATATTACATAGTCTTTTTCTTTTTTTTCTTTTTAAACTTTAATTTTTTTATATATAATACTTTTATTTTTAAAAATATCAATAAAACTTGTATTAAAAGCATCTATATCTTGTGAAAGTATCTTCTTTTTTATACCTTCATAATCCTATTTTATAAAGATATTGCTCCAAAATCCTTAAATTCTTCAATAATCCTTGATAACAAATTTTTTCTCAATTTGTCTAAATTCTATTTATAATTGAAAGATATAGTTAAAAATTATATTATCTTTCTTTCATTCTTACTGTATATCTATACATAAGCTGAACTATCATCAAGTATCTTTATTTCCATCTGTATTGCCGTAATATATGATTGTCTCAAAATAAACAAATAAGATGTTGTATCTTGAATAAAAAAAATTTATTCTATTCAAACATCATCAATCTGGATCTTGATATCTAGATAAGCTCCATATAATTTATCTCATATATTATTAGCCGTCCATATTATCCATCCATGTTCCATATCAATTGGCCATCTTTGTTTCTTATAAAGATATTTGGACATAAGATTTATTTTTGAACCACAGTCAATCAAAGCAATAATTGATTTTTCTATATCTCCAATCTTTATTAATACTTCCATAGTCGCTTTAATCTAATATTTTTAAGTATAATGACTTAAAGCCTCTATCTTTTTTTCACTCCAATCTTCAAAATATACTAATTGATTATCACTCCTCCTTTCATATGTTGATTCTTTATATCAATTATCAAATTTTTCTTCATCCTTATATATCTTTGCATCAATAGTATGATTCAATCATGTTTCACCTGTTAATTGCCTCTTTCATTTAATGTTATCAATAATAATATCATAAAATTTTTTCTTTGCTATCCTTAAAATCTCTTTCAATATGAATTCAATCTTAACATTGAATATATGTTTCTTAAGCATCCCTTTTAAATCTATTATTGCTTCAATATTTAAGAGTAATTTATAAGCTATTAATTAATTTTTTTTTTTTTTTTTTTTTTTTTTTTTTTTCATCAAAATTCTTAAAGCATCTTCTATAGATAATTTTTCTAAAGCCTTATCTTTTTGAGCCTTATCTCCTCAAATTTGTTTCTTAAAAGAATTTCCTTATCTTATACCATCAAAATCTCTCTTCTTTTTTTTCTTCCATTAAAGCTTCATATTGGCTTTTAGCAATGTATACATGGATTGAAAGAGCCTCTACAAGATCTTTCTAATATATAGCACCACAAATTATAGTAGTAGTCTTTAACAATGCTTCTTGTGGCATTTTTTTTTTTATATTGTAAAAATAATAGAAGACCAAAATCGACATGTTTCCATATTTTTGTTGAAGTCATTATCCACCTTAGTACCATAACTTGTAACTTCTTATGTTGCAATTCTATGTGTTACCAAATAATTTTGAACTAATACTTTCATATCTTTATTATTAAAGTTGATTTGAAGATCTCTAGTATCTTTTAATGCCATTTTTCTATTCTTCCAAAAAATAACTTCATGTCAAATCATGTCATTGAATTCATTACAATCTTTTTGAAAATAAAAAATATCATGATATCAAATATATCTTTGCACATATTCTTATTTAAAATTAGCCTTTAAATTTTTTATAGAAGTTTTTTTTTCAAGATTTATAAGTTAGATTTGAAGATCTTGTATTTTACATATAATTTCTTCAACTCCCATATCTTCTTTTTTTATATAACCACTAGAGTTTGGACAATAGGCATGGTTGATTGTATAATAGACACTTGAATTTTAGATGCTTGTGTTACTCATTGAATACTAATCCTATCATTTTTTTTTTCTTGTTTTGCAAGCAATCTTATAATATCTTCAATACCCTTCTACTTTGTTATTAATCCAATCAATGTCTTTTAAGAAATATTCATCTTTTAATGCATGTAAAAATATCTTTCATAAACTTCCAAAATGCTCTAATATTGATTTTTACATATTTTTTTATTTTAGATTCCATTGCAAGTTCAAATAATTCAATCATTTTTTTTTAAAAAAAATAATTTAATTCTATTTTTTTTATATAATATTTTAATTATTTTGAAATATCTTTTCCATCAAACTAGTCAATCTTATTAATTATTGCAATGCGTTGATTATCAAAGCCTCATTGCAATCATTGTATTATTGTTATTGCATAAATAATGTAAATGCTTGAAATATACTTACAACATTTGGATCCATATATATATCTTATCTTCTAGTAGAAAATCCATTAGAAGCTCCACTTAAATAACTACTAGAAGCTTCAATTGAAGTTTCAACTTCAACATTGTTGCTTTCTTTCTCTATCAAATTCAAAAAAAATGAACAAAATCCAATACCTCCAACTTCAAACTTTTGTATTGAATTCACCACTTATATCATATTATGTGTTGTCTTCTTTGAGAATGTACCAAGTACTTGACTATAGAAGGTATACTTATATGTTACAACTAATTAAAAATCTAACAGCTATAATATAATTTTAAATAAATCTCAATTGAACTTTATAAAAATTTTAAATAAATCTTAATCAAAGTCTAATCAAATTTTAATCAAATCTAAATCAAATTCAAATAAAATTCTAATTAACTCTTAATCAAATCCTAATATAATTATAAATCAAATCCTAGTCAAATCTTAAGTCAAGTCCTAAAGCAAACCTCAGTCAAATTTTAAATCAAATCCTAAGTCAAATTCTAAATCAAATGTTACGCCATACTGGCTGTGAGAGTTGAGCAGTGAAAGAGAATATTGGAGAGATGATTAGTTTCAGAATGGATTCTTAGAAATTATTTCTAGTGATTAGAATATAAAGCGGTTGTATGTAGTTTATTAAGGCAATGCAATATTGCTTGATATTGTTATGAGATTGAAAAAAGACAAGAGAATACAATAAGAGAATTATAGGAGATTGTATTATAAGATTTATTCTCAACTACATAGCAGTAGAAAGATGAAGTGAACGGAGTTGTTTTAGAGTATTTACATATTAATTAGACTCTGCTGATCAGAAGCGGTTAATTGTGTGACCATAACAGATGTATCTCATGGGTCTTGTCTTTCCCCGTATTCAAAATCTCCCTTTATAGGTTTATTTTAAGTAATATTAGAAGAATAAGTAAAAAAAAAATTCATATTTTTGGTGTCGCTGCCTAAGAATGACAATAGTTTTGAGTATTAGGAATTAACTTCCAAATGAGTAGTTTTTGCATGATATACAAAGAGGTTCTAACATTGGTGCCAATTTGAATGTAAATCCACATGTGTAATTAGATTGGAGATAGAAAGAAATTTCAAAAAAATTAAAAAAGATTATAGTTAATAAGAACAAGAACATTGCACTAAAAAAAATATGTCCATTGAAAAGAAGATAGGAGAGATAACAAGCAAAAAATTTGTTGTGAGACAAACAAGAATAGAATTTAAAAAGAAGCATCAACAAAGTTGGATTCAACCATGGTTGCATGCCTATTGGCACATCCGAGCATACCCAAAATATGACAGACCTTTAATATTTCAAACATATATACCGTAAAAAAAATTGCCAAGAGCACTTGCGGATAATTTGAACAATAGTCCAACATATCTCTTGAGCCAGTTAACGAAAAGAAAACATGTTACAAAAAAATTGGGTACTCCATTGGATACTTTCTTAATAGTGGATACAATCGATTCTAGCAAGATTGGTTCTTCAGAATGGCATAAATTGCTTGTTATTAAACGCCAATTTAACGTGTTTTAAAATCCATCATTAAACCTCAACTTCAAACAATAAAATTATTTGTAGATAATAATAGGAAATTATAGAGGCTTAAAAGTCCAAAAAAGATAATTGAAGAAGGCAAAGTTTATTTTAATAAGAAATTGAATAAAACATTGTTATTTTTAATGGCGACGGGGAGTCTAGCAGTTTCAATTGCAATTCAAATGGATGCGATGGGTGATCACACAACTAGCATAGCTCTATTATTTACTTTTAGAGGTTTTCCAAGAACAGACTTAGATCAACATTTGTCTCAATTCCTAATTACATAAGTAGCCAACAATGATAGAACTGAAGATATTTGGTTGAGATGGCTGCCAACGACCTTGAAAGACATTGCGTTTGAATGGTATAATTACCAACGTTGGGATCAGGTTTGTCTATACAACTCAATGATGTTCCTAATACCAAGAAATTGATTCACTCTAAACTAGTACCGCTATCTGCAAAGTTCTAAGAGCCATCTTATTCATTAAAAGATCCTATCATGGATAGGCATTTCGACAAAGTTCATCCAGCAATTTCAATTTGAAACTCCATAAGGTAAGATAAATTATCTCAAGGGATTAAATTGAAACCAATGAAAAAGAAAAGGACCTTGAAAATCACAACTAATATGAAACGATATGATATTTTGAAAGATTTGGATGAAATTAAACCTTCAATTTCAATGAAATAATTGTTAGCAGTCATGCCAAAATGTTGTTTTATATTGAATTCCTTGTTAATATGATGTAAGACTTATAATAAAGAAATTTGTAAAGTTAGTTTGAATCCCGATCCGGATGCACCAATTATTGATGTATCCATTGATGGTGTTTTTATTTCAAGAGTTCAAGTGGATGGAGGTTCTAATGTAAATTTAATGACTGCAGATACAATGGAGAATTTGGATTTAGCTTAGTTGTTATCCACGACCTTGGTATTGAGAATAGCTGACCACAATCGTGTAAAGCCTATGGATATTCTTCACAATATTGATACTATTATTGCTGGAATTATATATAAAATTAATTATATTATTTTCTAATTATAGAATTCTATATTATTATATCTAATTTTATTGGATTAAGTGTAGCTATATTAAACCAAAGCTAAGAATAATTGGAATTGTGGCACGTTGACTATTTGGAAGGATAAAGACAAGATTGTTTTACAAATGTACCTAGTTCAATATCATGGAGAATCTCAAATTTTGAATTTGGAGGCGACATCTGACAATGAAGGTCGATCTGATGTGCACTATAATAAAGTTATCAATTCAATGTAAGTTGGTGATGATTCAATTCACATGCAAAAGCAAGGCGTGTTATATCAATATGGAGGACCTAGAAAATATTTAATAAATTTGAAAGATACAATGAACTTTAATCATGATATCACCAATTGGATGAATAAACCCACGATTAATGAAGTGAGTATATTGGAACCAGAATTGGATAATCCTAATTTGTTGGATCATATAAAGGATTCAGAGCAGCAGAGGAAAATCAAACCAAAGATTGTTGCAGAACTTGTATGCCAATCCATTAATTTGGACAATAATGAAACACCGCAGATTATCAAAGTATAAACCGGTATTATGAATATAGAGCTAAAAAATTGGAAAGATTTCTTCCTAAATTACACATCTACTTTTCCTTAGTCGTATGCGGATTTAATAAATATTCCTATCAAAGTTTGTGAGCATCGAATTACTTTAGAGAAAGATGCTACACGAGTTTGTCAAAGAGAACACCGCCTTAATCCAAAATATTTTCTTATATTAAAGAAGAAAGTGAATAAACTAATAGACATGGGCTTCATATATCCAGTACTATATAGTGAATGGATTTCATCAATTGTAATAATACAAAAGAAGAATGGAAAAATCTGAATCTGTCAAAACTTTTGTAAATTAAATGCGGCTACCAAGAAGGATTATTTTCCTTTATCTTTTACGCATAGTATATTGGACGCAGTAGTTGGGCATGAATGTTATTTTTTTTTGGATGGCTTTTTGGATTACAATCAAATTAAAATTACAACAGATGATCGATTAAAGACTACTCTCACTACGGATTGGGGCACATTTATTTATAAGGTGATGTCATTTAGATTATATAATGTCCTAGCCACATTGTAAAAGATGATGATGTAAGCATTTTAAGATTATTTATGATTATCAATGGAGATATTTTTAGATTATTTTTACATATTTAATACAATAGCTGACCATTTAGAATATTTTAATAAATATTTGGATCAATGTGATAAGTATGGGATATCTTTGAACTCTAAGAAGTGTCAATTTGGCATATCCTTGGAAAAGCTTTTAGAACACATTATTTTCATGGCTGATATTGCTACTGACCCACATAAAGTTACTCATATATTGGCCTTACCAAAGCCAAAAATAATGTCAGGTGTTCATGATTTTATTGGCCATATTAGCTATTATCGATAATTTATTGATTCATTTGCAACCATATGTCAATTTTTAACTAATCTCTTAAAGAAACCACTGTCAGATGGATCTAGTCCAATTTGGATTAAAAAATATACAGTTGCATTTAAAGAATTGAAGCACAAACTAATGTTTGCATTGATACTTATTGGACTATATTGGACAAAACTATTTCATGTTTATGTTGATGCATCAAATGTTACTATTGGATCCATGTTAAATTAGAAAGACGAAAAGGGTTTGGATCATTTAATATATTATGCTAGTCGATAATTTGTTGCTATGGAATAAAATTATAGTATAAAAGAATGGGAAGCTTTGGGCATGATCTACTCTGTATAGAAATTTTGGCATTATCTGCTTGGTTATCCATTTGTGTTTCATGTCCATTACGATGTTCTTAAGTATATGGTCAATAAACCTCAATTGAATAGATGCATTGCTCGATGGGTGTTATTCCTTTAAAAACTTAATTACTATTAATATTCAATCAAGCAAAAAATATGTCAATGCAGACTATTTATTTTGTTTGATCAATATATTGGAAAATGAACCTATCAATGATGCACTTCTTGATATAGAATTATTTGTCGTGGATATAATTTCACCAGAATATAGTAAATTGATTCAATATTTTATATTCTAGACATTCCTACTTACTTATAGTTAGAAACTTAAGCGGTATTTGATTTTGAAAAGTGCTCCATATATCATAATAGGTGACGCTTTGTATAAGCAAGAAAAAGATGGAATATTATGTTGTTGTATATTTCAAAGTGAAGTATGAACCATAATGGATGGATGTCATCTAGATAGTTGCGGTGGGCACTTTACCGATGATAGTACTGCTCGTAAAGCTTTAATGGCTGATTATTGGTGGCCAACAATGTTTTTAGATGCATATCAATATATCTGACGTTGTGATCTTTGTCAACATATTGGTTGATCTATTGGTATTTTTGCCATGCTGCTAGTACCAATTTTGATACAAGCACCATTTAAAAAATGGGATATTGATTTTGTACGACCAATTGCATCAACCTCACAAAATGGACAGAAAAGATATATTTTGGTAGCGACCAATTATGTAACCAAATGGGTTGAGGCGGTAGCAACAAAAAATGATAATGCTAATACAATAGCCACATTTTTATATGAGAATATTATTACTTGTTTTGAATGTCTCAAAGAATTGGTTAGTGATCAAAGAACCGTGTGAGGGTAAAATTCACTACTCAATCCAAGTTATAAGATGGCCTCAATTAAGAATTGCTTCTAAATTGTGGTGTGAAGTATAAAGAGCAATAAACAACAATGAAGGAGAAGAACAATACAAAACAAATAAAATATGTACAATTAAGTAATTACACACTATAAAACTAGTCATAATATATTCACTAGATTTTTATCTAATAAAAAGTAGAAATAAAAAGTAAAAATTATATTTTCAAGTAGATAATTTTTTTATCTTTTTAATGATATAAAAAACATATAAATCTAAATTACTATGAATAAATTATGATAATTCAAAGTTAAAAAGTAAATAATGGAAAAAATTAAATAGAAATTTTTACCTCAAGGTTAACTTGTTAAAAGATCATGGGTTCGAACCTCACCAAGGCTCACAAGTAGTATATATGGATGTCCTAGAGAGGCCACGAGGCCTTAGTCTTATCCTCCTACCTACATCCAAGGTACTACAACCCATATGAGACTTGTGCACCTCCCTTCCTACAAGGACTACACTAGTTGTTGGTCCTCCTATTTTATACTAGTAAAACTAATGATTTTGCATTTTTGACTTCACCATGGTATTTAAAAACTATCTATTAGCTTAAGAATCTTATCTGGCCTTCAAATCTTGTTCCATTTCTTCATAATTGCTCCCAAGGTGGTAAAACTCATTTTTACCAAAGTCTTCAAAATTGCTCTAAAAATTCTTAATAAATTCTAAATAAATTCTAAATAAATTCTAAAAATATCTATAATAGTTTTTAGATGATAAAATCAATTTAAAAATTATTTTATTCTACCTTAGAGATTTTTTATAATAATTAAATCAATTAAAATCAACTCAAAATCCTATTTTCTACAAAAATAATTAAAAAGACATGAGATTTCTTTTTCATGCTTCTTCTACCTACTAAATAATATTTATAGGTTTTTAATGATTAATATATGTAATTAGAAGGCCAATGTAGATATTGGTTTCAATAATTAACTCTTAATACTTAATAATAAGTAAAAATACTAAACCAACTAAAATAATTGCTTTGAAGACTTATTAAGACTCCAATTTTGTAACTTTTCTTCTGATAAGATTTTTATATTTATAAATACTTTTAAATTCTAATAAATACTTAAATAGTCAAAAAGACTCTCTAAGAATTATATTTTTATAACTAAATGACTTAAGATTATATTTTTAATCAATCCATCAATTAAGATCCATTGGTGGGACTCACAAATCGATTTTATTAATTCTACAATTGTAGCCTTGATGGCTATATATGAGATCAAATATCAAAAAACAACCTCACATCATCCTTGGACCAATGGACACACTAAAATGACTAACGATATTTTGTATAAAGTTTTAACTAAGACTGAGTTTGGTGAGAAAATAGAATGGAATACAAAATTATTTGCAGCTTTGTAGGCATATTGTACTGCGTATAAAATAACTACCAATTCCATCTCATTTTAGTTGGTGTAAGGGCAAGAAGCAATATTACTTATTGAATTGGAAGTTCAAAATTTGGAAATTATGTTGGATGAACATCTTAGTGATACGGTGTCGTGGTAGAGAGAATTTGCCTCAAGAAAGTATCGGGCTTTTAGCTACCACTAATTATACAATCAAGATCCAAGTATAACAAATCCTCTAATTTATATAAAATATTTCTTCATAGGGCTATTACATCCAATACATAAGTCTTATTTCATCAAACCACTCAAAACATAAAAAATACTCTAAAACCCTCATTCCCCCATAGGAAGGGAACTTTTTCCAAACTTCAATAACCCATAATTTTTAATCCAATTGTCAAAATCTACTCAAAATTTATACGAAGTACTAATATATTCTTCAAAACTATCACTACAAATTTAAACTATTGATTCATTATTGATCTTTAGATATTGCCAAAATCCTAGCAAAAGCTTCAAATCCTTATTTACAAACACCTATGTATTAAATTCTTCATATCTCACAATCTAAAAGTCCAAATGCTATGAAACTTTAATGTATTTGTTTTTAGTATGAAGATTCATCTTTTTAAAAAATTTGAGACAAAAATTCGTCCAAAAACTTAAGATATGGAAAATCCCATCATTATCAAAAAAATAGCCTATTTACTTGGGATTTGATCTGCTATCTTTGACTCCCAATATCTCCTTCTTTAAAACTCTAAATATAGTAATTCTTCTATATTAGATATAGAATTTAAAACCACTTCTCTAGTAGCACCTCTCAATCTCTAAAACCTCTCATACAACTCCTTCAATCTTCAAAAGAGTGATAGTAGGTACTATTTGTACATCCTAACTTTAAGCATCTACTTCTCTTTCATTGAAACTCCAAATCTCTTGATTTTTATATCAAAATTATAGTACAAAAAATAAACTTTCTAAACCTAGTCTTTGATTTTTGAATGGCCTCCTTGAAATTTCTGAAACCCTTATTCTTATTGTAGGCAGCCTCCTCAAAGCCTACTGGGCATGACCATTGACCAATAGGAATGAAGAACTTCATCCCTTGTCTTCATTCATCCTCACTTTATCTTCATCCTTCCAAATAAGCCTCTTAGTAGTTTAATTGTTCATCTTTAAGCCCCAAACTTCTCTCAAGGCTTCATACTAAATATTTAGATTCTATATAATTTAAATCCTATAACCAAACTAAGTAAAAATCTAAAATAAAGTTTCTTACACAAACTCTTTTTAATTTACTTTTCTAACCATTCTATTGCATATTAGAATCTATGAACATATTATATATTTTGACTGGTTTTTATATATTGTAAGCAATTACAATACGACAACAGAATTCTTTTAATATCAATTATCACAATTAAAAAAATTAAATAAAGTTAGGGTTACGACTCTCTTGACTATGGAAGCTACATAGTGTCGCCATAAGAATTATTGTGATAATAAATTATGTTCCAAATCTTTTATGTCCAATGATTTAGTGCTCTTTTATGATAGCCAATTTCACAATTTTTTGAAGAAATTTCACATCCATTAGCATGGAATGTATCGTATAGTGGAAGGCTTTCTTAATGATTCAGTTCAATTAGAAGATTTTATAGGTCCTCAATTTATCATACAAATCAACAGAAATTGATTACAATTTTATTGTATATAAATCTGAGACAAATTTCAAAAATAAGAAGGAAGACGGTGTACTTGTTAATGATAAGATTACCTATATTGTATGTGTATGATGGTTAGAAAAGATGACTGATGGTTAGTTTTAGATACTATTGTTGCCTAGTCAGGAAAATCACATGTGAGGTTATGGTACACTTGATGAAGGATTGTTGATTTAGAATTTGAATAAAAGATTAGGAGCGGGGCACTTAGCAGAAGTTTTTGAACATTATTGTATACAACTTACATATTAGAGTGTAGAGTTTATTTCAGTAAGAAAGAAAGTAGTGTTAATGCGAGTGTAAAGTGAGGAGGTAAATATTCCACGATGATGATGGAAAGATCAAAGAGAGTTGCAGACAGAGAAGAAAGTATTTGAAATGTGAGAAATAAGAGTAATTCAAAGTTGTTGTCCCTAATGGTTATCATCAACATGGAACCAATGAAGTTGGAAATATATTGGTCTCTAAAAAAACAGAGAGATTTTACAAACACAGAGTTACATATATTTTTACAAAGGTCAGATAATTTGTCACCAATTGATATGGAATTGGTGGCGGAATATATAACAAATTATGACCTAGAGGATGGTTTGAATGTAATAAAGGAGAATATAAATAGAATCAATGTGAGTACCTTACAGAAGATATTACATCTACTAATTGGTGAGCTTATAGTAGGCGTCAAAGTATCTAGTGATTTTAGACTAGGTACTTATTTTAAAGGTGGTATGTCATCACTAGAAAAGAATCAAGGCTAGAAGGTGGCGAAGGCGCTTACACCACAGCTTATGGAGTAGATGCATTTTGTTTAGAAGCAGCTAGGTTTGAACCAATACATCACATACATGTCCAAACGATTATTGGTTGCTACAATAGGAACGCTTGAAGGCATGGTGTTTAATTGGACAATGTTTGTAGCAATCAGAATCCATGCCATGTCGTGGTAGAGAGAATTTGCCTCAAGAAAGTACAAGGCTTCTGGTTGATACTAATTATTCAACCAAGATCCAAATATAATAAAACCCCCAAATTTATATAAAAGAGATCTTTATAGGGCTATTGCACTGAATACATAAGCCTTATTTCACAAGACATCCAACATATAATATAATATTCTAAATCCTCATTCTCTTGCAAGAAGGGAATTTTTTCTAAAATTTATTAATTCATAACTTTTAATCTAACTATTCAAATCCACTCAATATTTATATAAAGTATTGATATAGTCTTTACAACTACCACCACAAATTTCAACCATTGATTCTTTATTGTTCTTTAGATGTCGCCAAAATCCTAGCAATAGCTTCAAATCCTTGTTTACAAACACCCGTGTATTAAATTCTTCATATCTTAAAATCTCAAAGTCCAAATGCTATAAAACTTTGATTTATAATTTTTTAGCATAATGATAAACCTTCTTAAAAAGTTTGAGATAAAATTTTGTCCAAAAACCCCATAGATATGATAAACCCCATCACTATCAACAAAACAGCTTGCTTACTACCTTGGAATTCAATCTTTTATCTTTGACTCCCAATATCTCTTTCTTCAAAACTTCAAAAATAATAATTTGTCCACATTAAGTGTAGAACTTGAAATCACCTCTCTAGCCACACCTCTTGTCTCCAAAAGCTTTCATGTAATTCCTCAAATCTTCAAAAGAGTGATAGTAGGTACTATTTATACACCTTAATTTCAAGTGCCTACTTCTTCCTCATAAAAATTCTAAATCTCTTGATTCTTATATCAAAATTATAGTACAAAAATAAGCTTTCTAATCCTAGTCTCTAATTTTTAAATGGCCTCCTTGAAGTTATCAAAACTCTTGTTCTTGTTGCAAGCAACCTCCTCAAAGCCTATTAGGCATGACCATTGACCAATAGGAATGAAGAACTTTACCTCTTGTCTTCATTCATCCTTATTTTATTTTTATCCTTCTAAATAAGCCTCTTAGTAGTTTAATTGTTCATCTTTAGGCTCCAATCTTCTCTCAAGGCTTCAAATTAAACATTTAGGTTCTATATAATTTAAATTCCATAACCAAATTAAGTAAAAATCTAAAATAAGATTTTTTATACCAACTCCCTTTAATTTATTTTTCTAACTATTCTAAAATATATTAGAATTTTTGAATATATTTTATATTTTGACTAATTTTTATATATTATAAGCAATTACAATATGACATCCACCCCCTCCAAATCTACACATCTTCCGGTATATGCAAAGATATCACCCCCTCCAAATCTACACATCTTTTGGTATATGCAAAGATATCACCCCCTCCAAATCTACACATCTTTTGGTATATGCAAAGATATCACCCCCTCCAAATCTACACATCTTTCGGTATATGCGAAGAAATCACCCCCTCTAATCTTCACCTTAATTAATAATTCTTGAATAAATTGATGTCCAATTTTATGCTTCTCTCTTCAACCTAGCTCCTTAATTTCTTTTCTTGAGTGTATCTCTATTATAGCATCTTTATCCATGCTTATAAGTTTTCTAAAACTTATATCAAACCATCTTCTAATCTTGCTTCTTCTGTTATTCCTACTACAATTTTATCATTTGAAACAAAATCCACTCTTTTTAAAATTTTTTTTTATTCTTGTATCTTTCTTCTACTTATAGGATTCAAATCTTTAACCCTTTGAAAACTCATTAATCTATTGCCAATCAAAATCAAAATCTAGAACCAAAATTTTCTATGTTGGAGTTTGGAGATAATTTATTTTACACCCATGTACCTCTATCCTACATGGGTACTTTTTAGAAACCTAAGAAAGTATTTCTTAATTCTGAAGGCATCTCTTTTAGCTGCTCTTTGTGCTTTTCATAAATAGCCTTTACAAAAAGAAATTACACAACCTTCTTTCTATCACAATTATAAATCTTAGCATAATGTGAACCATCATCCAAGACTCTAGTCTCCATCTTAATAGCTGTAATATAAAGTTGACTAAGTATTACCGGATATGTAACAGAGTTTTGTACAAAGAAGTTTTGCTCCTCCTCTACATCTCCAATCTTGATCTTTACAGTTGGATAAGCTTCATATAGATCACCTTCTTCATTGTTTATTTTGGACTTGCTTGTGTCATCTTTTTCCTTCTCTTTGCCCTTCTTCTACCACTCTTTTGATAATGGTGTATCACCAGAATGAATAAAAGAAGGTATCTTTTTTGGATTTATCTCTTGAGAAACTTCTTTGTTCTTTGGAGACTTCCTCTTGCTCGCAGGCTCAGCAATATCTTCCTCGTGAATAGCTCTATCCCTCTTTTCTTCAATCATAGTATCATTCAAGTCATCACTTTATTGGTTCCCATTTAAAATTACTTTGATCATCATAGCATCAACTGAATCATCCCATCAAGTCATTTTTATGATAGCTTCAACCCCCCTAACTATGACTTTCATAGTTGGTGAAGAAACAACCTTAATAATTTTTTGCTCAATTGTAATAGAATAAGACTTTGCTTTCTTTTTATGCATAATACCACTCTTATATGTTTGTTCTTCTACTAGCTTTTTCATACCATCTTTTTCAAAGTTAATTTTCAAAGGTTCATTAATACCTGTTAGTCTTATCTTGCCTTCTTTAAAATATATAATATCTTCTTTGATTGTAGTTTTATAAATATCACATTCACCTTGCTTGTGATTTGGACTGTCACACCACATGCATCTCTTTACAAATCCCTTCAAGCCTTCTGATGTATTGGATAAGCTTACTATTTGAGATCTCTTCAACTCAGTTATTTCTACCTTAAGATCTCATATGCCCTTGATTAACTCCTCAAAAGTGTCATCTTTGATAGTCTTAATTATTTTTTGAGCTAGCATTGGATTTTTAAATGTGGGTATTAATTCCAACCTTGATAAACAACCTTGAGTCTTAATCTTTTGTTGTTTAGCCACAAGTCCTATTATTTCCTTTACTAGCTTTTAGTTATTTGTAAATCTACTCTTAGTTGCCCTATCTGCTAGATGAAAGAGTAGCTTGTCTTCCAAGTATTCATCAATTGCTTGCAAGAATAGCTCACTCTTCTTGGTTTCCAACAACTGTCTCTCATACCTTGATAATTGATCAAATTTTGTTTCAAATTCCATGATTAATTCATTTGAAGCCATTTGATTCTTTGGCCTTTATTCAATCCATTCTAAAAATAATCTTTTGATCATCCTTTCTAAGTCTTCTTCAAAAAACTCATCCTTCAATAATTCTTCAAACATCATCCATGCTATAATCCTTTGATGGAGTTCATGCACCCTCTCTCTAATTTCTAGTATCACTACCAAATCAAAAGTAGTAATCATTCTTATCTCTGAAACTTGATGCACTTTCATTTTACATGTGTATATCTTCAAAAATTTCGTGATATTTCTTCCATCAAACCTCCTAAACTTGTCCACCACTACTTATAAGGCCTTAGTAGTGCTTCTATTATCCTCTTTTACATATTGTCTTTTATCCATAATTTGAGAAAATATCCTAAATAAATCTTAGATACTTATATCTTCTAGTAATTCAAACCCAAGATTTTGATCCCCTATCTTGGCTTGCTGAGTAATTAATACCTCAAGGCTCTCTCAGTGGAAGCACCAATAATATCGTGGTAGAGAGAGTGTGCCTCAAGAAAGTATTGGGCTTCTGACTGCTGCTAATTACTCAACTAAGTTCCAAGTATAATAAAAACTCCAAATTTACATAAAAAAAATCTTTATAGGACTATTATATCCAATACATAAGTCTTATTTCCTCAAACCACTCAAAACATAACAAATCTCTAAAACCCTTATTCCTCCGTAGAGAGGGAATTTTTCCTAAACTTCATGAATTCATAACTTTTAATCTAACTAATCAAATCTACTCAATATTTATATAAAGTACTGATGTAGTCTTTACAACTACTACCACAAATTTCAACTATCGATTCTTTATCAATCTTTGAATATTGTCAAAATCCTAGCAGTAGCTTTAAACCCATGTTTACAAACACCTGTATACTAAATTCTTCATATCTCACAATCCAAAATTCCAAATACCATGAAACTTTGATATATAATTTTTTAGCATAATAATACATCTTTTTAAAAAGTTTGAAACAAAATTTTTTCCAGAATCTCAAGATATGGCAAACCCCATCACTATCAACAAAATGGCTTACTTATTGCCTTGGAATTCAATATACTCTCTTTGACTCCTAATATCTCCTTCTTCAAAACTCTAAATATAATAATTCTTCTACATCAAGTATAGAGCTTGAAATCACCTCTCTAGCTACATCTTTTGATCTCTAAAAGCTTCCGTACAATTCCTCCAATTCTCAAAAGAGTGATAATAGATACTACTTGTATATCTTAACTTCAAGCACCTACTCCTCCCTCATAAAAACTCCAAATCCCTTGATTCTTATACCAAAATTATAATACAAAAAATAAAATTTCTAATTTTAATCTTTGATTTTCAAATGGCCTCTTAGAAGTTGCCAAAATCCTTCTTCTCCTTGTGGGAAGCTTCTTCAAAGCCTATTGGATATGACCATTGACCAATAGGAATGAAGAATTTCATCCCTTGTCTTCATTCATCTTCACTTTGTCTTCATCCTTCCAAATAAGCCTCTTAGTAGTTTAATTGTTCATCTTTAGGTCCCAACCTTCTCTCAAGGCTTCAAACTAAATATTTAGGTTCTATATAATTTAAATCCCATAACCAAACTAAATAAAAATCTAAAATAAATTATTTTATACCAACTCCCTTTAATTTACTTTATTAACTATTCTAATACATATTTAAATCTATAAATATAATATATATTTTAAATGGATTTTATATATTGTAAGCAATTATAATATGACAGTAGAGATAGGAGCCAAGCGAAAGACAAAGAAATTTATATTGTTACACTGCTCCAATTATGTACATTCCATGATTGCATATAAATTGAAGCAAATATTTCCAACAATAGAGAAAAGTATATCTTCTCTAGTGCCTCAACAATGTGTTTGAAGTTTGACAATATTGATAGCTAGTCCAAGGATAGTGGTACATGAAATTGGAAAATCAAGTCAATTGGTGGAACGAGAGGTTGTGCCACTGACTACACCATTGCAGGTCTCAATTTGCTCAGCAATCAAAGTGGTGGCTGAGGTTTTAGTTTTGAATATCAAAACACCAGACAAATGGAACTTCATGGAAATAAAATTGGGTCAGATTTCTCAATTGTAGCTCACAATGAGTCAATTGGAGGATAATTTAAGGCAACAATTAGAAGCAAGCAAGAGAGAGATAATAAAAAAAAAAAAATTGTAAATTTATAGAATAAGATTGCATTATCAAAAAAAAGATGGAATCCAAATTACTATTGGAGCGGAAATTAGCAAAGGAATAAGAAGCTTGGACAAAAAACAAAGAATACATTCAACAAATCCTAAAGGGCCAAAAACAAGAGTTATTATAAAATCGCAGTACATAGGATTTGGAATGGGAGGAGGTAAAGTGTCAATTGAAAGTAGAATGAGAAAAGGCAGCATTATTGGTACAGAAAAAGATGAAATTGAATGACCAATATAGAATTATAATGGAAAACTTAAGGATAGAAATTGATATCTTGAAGGTTGAAGTAATAAAATTGGAGGGCAATTTAGCCAATATTGATTGGCTATAGGTATTTGCTCTACCAATTTTAAGTATTGATGAATTAGAAGACAAAGATGAAGCAACACGAGCGCTAATTGGAAGCAAAAGATGTTTAGATTTTGTAATTGGAGGCTCTTGTTTTGGTATTGAGAGCATACAATAAGAATTTATCACCCCAATTGAAAAGTAACCTACTAGATTTATTGGAAGAAGTCAAGGACTTATTCTTAGAACCACACTCAGTAGAACCACCTATAGAGAATCTTGCGATTGAACAATCCATAGAGCCAACATTATTAACAAAAAAATTTGAGATTTTATTGAAGTTTTTTTTTACCAATTTTGTATTTATGAGCGCACTACACAATTAGGAGTGGATCTATGTAGAATAAATAGATAATTTTGGTATTAGAATAAGGATTAAAAATTAATAAATTAGATGATTAATCTATTGGTTGGCTGATATAGGTAGTAAAATAAAAAAATTAGTTGAAAAAATGATTAAGATAGGAGAGATGATAGTTGGTATGTCGGTTTTTATTATAAAGAGAATAAAGAAGAAGAAATTGGGGCCCAGTTGTGAGAGTTGTGAGTCGGAGTAAGCTTGGTGCTATCTCTTTTTTTTTATTTTTTTTGTGTTAGATTATAGTAGAGAGTCTAGAATACATTCCAATTGATTGTACCATATAAATTGAAAAATATAATAATAAAAATAGAAAATTCAATTTATATGTGGATGAGTAAGAAATTGAAGTTGTTTGATGATTGAGTTTGGTGTGGCAAATTGGAAGCCAAAGACAAAATATATCAATATAATTTGATTGTGAATGAGAATATTGTGCCGTATTGGTTGTGAGAAATGAGCAGTGAAAGAGAATACTGGAAAGATGATTAGTTTTGGAATGGATTTTTAGAAGTTATTTCTAGTGATTGGAATATAAAGCAGTTGTATACAGTCTATTAAGACAATGTAATATTGCCTGATGTTGTTATGAGATCAAAAGAAGACAAGAGAATATAATAGGAGAATTATGGGAGACAGTGTTATAAGGTTTATTATCAACTACGTAGTAGTAGAAAGATGAAGTGGATGGAGTCGTTTTAGAATGTTTACATATTCATTAGACTTTGCCAATTAGAAGCAGTTAATTGTGTGATCCTAACAGATATATCTCATGCGTCTCGTCTTTCCCTGTATTTGAACTCCCATTTTATAAGTTTATTCTAAGTAATATTGGAAGAGTATATAAAATGACAAATCACAAGTTCTAAAATTTTACAAAAATATTAAAAATTGAATTAATTATTAGCTCAAAAAAGAATCATTCTAATCTAATTAGAAAATTGCTAAAAATTACAAAAATCATCATTGATCCTAAAAATTCAATTTTTGAGATCCTAGTTATTGCAAAGTCATTACAAATCCAAAAACCTTGAAACTAATGCTCAAAGAAGCCTTATTGAGTTTGCTTTTAAATCTCACTTTTTGATCTATTAAAGAAGATTCCATCTGCCTTAGGCATATGGTATATTATTTTAAGATTTGGTTTTGATCCTAGTTCATAATTGGCCCTCCTCAAGTATTAAATCAAAGATTTTTTAGATAATTTTTATTAAAAACTATCTTATATTTTAATCTTAAGATATCTATAATAATATTTTTATTAATCTACCTTATTTTATCTTGTTTATGGCCCTATAAAGTAAATAGAAGCTCTATTTATAAAAATACAATATTAATACTAAATTTTTTTATTATCTTCTATTTTATTTTTTATTTTTTTTACCTATATTTTTTAAAATAATTTCATAATTTAGTCTTCAATTAAGCTTCTCTATAATATTCATCTTCTTTTGCTCTTTCATCCTATAGCCGTGTTATAGCACGACAATAGTTCCTATTGTAGCTGGAAAAAAAAATTTTTGATACATTGTCTTTTCTAGCAAACATGCTCCTCATTTGTAGTTATATTGCTTCTTTAGATAATATTGAGTAGTATGCTTAGTTTTTCTACAATATAAGTACAAATCTTCTTGATAACGTCGAGTCTTTTTTTGTTTTGTGAGAAATTTAAAATATATTATATCAATTTACATCAATTTTGGCTTAATCAAATCAATTTTTTAAATCTTAAGAGTAATTGTCATTAATTGACTTATTCTTCTCCAACCAAATCTATATTCTTGATGCCTTTCAAATAATCAATTTTCACATACAATGACTTAAGTAAAAAATTATTTTAAGAAGTTCGCTTTTGGTATTATTAATAACCAATCATTTTATATTAACTTTCAACCTATAACAAAATTAATTGATAAGAAATTTTTCATTCCACTCCACATCACAAGTAAGGTTTTGGAATTTGGCAATATAAATTATAATTGACCATAATCCTTATTATAAATATAAGAGCTTTGTTTTTACTACCCTCTCTCGATCACTTTTTCTAAATATAGCCATAAACACTTTGAAGAATGAATTCAAATCATAAAAAAGTTGTGAATTTTTTTTCATCAAAAATACAAATCAAAAAATAACACTTCTAAATAAAAATATATCTATAAATCTAACTTAAACAAATCTATTAGGATATTGGAAAAGATGCAACCTTAAATAAAGCTTAATTTATTATTAAAATTTTTAAAATTTTGATCTTATTCCATCAAACTTCTCAAGCATATTAATCTTTGCCTCCTTCATGCTTATAGAAGCAAGACTTCTTGGATCTAATTGTGCGGTTGATTTACTTGCTTCCTTCAATTATGTAAATTTTTTATGTAGGCTTTGGACTTCTTCTATGGACATAAGAATAGTACTTTTATAGTTGACATTAGTGATGCATGAAATTTTTACCTTAACAATATTGATAAGCTTTTGAAAATCTATAATAGCTTCAAATTTATTTTTATTTCTTCTAAATAAAGAATTTATAATTTTTTTTTATCATAGATAATTTAAAAAATTTATAATTCAAATTAGAAAAGATTAATCTATAACCTCTAATGTCAAATAAAAATTTTCACAAAGAAAGATGATCTACTATCTTTAAAGAAAAAATCAAGATTAAAAAATAAAAAATGTTAATTTAAAAGTGGATAGTTATTAAGAATATACACTTCAAAGGTTCACAAAACCTTCTAGAACATTCTAAAAACTTTTGGAGTTAATAAAAGTTGGTTGAAAGCTTCCTAGTTGGTGAAAGTCAGTTGAGAAGCTTCCTAATTAGTGGAAGGAGCTCAAAAAGCTTCCCAATTAGTGGAAGGAGCTCAAGAAGCTTCTCAGTTAGTGGAAGGAGCTCAAGAAGCTTTCCAATTGATAGAAGCTACTTGAGAAGCTTCTTAGTTTGATGGTAGCCACTCAAGAAGCATCCTAGACATAAATATATATAGAAGTCAAGGCTAAAGAATTCTTCAGTGTCGACAATGCATCTCTTGAAGTTCTAATTTATCTTTCTTGGTATTGTTTGTGTACTCATCTATTTAATTTGAGTTCTTGTTGGTTTCTTCAAGAAAAATTATCCTAATTTCAAGTCTCTTATTTTGTATTCTTGTGTCATTAACAATTTGTTGAGACTGATCTCATCTTTAATATCACAATTGGATCTTTTTTGTTAAAAAGTAGATTATCCCTCTACTCAAAGATATACCAATATTTTAGAGATTGCGGATTACCTTCTTTTAAATTGATATTTTTTTCATCACAATATTAGAGCTTTGTCCCTCTTGTGAGAGAATGAATCACCCCTCTCCTTGAAGGTCTTAAAGTGTTTTAAAAGTTGTGGATTATCCTCCTCTAAACCAATATTGCTTTCTTATAGATTCATTTCTTCTTTCTCTTAGAATGGCTAGAGATTAAGATATTAGTACGATTGAATCTTCTAAGTCCAAGTTAGATGCCATTATAAGTACTCTTATTATTTTATATGCTAGGACTATAGAGATTGAAGGGATTTTTGCAAAACTTTATAACCACCTAGCAATTATAGTATCACAATCCAGATTACATCCACCTCTAATTTTTGTACTTGAAGATACAGTACTATCTATACTACCTCAAAAAAATCTACATATTCAACAACGTAAAGAGCTTCTAGTTAGTCTTACAAAGAAATATAATAATACACGTTCAAAATTCTAAGGCTTTGTCAATCAAATTTGATTGATAACAATTCTATAATCTGATACTTATCCAATAGAAGAATCACAAATTGGATTGGTTGGCACCTTGCTTACAAGACAAGCATTATCATGGTTTGCTTCCTGGTTTAAAAAAAGATCACCAATTTTGAGCAATTTTGAAGTTTTTATAGAAGCATTTGTAAAAGCATTTAGAAAACATGACAAGGCTCAATAGGCAACAATTAAGAACCAAATATTACGTTAAAGATCGCACTCTACATCAGTCTATGCATCCGATTTTAGGCAATTAATGTGCGACATCAATTGGGATGAAGAAGCCCTAATGAGCCAATTTTATTAGAGATTAAGAGATGATGTGAAGGATTTGTTACTTTCGTTTTTAGATCCACAATCACTCAATGAAGCCATTAGCCAAGTCGTAAAATATGATAACTGATTATTTCAATGTCGACAAGATCAATGTTAATGGACTTCAACAAGACAATACGCAATCTAACATATCTTTGTTACATCAATAAACATTTTAAATTCACACTTAGAAGTAGAAGATATGCAACTTCATACAACACAATTTAAACCTCTTAGTTTGTAAGAAAAGAAGCATCGGATGGAAGAAGGTCTGTGCTTGTACTGTGGTAAGGAAGGCCGTAAGATTGGTAATTGCTTGATAAAATAAAATCGACATATTACCAAAAACAAGAGTGCAATGATTCAGGAAAACAACAATGTTCAGCCACAGTAGGGATTGTGCAGCTAGACAACTTAACATTACAAAATTATTCAAGTTCCTCTTTTTCTGCTCAACCTGCTTGTTGTTTTATAATCCTTTTGTATTTAGGCCCTCAAAAGCTTCAAACAACCACTTTCTTAGATTAGGAGGCATTTTCTTGTTTTGTAGATGAAGCATTTATTAAGCTTCACAAAATTCCTCTAGTGCAGAAATCCAAATCTATTCATATAGAGGTAATAGATGGACGACCTTTATCCTCTGGTAGTGTCATCCATAAAACCATGCCTATGGAAGTATCATTCAAAGATTATAGAAGCCAAATTGTATTCAATGTTATTAGAACTCTTTCAAATCTTGTTATTCTTGGTCTATCTTGGTTGGAAAAGCATACTCCATCTATAGATTGGAGGTTACAAAGAATAATATTTTTGATAGAGATTCCTATTAAAAAAATTTAGAAAAAGCCACAAATTAATAAATCTTTATTTGTTGAAACAAAGGCTTTTATAAGGTTGGTCAAAGAAGGTACATCATTTTTTATTTACGTGACTCCAATTGAAGAAGATATGATTTCATCAACAAGTATTTCAAAGGAGTATAACAAATTTTAAGATATTTTTTAGAAGAAGAATGTTGATATATTATCAAAGCATTGACCATAGGATTGTACTATAGATCTTCAAGAAGGAATGTAATCACTTTTTAGCCCAATCTATAATCTTTTTCAAAATAAACTTTTCATATTGAAAGATTATATTGATGAAAATCTTGGAAAAAACTTCATCAAGCACTCAAAGTCTCCAATAGATGCACCTATATTTTTTATGAAGAAGAAGGATGGTTCTTTACATATGTGCATTGATTAGCGGAGATTAAATAAGATTACGATAAAGAATTATTATCCATTACGATAAAGAATTATTATCCAAAATAATAAAACCCTAAAAATTTTATAAAAATTTTTCTTCATAGGGCTATAACATCCAATACACAAGTCTAATTTCATCAAACCATTCAAAACATAACAAAATATTCTAAACCCTCATTCTCCCGTAGAAAGGGAATTTTTTCCAAAATTCAACAATCCATAATTTTTAATCTAATTGTCCAAATCCACTTTAAATTATCCTAAAGTATAGATGTATTCTTTACTACTATCACTACAAATTTCAACCATTGATTCATTACTGATCTTTAGATATTGCCAAAATCCTAGCAGTAGCTTCAAACCCTTATTTACAAACACCCATGTATTAAATTCTTCATATCTCACAAATCCAATGTCCAAATGCTATGAAACTTTGATGTATAGCTTTTTTGCATATTAATACATCTTCTTGGAAAGTTTGAGACAAAAATTCATCCAAAAACTCAAGATATGACAAATCCCATCACTATCAACAAAATGGCCTACTTACTGCCTTGGAATTCAATCTACTGTCTTTGACTCCCAATATCTCCTTCTTCAGAATTCCAATTGTAATAATTCTTCTACAATAAGTGTAGAGCTTAAAATTACCTCTCTAGCCGCACCTTCCGATTTCAAAAAGCTCTCATACAATTCCTTCAATCTTCAAAAGAGTGACAGTAGGTACAATTTGTACACCCTAACTACAAGCGCCTCTTCCTCCCTCATTAAAACTCCAACTCCCTCAAGTTTTATACCAAAATTGTAGCCCAAAAAACAAGCTTTCTAACCCTAGTCTCTGATTTTCTAATGGCTTCCTTAAAGTTGCCAAAACCCTTGTTAAGGTCGCGGGCAGCCTCCTCAAAGCCCATTGGGTATGGTATTCGACCAATAGGGATGAAGTTCCCCATTCCTTACCTTCATCCGACCATGCCTTCATCCAACCATGCCTTCATTTCATCCCTCCCAATTAGGCTCCTACTAGCTTATATTTTCATCCTTAGGCTCCCACCTTCTCTCAAGGCTTCATACTAATCATTTAGATCTATGTAATTTAAATTCCATAATCAAACGAAGTAAAAATCTAAAATAAATTTTCTTATACCAACTTCCATTAAATTAACTTTACTAATCATTCTAACACATATCTAAACCTATAAACATATTATGCATTTTAAGTGGATTTTACATATTGTAAGCAATTACATTACGACATCCACCCCCTCCAAACCTGCACATCCTCCGGTATGTGCCAAGAAATCACCTCTTCCAATCTTCAGCTTAACCAATGATTCTTGAGTAAACTGATGTCCAATTTTGTACTTCTCTTTCTAACTTGGCTCCTTAACTTCTTTTCTTGAGTGTATCTCTACTATAGCATCTTCATCCATACTTAAAATTAAGCTTTTCAAAACTTTTTACTAAACCATCTTCTAAACTTGTTTCTTCTATTACTCCAACTATAATTTCATCACTTAAAATTAAATCCACTCTTTTTAAATTTTTCTTTTGTTTCTTTTTCTTTCTCCTATTTATAAGATCCAAATCTTAAATCCTTTAAGAACTCATAAATCCATTGCCAATCAAATCCAAAATCTAGAACCAAAATTTTCTATTTTGGGATTGAAAGATAATCTATTTTGTACCCGTGTACCTCCATCCTACATGGGTGCCCTTTATAAATCTAAGAAAGTGTTCCTTGGCTCTAAAGGCATTTCTTTTAGTTGCTCTATATGCCTTTCATGAATAGGCTTTACAATAAGAATTTGCACAGCGTTCTTCCCATCACAACTACAAATCTTGACTGAATGAGAACCATCATCCAAGACTCTAGTCTCCATTTTAGCAGTTGCAATATAAGGTTGATCAAGTATTATCAAATATGTAGCAGAGTTTTGTACAAAGAAATTTTGCTCGTCTTCCACAGCTTATCCAATCTTGATCTTCACAGTTGGATAAGCTTCAAATAGATTACCTTCTTCATTATTTTTTTTGGACTTGCTTGAGTCGTCTTTTTCTTTCTCTTTGTCCTTCTTCCACTATTCTTTTGGTAATAGTGTATCACTAGAATAAACAAAAGAAAATATCTTTTTTGGATTTTTTTCTTGAGAAGCTTCTTTGTTCTTTGGAGACTTCTTCTTGCTTACAAGCTCAGCAATATCTTCCTCATGAATAATTGTATCCCTCTTTTCTTCAATCACATATTTTTGAATTTGGATGGTCTGGGCTTCTTTTGTTAAGCCTTGTGCTCTTCCATATTCAAATTCACCTTGATTTTGGATACATGTTGTATCCATAATAACCCTTGTATTATTCATATTCATTTCAGGAAACATTTGTAAAACCTCATTTTCCATTTCTCCATTGAAAAAAATTTCTATTTCTTCAACTTTCTCTTCTTGAGTCTCATTAAAGCCAATTTTTTGCTCTTTTTGGTAGTCATCATTAACCATAGAGTCACATTTGAAAACAAATACGTGGCTAATTTCTTCCTCTTCATTCATAAGTACGCAAGTATCCAATGCTTCTACCATAATAGCTTCAACTTTGGCATTGTTGGCATTATCCTTTTTCTTTACTTTGTCTTTCTTCCATCCCTCTTTAGGTAATGATATGTCTCCAGGACAAGCAAAAGAAGGTACCTTCTCTAGTTTTTGTTTGTCTTGAGCTTCTTTGTTTCTTTGAGACCTCCTTTTGCTTACAAGCATTTGAGATCTTCTCAACTCAGTCATTTTTACCTTTAGATCTTATATGCCCTTAATTAATTCTTGAATGGCATCATCTTGAGTAGCCTTATTTGTCTTCTGTAGTAGTATTGAACTTGAGATTGCACATATTGGCTCCAACCGTGATAATGATCCCTAAATCTTAATCTTTTGCTGCTTCGCTACAAGCCCTACTATCTCTTTCACCAGCCCCCAATTATTTATAAATCTACTCTCAGATGTCCTATCTATAAGATGAAAAAAGAACTTGTCCTCCAAATCTTCATCAATTGCTTATAAAAATAACTTAGTCTTCCTGGTTTCTAACAACTCCTTCTTATACCTTGATAATTGACCGAACTTTCTTTCAAATTTCCTGATTAATTTATTTGGAGCCATTTGATTCCCTGACCTTTGTTCAATCCACTCTAAAAATGATCTTTTGGTCATCCTCTCTGAGTCTTCTTCAAAAAGCTCATCCTTCAATAATTCTTCAAATTTGTTTCATGATATAATCCCTGCATGCAGTTCATGCACCATCTCTCTAATTTCTGGTATCACTGCCAAATCAAAAGTAGTGATCATTCTCGGCTTTGAAATTTGATGTACTTCCATTTCACATGTATATATCCTCAAAAATTTGATGATATTTCTTCCTTCAAACCTCCCAACCTTATCTACTACTGCTTGTAAGGCTTTTGTGGTGCTCTTGTCATCTTCTTGATCCCGTTGCCTCCCATCCATAAACTCAGCAAATGCTTGAAATAAATCATAAGCACCTACACCCTAGCAATAGCTTCAAACCCTTGTTTACAAACACCCATGTACTAAATTCTTTATATCTCACAATCTAAAAGTCTAAATGCTATGAAACTTTGATGCATAGCTTTTTAGCATAATAATACACCTTCTTAAAAAGTTTTAGACAAAAATTCGTCTAAAAACTCAAGATATGGCAAAACCCATCACTATGAACAAAACGGCCTACTTACTGGTTTGGAATTCAATGAGCTGTCTTTGACTCCCAATAACTCCTTCATTAAAACTCCTAATTTAGTAATTCTTTCTCATCAAATGTAGATCTTGAAATCTTCTCTCCAACCACATCTCTCGATCTCCAAAAGCTTTCATACAACTCCTCCAACTCTCAAAAGTGTGACAGTAGGTACAAATTGCACACCTTAACTTCAAGCACCTACTTCTCCTTCATAAAAATCTCCAAATCTCTCAAATTTTATACCAAAATTGTAGCCCAAAAAACAAGCTTTCTAATCCTAGTCTCTTATTTTCGAATTCCCTCCTTGAAGTTGCTGAAATCCTTATTAAGGTTGCGGGCAGCCTCCTCAAAGTCCATTGGGCATGGTATTCAACCAATAGGGATGAAGTTCTCCATTCCTTGCCTTCATCCAACCATGCCTTGATTTCATCTCTCCCAATTAGCCTCCTATTAGCTTAAATTTTAATCCTTAGGCTCCCACCTTCTCTCAAGGCTTCATACTAAACATTTAGATCTATATAATTTAAATTTCATAACCAAATTAAATAAAAATTTAAAATAAATTTTCTTACATCAATCCCCTTTAATTTACTTTACTAACCATTCTAATACATATCTAAACCTATAAACATATTATACATTTTGAGTGGATTTTACATATTATAAGCAATTACAATACGTCACCGTTAATGTCAAGACTCTTAAAACAACTTGGCTAAGCCAAGATCTATATTAAAATAGATCTTTATGGAACATACAACCTAGTACGGATCAAAGACGGAGATGAATAGAACACCGCATTTTGGACAAGATATGGATATTTTGAATATAATCTCATATCTTTTGTGCTAACAAATACACCCACTATCTTTTAGTATTTAATAAATGACATCTTTTCAGAGTATTTAGACAAATTTGTAGTGATCTATCTTAATGACATCTTGATCTACTCAAAAAATCTGAAGGAACACGAGAAGCATGTCAAATTGATATTACAAAAGTTATAAGATACAGGTTTGTATGCCAAACTAGAAAAATGTGTATTTCACCAATCTAAGATGGAATTTCTGGGATATATTGTATCTATTGAGGGTTTGACAATAGATCCCAAAAAATTAGAAGCAATTATACAATGGACCATTTCAAAGACTATAAGAGACATATAATGTTTTCTTGAATTTTGCTAATTTCTATCGGATCTTCCTCAAAAAATTACTTTCAAATCTCTCCCCTTCTTCCCTCTTACTTGATTAATATGTAAAAATAAGTTGAAATGGGGACCTCAAGTAAAAAAGGCATTCTAAGACCTCAAGATGACGTTTACTACAGCCCTAATATTGGTGCATCCAAACTTTATAAAGGCATTCTACTCAGAGATTGATACTTTAGATTTTATATTAAGGGCCATACTTTCACAAATGAATATACACAACAAACTCTATCATGTTGCATTTTATTCTCAAAAGTTCTCTATTATTGAAATTAATTATGGAATCCATGATAAGGAATTTTTTGTTATTGTGGATTCTTTTCAAGAATGGCATCATTTTCTTGAAGGAGCA
This sequence comes from Physcomitrellopsis africana, assembly GCA_036785485.1. Lineage (NCBI taxonomy): Eukaryota > Viridiplantae > Streptophyta > Bryopsida > Funariales > Funariaceae > Physcomitrellopsis > Physcomitrellopsis africana. The sequence goes on along the minus strand of JAWRVF010000389.1, from coordinate 174,693 downwards.
ATGGATCCTATGATTGTATATATAGATCACAAGAATTTAGAATATTTTATATCAGCTTGAGTTCTTAATCACCGCTAAGCTTGATGGAATATGTCGCTATCTCGAAGATGGCTCACAAAGATGGCTCACAAAGATGGCTCACAAAGATGGCTCACAAAGATGGCTCACAAAGATGGCTTATTTCATCCCTTGTAAAAAAAGTGCATCTAGTGAAGAAACGGTGAGGCTCTTTTTCAACAATATATATATTGATATCATGGCCTACCAGATGATATCATATCTAATCAAAGATCCCAGTTTATATCTAAGTTCTGGAAGAGTCTTTTTGAAATATTAAAGATGGATATTAAACTTTCTTTGGCTTTAGATCATCAAATGGACGGCCAAGCAAAACAAATTAATAAAGTTTTAGAATAGTAATTATGATGTAGCATTAACTATCAACAAGATGATTAGATTTCATATCTATCATTAGTAGAGTTTGCATATAATAATATTGTTCATGCTTCAACTCAGCAAACACCATTTTACTGCAGCTATGAATATTATCCAAAGCTTGATTTATAGAGCATGCCAAAGAACAACAATCAAGTAGTTGAAGGATTTGCAAAGCAGCTATTGCAATATCAAACAATTTTGAAGCTTCAATTATAAGCAGCTCAAGATGCTTACAAGGCATCTATAGACAAATTTAGGAATCAATTGCTTGCTTTTAATATTGGAGATAAGGTATGGCTTCTTCAATAGAATATCAAGTCTAAATGGCCATACAATAAGTTGGACTATCAAAGATTGGAACAATTTTCTATCCAGAAGCAAATCAATCCAGTGGCATATTGCTTGGAATTACCATCTGATATGAAGGTACATTTAGTTTTTCATATTTCTCTTTTAGAACCTTATAGAGAGTTGCATATTTCAAGAAGAATACAACAATTATTATCTAATATTAGAATTGAAGACCATGAAAAATATAAGATTGAATAAATACTTAATTCATGGCAAAAGTGGGACAGATTGGAATATCTTGTTCATTAGCAGGGCTATGATATTAATGAACGTATATGAAAATCGACTATAAATCTTGCCAATGTGACTCAAAAGGTATAAGAATTTCATCGACTCTATCCCTACAAATCCAAATGTATTCGATGATAACTTCTTAGAAAAGATTGAATTTAAGAAATATTTATAAAGAGGGAGAGAGTTAAATTAAAGCCTTGATTAAGATGTAGTCATATGTTCTAAGATAGAATAGAGTAATAGCAAGAAGTTAATCACCATCTTAAACCTCTAAGCATTGAAAAAAGAAGATTCAAGAGATTCATTTGCCACGCAAGCTTTGAATGAATCAATGCAATTTTTACAACCTTCAATTGAGCAAAGTGATGACAACACATTTTAGTGCCAAATACGACCTTGGTTGGAGCCATTAGGAGCAAGATTCAACTATGCAAGTCTTGATTCCAATACTCAAGTTTTAGTGATATTGCTTGAATTTAGAAAGGTGAATCTTTTTAGTCCTGAGATCTTATTTGGAGGATGTTTTGAAGGCCGTAATGAAGATTAGATCCTTAGATGGGATATTTCAACAACAAAGATACTAGCTCAAGGTCATAGGCAATTTCTTCAAGGACCAATAGAATCTATTGTCTAAGAACAAAAAACAAAATACATGGCCTTAATAATACAACATATTCTTGATTTCTTATGTATGTAATAAGACTAAGCTCCTCTTGGAACTTGTGGCTAGAGAAGGGGATGATGTTAGGGACATATACTTTGGAGATTCACAGAACCTTCTAGAACATTCTAGAAACTTCTCGACTTAATAAAAATTGATTGAGAAGGTTTCTAGTTGATGAAAGTTAGTTGAGAAGCTTCCTAGCTAGTGAAAGTCGGTTGAGAAGTTTCCTACTTAATGGAAGGAGTTCAAGAAGCTTCCCAGTTGGTAGAAGCTACTTCAGAAGCTTCTTAGTTTGATGGTAGCCGCTCAAGAAGAATCCTAGATAAAAATATATATAGGGATCGAGGCTGAAGAATTCTTCAGTCTTGACAACGCATCTTTTGGAATTCTAACTCATCTTTCTTAGTGTTGTTCGTGTACTCATCTATTTAATTCGAGTTCTTGTTAGTTTCTTCTAAAAACCTTGTCCTAATTTCAAATCCCTTATTCTATATTCTTGTGTCCTTGACAATAGTCCGCAATCTTCAAACACAATAATAAAAGTGAAATAATCCACTCACTTCTAAAACACAAAACAAGAAGAATAAATCTTCACTCTTGTCAAACTGTTAAGGACATGAAACACAAACAACTAAAGTATCAAAAAAAAAATTATTATTCAAAAAAAATAAAGAATCACTTAAATATGATATAATATTAAGTTAGTATAATTATTATCAAAGACAAAAAGAATAGATACTCTTATAAAAAGATTAGGAACAAGAAAGGCATTGACATGAAGAAAGAAGGCTTCATTCTTATTTCTATATATATTATCTACCTAAAAACTACGTGGCAATATTTTATAGGACCTCCAATATATGTCTAATTTATAAAATACATGTCAAACTTATAAGACAAGTTTCTTATATATGCACCACGTAATTAGCTTATTCCACAAGCTATCAACATATACAATACGTGGCTAATTTATTGGCCAAGTTTTTAACCTATCAATCACCTATAGATATGAATAAAGATGAAATCACATCTATGAAGCTTCTAAGAAGCTTTTTTATAAAATATTATAAAATTAATTGACTTTTATCTATTTCTACATATCTACGTTATTTAAGTAATTATCAAAATAAATCTTATGTCTATAATATGATGTCATTATTGATACCATTAAACAAAAAAAAAATTGATATGAGAGTTTGTAATGTCTAATGCTTTAGATAAAATATTAATAAAAGAAAAAGAGTTAAAATTGATTAAGTATTGTATCAATTAAAAGGTTTAATTTTCTTTAGATGAAAATAAGATTAATGATGAAGAATCTAGTTATTATTCTAAGAGATATTGAACCAAAGCTACCACAAAGACTTTGGTGAAGATGAAAGACTTAGTAGATCTAGCAGTTACTTTTATTAATCGTAGATCTGAAATTAATATTATATCCAAGGATATTTATAAATGTAGGAGATGGCCTATTGATACTAAACATGGTTGGGTGATCTAAGCAGCAAATAAAACATAAGAAGACCTTTATAAAGCTTATTTAGATATAAAGGTAAAAATTCAAGATATATCAATAGAACAAAACTTCTTTGTTTAAGATAATATTTCATATCTAGTGATTTTTAAATAACTATATATTATTGCTATAAAGATGAAAACTAAGATATTAGATAATGGATTAGCATATGCTTACATCAAAAGTTAAGATGATAAAAGAATAGTATAATTCTTAATTATACTTGTTAACTATGAGCGCAATAGGAATTATCTATAGAGTGGCTTATTATCAAAGATCAATGAGGAATTTAAAGATTTTTGAAAGATGCTATTATAGAATGAAGATATAATTGTACACTAAAAAAATATTCTTGTAAAGAAATAAAATATCTTTTATGTATGAATTATAAAAAATTTGAAGAATAAATTTATTTTATATATATATATATATATATATATATATATATATATAATTTAATAACCTATAAAAATAAAAATAAAAATTTATATAAAAAATTTTAAATATATATATATAATGATATTAATCACAATTTTGGTTCTTCTTAGTACATATTAAAGAATATACAGGTTTAGAGGAGGTGGATGTTATATTATGGTTTGACTATTATATAAAAATAATATATATATATATATATATATATATATAATTTATTATACAATTGGATGAGAGCTATATTAATAGATTTTAGTTGGTTATAAAATATGATTAGATTACTATTTTAAAAGAAGCTTGTTTAAAGGAGCTACTATTAAAGATTGTACAACCTCATTTTATTTTATAATAAATTTTGAAGTTGATTTTATGTTAATAATGACTTTTATATATTTTGAATTACCTTTGTTAAATATTAGTAATCCTTGAAATCTTATCTTATTTGATATTTAGAGTACATACTATATAAACTTTATTTTTAAAAAATTAAATTAAATTAAATTAAATCAAAAAGAGTAATTAGACCATCCATGTCGATGAATGGAGATGGATGATAGAAATCTTTACTTCTATTAGCCAAAAGTCATACCTAATAGGCTTCAAGGAGGCTATCTAAGGCTTTATAAGGAATTAGAGTTTTTCTTTCAAAGGATTCAAATATCAGAGATTAGGATCAATAAGTTTAGATTTTTGGCTATAGTTTTGGTATAAAAATTAAGTGATTTGGAATTTTTATAAAAGAAATATATACACTTAAAATCAAGGTATTGATTTTTTATCTACTATCATTCTTTGAGATATAACACATGTGTTATATCTCAAAGAAATAAAAGATTGGCAACTGGAATTGAAGAGAACATTTTTTTGGCTATAATTTAAATAGAAAGCTCAATGAATTCTAAGCTGACTTAAAGGAGATATTATGAGTTAAAGTCAAAATTTGCAATTTAAGAGCAATAAGTGACTTATTTAATTAGTAGTTGTATTTTGAGCTATATCTTAAGCAATTTGTAGAAAAATCTACATAGAAACCTACCATAGAAAACCTACCATAGAAAAATCTTATGTAGAAACCTACTTAAAGATTTTTATTAGTATAATATTTTTTTTTAATATTATTATATTTATTTGTCCTTCTTATTAAGAACAAATTACTTATCAAAGTCTAGCCAATAAATTATAGGTAAATTCTCTACAGCTAGGTATATAATATATTCCCAAATTGAAAATTATGCCACACAATACCATCAACATTTGACATGTTGCACAAACTATAGACATCATCATGCATGTCTTCCTTTATTTGACATTGTATCTTCAATTATTAATCCTAACATATAATTGCAACAATGTTATGGAATATTATAAAGCCATTTCATCTACATTTTAGATATTTTAAAACAAAACAACTTAAAAGTATCTTTAAATATCAATCAAGTATGAAGAGAATTTCATAACTATACTTGGCACATTGGCTCTTATTATGTACTTTTATCTTGTTTATGTACTTCTACAACCATTTGTTCAATGCTTTGAAATTGGCAAAGTGGATTTTAATCTTAGATTCTAATACAATACCATATTGGTTTAGAATCTCTTATCAAAGCTCTATTTTTTTCAACTTTAGGACATTGTTGGTCACATTCAAGTTGAACATATTGATTTTGATGCAAATATGTTATATTGCAATACATCTTTTAAGATATAGAAATAAACAACCTTATTGTTCTTTATGGTTGTCTTGTAAAACTTAATAGCTTTTATAAGATTTTGTTTGGAATTATTATAATACCAACCATTAGACATAAGATCTGAAAGCATTATACAGCAACAATTAAAGGGTTGATCACCTTAGCATTTTCTTAAAGCATGAGATGCTAGAAGAACTCTATTTCGATCTCTACTAGCTTATACCAACATTAAGTAGTCAATTAGACAACAATGAAGTAGAAAAAAAAATGATGTATACTAAATAATAGAAATATTAGGATAACTATTTTATTACACATAGATTATTATCCCTGCTCAATAGATAATAGCAATTGTAAATATGGAATTTTTTCTGCGTATTTCAGATGTACAAGGCAAATTTGTATCCTTGATATATTTGTTTTGATTATATTTAGAGGCATTTTCTTTACGTTTTCATATACCAGGGGGTAATACTGTAATTAAGTATTTTCTACGGATTTTAGGTATACTCAGTGTTGCGTTCTGTAAGTGTACGTCTATAATCAAATTTAGATAATCAACAGTCTGAAAATTGACGTTGAAGCAGTTAGACAGTTGGCAATTGGTGGTTCCGAATCGTGCAGTTATCAAAGAGCATAATGTTACTCTTGAAAGTAAACGTATGTTTGATTGTTGTCTTGGTCGTTAGAAAATCATCAACGTATTTCATTAGAACCATGCGTTCTAGTATGTGATAAGATGAAGTTATACATTCAATGCTTCCTCTGCGAGGACCTCACATCATGTCCTTGTAGGCTTGGACTCTTTTAGGTGAATGATTCTACCATTGATGTTACGCATGAATAGAATGCAATATTTGTGACATTACAGCTATTGGAAAAGTACGCTCTGCGAAAATAAGTCGAGATCTGAATTCCATCCAACGCAGAGTAGCAACTGAGCCATTTGAGAAACTTAATACGAACCACCCAAGCAATATCGTTTCTTGAACAATGCACAGTTGTTGGCTCTTCCTGTCAGTGAAAAGTCATACATAAATATAAATCAAAAGTCTTGACATGATGAGACCTCACGCTAGCATACTAAGTCTGGAACCTGATCATGCTATAGAATGCGAGAACGACACTACTGCAAAAGTACCTCGAGCAACATTAATCCCGACTGACTGCTGCCAGTTTTCAGCCCGCATGCAGTGCTAGAAACTCCATGGACGCACTGCGCTCTTCAACGAGCGGTGTCTCAACAGCCGTACGGACTTCGCATGAACACACATAGATGATTACGAGCAGGTAACTCACAGAATCACCTTACACTGCAGGGGACCAGACAAGCCACTGCTGTTAGAGAATCGCACGGTCACCAAGAGAAGATCACCAACATCACACCAGACCATACGGTCAACTTCGGTTGCAAAGAAAGTGTTCCACAGAAGTCATGCCTTCTGTGAACAGAACTCCAAGAAACCTCTGAAACACTTTAACCTCTAGCGCATAACGGAAGCAAGAGAAGGTGGAGTTAAGAGCCGTCGTTCGGATCCAGGGCCGTAAGCAAAGCGCACGAAGGCCAGAAACGTGGTGTCAGGATGAGTCGAGCTCTTAGTTTTGCGGGGGCTTTAAGGAAGGAGCCAGGCGAAACCCCAAACCGATGCGAACACGGCAGGCAGAGAGGGAAGAATATCCGGAACTGGGAAAACTCCCGCAGCCACCCCTACAGCCCACAACAAAACTAAAAGCACGAATCCCCGGCACAAGTTGTAGTCCAGCAACAAGTGGGACACCGCAGCACCAAGTTCGCCATCGAGACAAATGTCGCTGAACACGATAATGTTGAGGACCTCTACGTGAACCCGTATAAGTACTTGCGGCATGCTTTCCTCGCCTTCGTAGGGCTCTAGGGCTTATCGGGGCTTCCAATAAGAGGTAAAAGAAGAAAAAGTTAAAGTTAAAAGTTAAAGAAAATTACTAGACATGCCATCCCCTTTATATAGACAGTAAATTAGGAAAATCGTAGAATGTAAAATAATGATCTTGTGCTTTAATGGTTTGATCGGATTTTTTTTGTGTGTGTGTGAGTGATTTGATATGCGGTTAATACGTGATCTCTGCTGTCATACTTCGATTGTGATTTGCCATGGTGATTTTTGTATATTTTTGAGAGCTCTGAAATTTTAGTGTTGGGTCGTATCATATATCGATAGAGCTAGGGATTAGGTTGCAGCTGGATTATCTGCTTGACTTAATTGAGATATTAAAAGAAAAATAATGATAATATCAAAATTAAATGAAACTGAATTTTGGTAAAGAAATGCCCTATTATTCTATCATATCCTTATTCTAACATAATATATTTTAATTGTATTTAATTATTTTTCAGTGGATTGTAAGGAATAGAAAATCTGGTACTGCATCACATGAATCAGTGAAAGAAAATCTCCATTCATTGTACTTATATTCTGGTCCTAACTTAGTAAAAATACCTCAAAAAATCCAGATTAATTTTATATATTCTATTAAGATTTTAAAGTTTTAAATCATTGTTTTTTAGAGCGAACATCATGTTTTTAAAATGAAATCTTATTTTAATACTTTTTTATATTGGGATAAATGATTTTTCACAAAATACTATTTTTCAGAAATATATTTGTAAAATAATATGATTATCAAACAAGTCATCTTGAATGCTTTTAAGAGCCTTCTGTACTCTACTATAACCTTCTAGATTCTTAATGTTTTTTAACATTCTACAAGAGATTTCAGAAAGCTTCTCCAAAGGATTGGTTGACAAATTTATTAAAAATCTTCTTCTAGAAGCCTGAATGATTTTGTATTAAAATTGTTAGGTAGAATAGAAATAGTTTTAAGATTTAGGTTATCATTTGTCTTCATTTCAAAAAAATGGTTACATGCGTGTAGAATTTGTAATAAATTTAATATATTTGGTTAGTGTATAAATTATTAATATCTTGTTGATATTTTTATTAGATAGCCGCCATATGCCACTAAAGCCATCATTTGGCTTAACAAAACAAATGTCATCAAATCATGGGGTTTTAAAAATATAAAGCTATTAACAGTCTTGGTGGTACACAAGTTGTCAAGTTGTCATTGTTTTGATACAAAAATAATTGAATCAATTGACTATGAACCCAAATCCAAATCCAAGGCTTATATTACTTGTGTAATTTTTTGAAATCTTTCTTTATTAGAAGATAATCTTTCTTACAATTTCATTATTTAGTTTCTATTCTTACATTAAAAGATAAGGTGAAAAGTAACAACTTTTAAATCTTTTAATTGGTTGAAATCAAGAAGCCACACTGAGTTTATTTTATACTTAGAAAAGTAAGTTAAAAAATCCTAAGAAGAAAAAATGAGGTGGAAATCCAAAGCATTTTTTTTCTTATCTGACATAAATAGTGTTGTCCCTTGGAATTTTTGTTGGTCCCATCTTAAGAGGTGGTGTTCAAAAATAATTGAGAAGCTGTGTTAGAAAATGCTTAAAGCAACCATTAAAAAAAAAAAAAAAAAAAAATTAAAAATAGAGTCCGAGTTTGAAGATAATTTAAAATGGCTTTTGAATTTTCTAAAACTTGAACAAGGAATAATCCAATTCAAGCATTTTATATTCAGTTTAGAAACATTTACTGAATAATTATGCATGTAATTTTTTTCCACAGATAGAAATGAAATTTCAAATGATATTGACTCATTTTATGATGATATTGTATTTTTCAAAAGCTTTTCTAAAATTTGATTTGTACATGGATGATAGTCTAAAATTCATGTAAGGGCTGGTAACAGGAGTATTTTGCAACAAATTAATTTTTGTAGCTTTGAACGCTTTGTCATCATCAAAATTCGAGATAAGAATAGATTATTAAAAAAAAACAATTTACACCCTCATTTGTTTGTAATTTATAGTATGAACTGAATTTTCTTATAATGATTCCTTCTAATAAAATGTGGTGTGATTTTTGAGGATATTTTTGATAGACAACCAAAACAAAACTTGTTGATAAATTTCAGTAGTGTATATATATATATATATATATATAGAGAGAAAAAAAATTTAATTAAATTGTTTTGTTTTGAAAGTAATGTTTTTTCAGCAATTTGAATGTTATTATTATTTATTTTTTAAAAAAAAATCTGCGATTTATTTTATTTTTTTGAAAATTTTTGAAAATAAAAAAATGAAGAAATTCACTATTTTAATTAATTAAATTTTATATTTAGCAAAATTATTTCTAAAATAAAATCAATACCAATTCCCATACCCATCTTTGTATTACTTTCTCATTTAAAATGAAATTTTGTATTAAAAATAGTTGTATCATGTTTGAATAGAAACATTTTGGCACCTTCAACACTGCTCTTGTAATTGTAATATTAAAATGACATAAATTGCATAAACTTTGCAAGAAACTGTTTTTAAGCTGTTATATAATGACTTTGTATACACACACACACACACACACACACATATATATATATATATATATATATTAATTGAGTCATTTATTATTGTTTTGAGAATTATACTTATTAAGAATTGTAGTCTGTTTTTGTTAATAACAAGACTTTTGACTAGCTTGTAAAATTCCAGACCTTCACACATTCAAATCCTGAATAATCTTGCAATTGGTATGTTTTGAAAGGAAACAACAATTCAAACATAGTCTTGCATTATTTGTTTTAGAGATTCTCCTGTAATTTTTTGATAAATAGTAAATTATGTATTATTTAAGTATTTGATGATATAACTGTACTTTACTTGGATAGTATCTTGCTTTCTATAGTAATTATCATAAATATGAGAATTTTTTTGTTTTTATTTGTAGATGGTACAATGTAGTGGACTATGCACCACTTTTTCAAAAAAGAAAAAAAAGAAAAAGAAAAAAAGAAATTAGATTCATTGCTTATGTTGAGCTTATATGGGACCAATGAAAACATGGTAGCTTATGATCATCAACAATTTTATTTTTATAGGTGAGCAACCATAGCACTGTGAAACAACTGAATTGATTCTGTTTTTTTTTTTTTTTTTTTTTTTTTTTGTATAAATATAAATAAATAAATCATAATTCTTAATTTTTAAAATTATCTTTTTTATTTGAAGCACTCTATACACATACAAATTAGAAGCTAAGAGACATCTCTGTATTAATTAATCTATTCTCTTTGTCAGAAAATAAAAGCAGTTTGATTATGTGAAGAGACAGTTAATGGTACCATTTTTCATATCCATACAACATGTAGACATCACTCAACCAAATATGATCACTATGCACACACTCACACACACAGGGAGAGGCATTGTGTGCTTTGTTGTACGATTCAAGTAGATGAGTAAATCCACAGTGGAATGGATCACCAGCATGACACTTGCAGCATTCAATTTGGGGTGTTGTCACGAGTAAGATGAAGAAGTAGGAACTGGGCTTGTGTTTGTCAATGTGCACACACACTGCAGAGCCACGCACACACTAAGACACACAGACAGACACACACACACACACACGGAGTCACACTAACACACGGACTCACATAGACAGAGAGAGACACACACAGAGGCACATAAACATATAGACAGAGAGAGAGTCACACATACAGACAGACAAACAGAGATCGAGCGAGAGGAGAGAGACGTATCCCTACACACACACAGAACAGAACAGAAAGAGAGACTGAAACCCACGCGAGAGGACTTGCAACAGAAGGCACCAGTCACAGCACTCTTCTGTTCGCATCACCCCGCTGTCCCCACCATTGTCGCCACTGGCTCTGTCTCCGATGGGTGCTCCGAGCTCTGCGGTGTGAGCACATGGACATCCTCAGCTCGCCGCAGCCGCAGCCGCAGCCGCAGCCGCATTTGCGACGCTTACAGCGACTGATTGAGGGATGCGATGCACTGCGCCGCAATGCCTCGGCACCGAGGCGCAACTGCAGTGGCGCCAAAGTCTTCGCTCGTATGGAGTTTCCAATTCCGACAAGCGAATGCGGTTATATTTAGGTGAGCTCAGGATGCTATAATGAATGGTGTTCACGATCGCTGCGAAACTTGATGCCAGAGTGAAGACCTGCTCGGTTGTCGTCGCGGCATAGATCCATCGCTGCAGGTTCCATGGGCGACCAGTTGGCAAGCATGAGATCAGGTTTCACTGTGAGTGTTTGCTTCTCGCTTACAGCGTTCACAGCACGAGCTGATCAATGAGAGCTTGCCGCGACATATGCCGATCCTTCCACCTTCTCATGTATTGGATTTCTTCCGCCACAGCTCCATGTGGGTTCAGTCATTGCACCTCCAGTAGACACTGCAAGAGAAAGCTAAAACAATCTCATCAGTTGATTAATGAACTTGTCATAAGTTACTTGTTGACAATCTGCATAGGATTGATTGTTTTGGAAGCATTATTTCAGTACTGAGAGTCCAAATTTGTGTAGCTGAATATCACGACCCCTTTTATGCAATGTCTGAACAAAATTAGGAGCATGTACATTTTACTTTTCTTTTGAAGGTTCATGATTAAGTTTTGGCTGATATATGCATATAGTTAAAATGATCAGGATTCGTTATTACTTGTTAAAAGTTCCAACAGGCTAAAAAATTACTTATGGGTCGACTTTAACACAGATTCTAAACTTAGCCAATGCGTTTGTATCACAATAAATAAAAAATGACTGAAAGTGGCAAATTGTAATTTAAAATCTTAATTGTGAGCAGAAGTAAGTTTTTCTTTTTCTTTTTTTCTTTTTTTTGTAATTAAAAGGATAGAATCTTTAGAGTCGTGTAGAATTTTGGAATAATTTGATAGGCAATATCAAAGTAGGAAGATGCATAGTAGAGAATTGTTTGAAAAAAGATACATAAACCAAAGAGGGCACCAAGAATGGAGATGGTGTTCATGCTCCACAAAGAATGAAACCATGATTCCAATTAGTTGAAGTTGGTCCACTCTAATTTCAGAACCTACTCACCTTGTTCACCTTTGTTTTAAGTTGTCTCTAACTAAAACTAGAAAGAGACAAGTTTAATGGGATGCTTTTGGTGGAGCCTATTACTTTTGGGACACTTTTCATGCCTTAAATTAATATTCTCTTTAATTATTGTTATCTTCCTTCATTTCCACGAAATTGTATCTTCCAACAAATTCCATTTTCATTCAGGGGCATCAAACTTCGAGAATATTTGGGTATAAAAATTTGGAGAATGGAGAAGCCAATGAGAGTGAGCCACCATAAAGTTTGTAGTTGAATACTTCCCTTCGGTATGTGACACGTCAACTATTTTGGGATGCCAAACCAATAATTGAGAGACACCTGGACTTTACACTGCTGGAAGTCTTTCTATAGGGCCCAAATGCCAGCTGTTGGATTCGCTGCTGAGCTGGCACAATTGAAGGATTGAGCATGTGGCGTCAGCGTTGCGTTGATGACTGTCAGGGAGCCCTTGGTCCGGAGCAGATCCAACCTCCGGCATCGGCCTCGGGATCCCCTGGTGGAACTGCAACAATTCAATCCTGAACTTCGAAGCATCCAAACCACAAGCAGAAAAGTCCAATTTGCCCAAACTCGAGGAAGAGAGAAGAAGAGGAAGAAGTAATAAGAACTAGCTATGTTCGTTTAGACCAGATTCCTCACTGTTCATTAGAACGTCTGGGAGTAAGAGCACACACACTGATAGGAGCGATGGTGATCGTGGTGATCTTCCTCTTTGCTTCTATCCCACATTAGTTATAGCCAACGGCGACATTATTCAAAGAATTGTTGCTGCTCGCGTGCCTCGTCAACCATGCGCTAGTATTGCGTGTTGGACGACGATTCTTGACTGCGTAGGGCCAATTCAATACCAGGTGGACCACGGCGTAAGCCGTGGCCTGCTGAATGACGCCTTGAATGCGCTCCAGTCCTCAGTTTGCTGGATAAAAAGGATATTCCGCCAAGTTTCGGAGCCTCGCACTTAGTCATTGTTTGCTAGTTTACCGAGGTTTCGGTAGGTGGAATTCGGGTTTTGGTGCGGCTGCCCGGTCTCTGCTATCATCGCCGTCTTTGTTCCAAAAGGATGCTGTGTTTCTCAGAGGCTGCTGTGATCATTGATGTTGATTGCGAGAAGTATTGGTTGGGGTCGCGATTGAAACAAATCGGAACTGGTTTGTTTGCAGGAGAAGGAAGCAAGCGCTCCGTTGGATCAGACAAGGGTCTTTTAACTTTGTTTGATGTCGACGGGGTCATGAGTTGTAGGAAGTTAGAGAGTTGCGCCGTGCCTTTGGAGTTGAATAGCTGATGCCTCTTAGGCTAGACGGGGTGAAGATTCGTCCATGGGGAAGACGAAAACAATCAAAAATCGCTTTGAGACGGATTCGGGGAAGGAGAGATCAGACTATGTGCACGCTGGTTTCACCGACATGAACAATAGCGCTACTGGATTGTCTCTAAATGTGGAGAAATTGCTCCCCGTAGGATTTCCCTTGGAGCTGCTGGATCAACCTGCGCCGCCAGCGCAATGGATGTTCCGCGTAGACTCGTATCGAGCACCGCCGCTAAAGATGACTCTGGAGACAATTGAAGAGGATAAGCCTGAATTTGAGATGGGCTACTACATCAAGCGCTCGAAGTCTCTTCCTTTACAGAGAAGATTCTCCATGGATAGTATTAGTGGCCTTCACAGGATGCCGAGGTATCGCCCCAGCCAGGGAGGGCCTAACGCCGAAGATGGCACCGGATATTTCGCCGGTCAGGGTTATCGACAAGGTGAGAATGGGCATGGAGTGAGTGTTTCAGGGCCAATTCTGTCAAATCACAAAGATTATTCACCTCGAAAGCGTCGGAAGTCACGGATATCCATGACTCGGATGCGCGAAGCATTTAGACACATCTTATCAAGAATGAGACCGGCGTCGCGGAAATCGCATTGACGTAGCGGAAAATGTCGGGCTTTGTCTACCGATTGACGGACTTAACTTTTTTGCACCGGTCCCTGGAAAAACCATACCGATGGGCGACAGTGGTATATACAATCTCGAAGCGTACTCACCAATCGTGCATTGGTGTGGGCGGGGACGCTCAAACTACTGTTAATTTTCTTTTTCCCCGAGACTACATGCGCTGGCAATCTTCTTCAGCTAGAGTCCTTGCACGGCGTTTCTGGAGGTTGCAAACTCTGCACGTTATGCAGTGGGTGGATTGCGTGGCTTCTCTGTCGGTAAACAGTTGCGCTGAAGGTTAAATTAGTCGCAAATGTAGAAGAAAGTGGTGTTCAAATTCATGTCCAGCAATTACTGTTTTTTCTGGTCAAGGACAACCGGCATGTCGACATAGTGAACTCCAAAACTTTTTGCTCTGCAGATCGACCAGAACATGCTCATGAGGAGCCCACTTGAGCCATCCACATGTTTCGGTCTCCAAAACACTATCACTGTTGTAAATGGTCCATGAAGTCTTGGCTGGCTGTGGATAAAATGGTTCTCGTGAAGAACTCCTCAAGTGCCTAGAAATCCCCGTATCCCTCTTATTGATGATGCCGAATAAGAATCCATCTAAGAGACCGGCGAAAATCTGAGAACAACCTCAAGGTCGGTCATTAGCGCCCCAGCTAGAGATTCCTAAACACAGTACATGACTTCTCTGTAGGAGATGTCTACGAAGAGCTTGGACGGAAGCGTCCAAATCAATAAAGGATGCTTCGCGGCAAAACTGGTTCCCACACTCAACCCAAATTCTGGCCTTCAAGAGTTCAGATATTTTATAATAAAGGCACACCGTGACTTGATTGTCCACCTTCTAATCCCAGCAGCCAAAGCTGCAGTCTGCGTCCAACAATTTGTAAACTAAGAATGGGCGCGGCACATGTCTAATCGAGAAATGACAACACTCTCACAGTGACTGGTCATGAAAGTTACCCTCAGATAACAGCTCTTTCACCAGCTTGACATCGACCAAGGACGCATGCGGTGGGGTCTCTGGGCACCTTCCTTCCTCACCCAGTCAAATCAGCCGTCACATCTCATTTCTAGTCGCATCACATCACTCACAAGGTCCGTCCACCACCATCATCTCCACGATCACATCGCACGTAGCAGCGGGGCAACTGCATCACCACCGAACCCCCTTTTTTTCTCCATTCCTCTTCCATGAAATTCAACTTTCACCCACGACCTTGCTCGTCCAAAACCTTCCATCACACTCGCGACGTGGGCGAGGTGATCAGAAACTTGACCCAAATCCAAACAAACACTAATGTAAACGTTAAAAAGTCTTGTTCTGGACAGTGAAAGTAGAGATATGCGACACCAGTGTCGGCCAGGCAAAGCTTCCAGTACACTAACATGGGGTAGCTGAAGCATCTCAGAAGATCTAAACAATGCAGACAAGACTCTGAGCTTGCAAAAGCATGGCATACTGGCACAAACCAATGCATGACGTTGGTTTATGGGTAAAGAATGGGCGATGTTGTTTGAGTTCTTTTTTCTTCTTTGTCTTTTAATTCTTTTCTTAAAACAGATTTCTTCCGACAAGTTTCAGTCTCTGTCGGCTTCTTTGTTGTTTGTACTGCAAAGCCTGCCAACCAGCCTCCATGAGCCAGAGCCAAGGCTAGTTTCAGTACCCCACCTGTATTCTGAGACTGTGCTTGTTGTACTAGGTTCTATTTTTTTACTATCTTTTTGTCTAAACATGGTATGTATGTGTGTGCAGATTGAATTGTCTTTTGACGAAGTGGGTTCTTCGTAGATTTTCATAACTTGACTTCGAATTTTTGGTTGGAATGTTTATACTGTGTGTGTGTTTTTATTTTTATTTTTAGCATGAGACTTAAAAACATGTCTTTTTCACATGTACAAAAAACTTTTTCACATGTATATATCATCTAAGGTTTAAAATTAGAACTTGTTATTTGCACAAGATTTGCAATATATATACAATACTTTAGATTACAAAATTAATTAAAAATCAAGTTATTATGAGATTACAAAAAATCTACATCTAAACTATTGCAGGAGTTGTGACTAAATACTAGCAAGAAGTTTAGCAAGATCCAAGTCTTAAGTACATCACTACATTATTCAAAGAGTAAAAATTATGTTGGAGGAAATATTACTACATTAGTATATAATGGTTATAAGGCTATAGATTCTATTGTAGCTAGGTAATTTGGTAATCAAATGATTTTTCTTTTTAATGTATTTTCACATTGTTAATCTTATCTAATAAAGTAAAAGTTCAATAATTTTAGGTAGTAAAGCTTATACATAATATAATTATTATATAAGATATAATGTAGACAAGTATAATTATAACACCTAATCCTATATGCATTTTAAGAGCTTGTATTGCCAAAATTATTGTAATATTATAATTTTTTATAAAATTGGTTAAAAAACATCAAAAATAAAATATAATAAAATTTAAATCTTAAAAATAAAATATACAAATATTCAACTAAAAACTTATAATAATCTAATAATTTTTATTTATTTATTTATTTATATGAATTTATCTAAAAATATACCAAAATTATATGCTGTTCTTGGATTTTAAAAAAAATATATAAACTGCTCTATACAATTTTATTTATACTTTGTATTTTATAAAAACTGACTTTTTAATAATTTTTCAAACTTATTAAAGTCAAAATAACATTGCACTACTATGTTTACAAAAATCACATATGTACAACATACAGGTAAAAATAAATTTTAAAAAAAATTACATAAAAATGAAATAATAATAGAATAAAATAATTTCAAATAGTTTCAGATACAAAAAAAAAATTAAGCTTTTAATATTTCTATATAATGTTATAAATGATACAAGATTCAAATTAGTTATAGTTATTTTGTTGACTTTAAATATTCTAATATCTAATCTTGTTTTATTTAATTTTTATTGATTTAGATATTAAAGAATCTTATGAAAATTAATTTATTAATTTTGAAAAAACTTATTTAATTTAATTTAATCTATTCAACTAATATTTTAAATTTTTTATAAAAGATAAAAGAATTTTATTTTCTATAGAATATATCTTTTTATATGTCTAATCCAAATTTATAAATTAGAATATATTTTCTTATGTTATAAATATAAATTCTAAGGTTGCAACTAAATTTATTTTAATTTTATTACATGTATTATCTATTTGTTCTATATCTTTTAATTTGGTCTTTTGGTCAAATATATATATATATATATATATATATATAATTAATATACCAAATTCAATAGCTATTTAGTAAAAATTTATTAATAAAATTATACTTTATTTATTTACTTTATATTTAATATTTGCAACAACAATAGTGTGTCTATTAAGATCAAATGCATTTATATTGTCAAGAGAGCCAACTTTATCTAGAGCTTATACACAATCATATAATATTCTTGTATCATTAATTTAGTCTTATGAGGTGCAATTTTAATTAGTAAAAAATATATTATATCTTTACTTGAATTGACTTCTTTTATAGTTTTATTAAAATTAGACAGGATACCTTATGAGCTTGTACAAGAAAAATATTTCTTATAGATAGAAATATAAGTGTTTATTCTATTCAAAGATTTGAGTAAGTTCAAAATTCTTTAGCTTGTCTCTTTAGCTTTTTGTTAGGTCTATGAACAATCTATATAGATGGGGATATTGTCTACTAAAAAGAAAGATTACATTGGATACATAATAATAATAATAATTATAATAATAAACCATAGAAGTGAATATCAACATAAGAAATTAAATCAATGAATATAAAACAATGTTAGATGTCTTAGATTGCTAAAGTATATTTTTTATATTGTTTAGCAAAGATTTTAGATAATTTTTTTTTACAAACTTAGTCATTTCAAAAATATTATCTTTATTTTTTTAAAAAAATTATCTTAATTAAATATTTAAAAATATATTATATATTTTATATAATATAATATTTAATTATATTATTTTAAATTTAGATATAATGATATTATTTTTGAAGTTATTACAAAAAATTCTAATTATAAATATTAAATAAATAAATAAAAAATATTAATTATATTATTAGAAAAAATACTATTTTAAAAGCCTATCTTAGTAATTTTATAAATTTTAACTTAGTTACTAAAATTCCATTACTTTGTAATATATTAATAATTTAAAAAATCAAATAGCTAGGATTCTATTAAATTATAAATCAATCAAAGAATATATAGTTCTTATTAGCTTTATAATTTTTAATAGAATATATTCAATAGATCTTTTTTTTAAGTTAAAAATAACATCTATGATGATTTAAATAAATCCAAATTCAAATATAATTTTTTTAATTAAAAATAAATTTATACATTTTTAAATACTAAAAATAATATGATTTTATTGCAATAGCTTATTTTGTTGCAAATTTTTTTAAAAAAATGTAGTGGCATTAAATGTAAAATGAAATCAAAGTATTTTTAAAACTTTATATGATTTTTTTTGTTATTAACTGCATACACTTTATTTTAACTATTTCATATTTTTTTAAAAAATCATAATTATTTTTTTTGATGGATTTTATTGCAAATCTATTAACTATCTGAAATGAAGTTTATAAAGAGTAAGATTATTTCTTAAACAATTAAAAATAAGGTTATGAAGAGTTCAAAAAATCAAATTTATCTTTACAGGCAAGCTTATCTGAGAGAGATTTTATACTTAGAAGCCCATTTTAAAAGGTTATGGTTTAAAAGTCTTATCAAGCTCTACTGCTTGGTGAGAAAAAATCCCCTTTTTTTGAAAGCCTTGCCTTTTGAATATAGTATAAAGTAAAAAGAGTTATATCT
The DNA here is from genome assembly GCA_036785485.1 of Physcomitrellopsis africana. NCBI lineage: Eukaryota > Viridiplantae > Streptophyta > Bryopsida > Funariales > Funariaceae > Physcomitrellopsis > Physcomitrellopsis africana. Next base: position 155,573 of record JAWRVF010000389.1, on the reverse strand, counting down.
TGATTCAAAATATTAAGAGAGATAGAAAAAAATTAATTATTTTAAAAACCACATCTTAGGATGGGCCCAATAGAAATTTGGGGAGACAATACTATTCATGCATTGTTGGAAAAAAAAAAATGTATTTCACCTTATTTTTTCTTCTTAAAGCCTTTAAAGTGGTTTTTCTAAGTGTAAAGATAATTTAGTGAGATTTCTCAATTTCAAACAATCAAAGGATTTAAGGGTTGATAAGCATAATAATATATTTATAAAGAGCATTGTTCCAAATATAAAATAAGATGCTATTACAATTTTTTTTGTCATATTAAAAAAAATGTTACTTGAAATGGTGCTTGATTTTATGATTCATATAATGCTTGTTAGACCACTTCTACAAGATTTTCCTGGCAATGGTTTATTGTATGCCTAAAAGTTGTGGCAGTGGATAAAATGACCTAACCCCTTACAACCCGCTTACCAAAGAGGAGAAGTTGGGAGTGAAATAATACTCATCAGCAAGTATCTCTTGGTTAAAAACAAACCCTTGGTTAAGCGTTAGTCTCAGGTACCTTGTAGAGACTATGGCATACAGGACTAAGGGATTTGCCACGCATGAGCACCCAAGTGTAGTTACTGTAGAGTTTTTTAAAAAATCATCCGTCACTAGAAGTCTTGGACGATGGTGTCACAAACAGCAGGTTGCACCAAATCTAAACAATCCTCACACATTCACGCAATTGAGCTATAATGTGGCAACTCTGTGTATTGTCGTCCCTAAATTCAATCTAGCATGCTCTACTAGAAACACGCCTTCATTCTCTGAAACCTTCCACAGTCCCAACCTTCTCTCACACGAGAAACTGCAGCACTACAACCACAACCATTGATAGCCAGAATGTCTTTTGCTACATTCCAAACTTTCTGGTGCTAATAGCAATTTCTGGTGTTAGCACTAACAACGAATCTTGCTAGCCGTGGAGTTTTAGTAACATAATGTCTCATACAGCCCTGGTACCGTACAAGATAGTTGAGTTAACTTGTTCTCATGATCAGAGGATGTAAAGCACTGGACCTTGTTCCTCTGACAGTATCCGCCCGCAGCATGAAATCATGCTCAACGTTGTGGTGACTACCAGAACTATGGGTGGTGCCGTCTTCTGATGATTGTCTAGAATTTGCCGAGCTCTCTCGGGCAGCTTGCTCAGCTTCATCTTCACGCTGGATTTGCTCGTACAATTCCTCCACCATGGGCTTCCAAAGCCGGACCCGTGCATTGATGAACCAGTTGGTCACCTAAAAGTGGTCAGAAAACCTCTTGTTGTGAAAATCCGTTTGGCAGTTAGGGGATTAAAAAATTAAAAAATAGAACTACAAGACGTGATTGCTTCCATGGATGGGAATTCGTGATCGTACCTGAGATCTGCTCAAAGCAGTCTGCCCTGCCAACCAGCATTTGTCTCGATGCTGAGGGTACCTGCTCTAGACTCGCCTTTCAGTGCTCATCCTTCTTGGCATTCACTCAATCGTGCATGATATTACGTGTGACCTCTTTCAAAAGCAAGAATCAGACGCAGCGTCTACAGAAATCAAACACTTCGTGTTTTGGATCGTCTACACTCCGCTGCAGAAATTGAGCCGCTGGTCTGTGTCAATTCACGGAGAAAATAAGATTACACTACTTACGGCTTCAGGAAGTGTTCAAACAACCAGCGGCGTAGAATATCAGTGGCACTGTCCGGAAGTCTTGCATGAAGGTCCGGCCCGCGATGGTTTGGCTTCAACGACTGCCGCTCTGGGTGCACCTTACTTCTCGCCTGACGGAGCTGGGAGGACAAGTCCATTTCCCTCGTAGCAATCCTTAATTGCCTCGCAATACCATCTTTGCAAATCCTGCCACAAACTCCAAATAACCATTGGATAATCTAAAAGGAAATTCTTCACTCTTTGGCACTAAAAGGGTTGGTCTCTATAATTGGGCAATTACCTGAAGCGGCGAGACATGGCTTGCAGGCCAAGCGCGGTGTATAGCAGGGACCCGTCTCGTCCTCCGAATTGGTCAAAGTTGTTTCGCATTTCCAACACGTTCGCTCGATAAGCCTCGTAATTCCTCTCCACCTGCGAACAATTCAGCACAAACGTGCGGTCATCCAGATGGTAAGTAGGCTAATTGGTACATCTCATGGTGGCGAGATTTGACAAGGAGGCTTACCGAGCGTAGCAGAACTTCAAGCTTCTCCTTTCTCGATTGATTCTCTGCGCGATCTTCTGCTTCCTCGATGTCGAAGGCTGTTTCCTCAACTCGTTGCGTGTCCAGAGCAGCGGCTGCATTCAGATTAGTCCCATCCAGAGAATATGACGCCTGTGGGGGCTTCAGACCATGATTCAGGGGCTCAGGATGGCCGTCGTGGACTTCGGCCCGTTGCCCTGTGCTGCGGCTGGCTGGAATTTCTGGGGTTTCTGATGCAGGAGTGCTGCCATGTTGACCCGCCGCAGTTCGTCTGCGTTTCTTAGGATGCCCTTGAAAATAGTGAAACCTAAGAAGAGACCGGAGTGGTGCTAGAAACTTTGAATTCAGGATCATGCTTGGATTAGATTTACCGGTGTTGCGGATCTGAGGCGCGGGCTGCACATGAGTATTGGCTACGATGGCTATGGGAATGTCACCACATTCTGTATTTCTGAAGTTCAAGTTGGGTGAAGCTTCTCGAACAAGACGATTCAGCCTCCGATCGTCTGCTGCTCGTGTGAGTCGACGATCATCTAAACCAACACGCACTCGTTTCGAAATTCTGTCGACGGTGCAGGGGAGAGCATGTTTGTGGCTGCTTGGGCTCGATGTTTGCTGCGCCAGAGGCTTCGTGGCCAAGCGCGGGACGGCCCTGGAGTCTCGAATTGCCGTGGTATGTATTGCATCCATCGTCTGATTCTTAAGCCAAGCTGCGTGCGCTTGGTGCACTGCCGAGTAGCTTTTCAATGGAAGTTGATGTGGTGTTAACGAAAGACTTGTTTTTCCGTGAATAAACCCGGTTTGGCAGACTTGGGAGACTCTTCGAGACAGAGAAGATTCTGCCTTCAAAATTTTAACTACCTCCGCGACCGCTTGAGAAGAATCTCCCGTTCCATGAATTTTAGGGAGAGAACTTTGCAAATCAACACCAGCGGCCTCAACAAGCTTTGTTCCAGAATCCGCTGGTTGATCGAGTTTACCTAAAAGGTCATGGGTCTCAGCGCTGATTTGGGCGATTCTTCGCACTACGCGGCCTTCTGGCGAAGCTCCTTCCGACGCTCTGAGCTGTGTCTGCGGGACTTCCATTTGAGAAGAACTTCCTACTGGAGGTGCTCGAGACAGACCTATTCAGTAACGAACATTAATCATACGTGTATCAGTGAACACTGGCTGGGCGTGTTTGGGGGTGTGAGATATTGGCGGATTGATGTGAAGCAGGTGGTTGTGACGATTAACATACCTGAGAAATACTTTGCGGTGGGGCGGTGGACATGACGACGATCCACGTCACTCTGAAATCTGGATGTGGTAAAGTGGCGATTACCTCTCGAAATTATCCCAGTGATGCAATGGCAGGGACAACGTGGGATTTCACGCTTCTTGTGCGTATGATGCAGATTCTCCACCTCCCTCGATGACTGCAACGCTGGTGTGCCTGCACATTACACAAAAACACACCACATCCAAATTAACAATGCATCTTCCCCATGACATGAAAAAGGCTCTCAATGGCAGCATTAGGAGCGATCGAGATATGACCACAGTGACTCATCAGAAAGACTCACTCACAGATTGGGCAAAAAGAGAGCCCAAACTGCACCAAGAGTGTAAACCAGCCTCGAGAAGGGAGGGAAGGAGGGGAGGTGTCATTACGAACAAGCCTGGCGGGACTCAAGGCAACCAACGCCCCGTCCGCCGCGGTCGCAAACAAGCGCATCTCTACTAAAGCAGGATCACCTCCTTCTCCAGATGATTCTCGCAGCGGCAATGCCACCTCGTGCATCATCACTAAGCTCATGCTGACACCACAGTTCCAGGTCTCCCGTCCACTCAACTTCTTCAACTGTACAAAACAAGCTGTGAGCTGATTAAACTAGTTCTGGTCCTGACACCGAAGAATGACGATAACTGCAACGGCGAGCAACTCCAGTCTTACAAAGCAAGATGGGTCGAGATGGAAGTATCGATTCAGACTGGTGTAATGCGGCGCTCGTAAAGGCTGGATCGAAAGGGGTCGCAGGTGGGGAGATGGCAGCGGCGATGAGGATGCTGCTGCTGCTGCAGTTGTGGATGCTGATGGCCTTCAATTCTCTGCTGCGCCATTGCTATGCTCCACGTCGATGTAGGTGGATGTGACGCCCCCCACTTCACAAAATATATATATATATATATATACTCACATAACTTATTTAAAAAACAAATAGATTCCGTCTTCCTCTCTCTTCCCCAGTGATCACCTATCCATCTAGAAGATGTAACCGTCAGACAGACAGATAGATAGCTTCCTCACACACCTCCTCTCAACTTCCAATTTAGCAGAACAGGTACCCAGCTCGCACTCTAGCATTTTTTGTTCATCCTTTTGTCATCCATGTTGGGTAGTTGCCTTTTGTAAGCAGCTTACTAATGGACAACCAATTGTTGGGAGTCCCTAAAATATTGGTACAAAGGATGCAAGATTAAGGATGTGGGGTTTTTAAAAAAAAAAAAAAACACAAAATTGTTTATGAGCAATTTGTTAGGATTAACGGTTAAGGGTTTATTAAAATATTATCTCAACAATGAAATTCTACACTCTGAATCATTTGGTGTCATTTACTACAACATTGAAGTTTCACAAATGTTTGCAAGGTGCACTTTATATTTAGGGGACAAGGTGAGAGGCATTAACTTTTAAATGTTTTGATAGGTTGAAATTAAGAAGCCTCTTTGAGTTGGTTTTATACCTTGAAAAATAAGTCCAAAAACATTAAAAAGAAAAAATGAGGTGGAATGAATTTTGTTTTCCTATATGACATGAATAGTGTTTTTCTTTAGAATACCATTGGACCTATTTCAAAGAAGTGGTGTTTAAAAAAAAAATTAAAAAGCCATATCAAAAAATGCTTAAAATAACTATTAAAAAAAAGAAATAATTTTTTTTGTATTTTCCATGATTGTTTGAATTAAGATATGGATTGACATATTTAGACTTGTAATAAAAGGATGATTTGGACTATTTCATAGTCTCTTGTCATTTTATACTATATCCAAAAGACATGGCTTCCAAATGAGAGAATTTCTTCACCAAGCAAGATATATTGACAAGACTTTTGAACCATGGCCTTTCAAAGTAGGCTTCTAGGTACAAAGTGCCTCTTACAAGTTTTTGAAAAACTATCTAAAGATTTCAATCTACCTAAATCAACTTCAAAATATCTCCATTTATAATTCTAAATCTTTAAATACTTAGTTCAACCCTCCTAGGTCTGAAATGGACTATTTAGATTGTTATAAATCACAAATTCATACATCTAACATCCTTAAAAAATTACAAAATCTTCCCACTACGACATGGCATGATAAGATGTTAGATCATACAATTTACACTTGACCATTTTTCTTAAGACCCTTTAATTTCTATATTAATAGGTATTTGAGGATTTTTGTTCAAATTACATTACTACAATTTGATGTTTATAAGAATTCTTAATACTGTAGATCTTTATTGATAAATAGTAATAAAATATAATTGAAGAAAAAAAATACATATAATTAAACATTGTATATGATGTATTCTTCACATCATTATTAATAATAAATTATATCTCTTTTAAAAAATAATTATTTTGGAATTTTAACTATGTATATTGTTTATATATGCATATAAATAATAGATTGGTTTGTTCAAATCTACTAAGAATTTTTATTGTACAACTTTAAGTTCACAAATAGTGGATCACAAAAAAAGACTTTTTAAAAGCAGATGAAGGATCAATCTGTGTTTAATAATAAAAATAAAAACCACACACATCCATTCAACTTGCAAATTTTAATCAAATATTGGTACCATATAAATTAATGTAATATTAATTCGTATGTGTATGAATATGTATGTATATATATATATATATATATATATATTGTTTGTGAGTGGAAGAAAGCATATTGCCCCAAGATCCACAAATTTTACAAAATCATTTAGTTCTTTTTGTAATCAAAAGCATTTAAAATAATCCATATTCAATTGACATATGCCACATAATATGTCAAAAAATATATGAAAATTTGTTGTGTACAAATTAACATTCAAAAACATACTTTCTGAGGGTTTTTTTTAGAATAATCTGATGTTGGGGGGTTTCAAAATTTGTAAAAAAATAAATTTTAAGACATAGTTATTTTTATTTATTTTTTAAATCACATTTTATTTTAAAATTTCAAGATTTGACCAAAATTATTTTAAAATAAAATAAAAAAGTTTTTAAAACTTCAAAAATTAGAAATGTATTCTTTCTTTCTTTTTTAAAATTATAAATAAACAATGAGTTTGTTGTTCAAGTCTTAAACTTTAAATCACTCCCTATTGGTATGTTCTTCAAAGATATTGTTATGATTGTTATTAAGATTATTATTATATTCTCAATATTTGTAAGCATATCTCACACATGAACATTAAGCCATTGAGTCTTTGGTATGGATCAATAATTTTGCTGGATTTAGGGATGTGGCACACACATGATTCAGAATCATTTACAGACTTGTATTCAATTAGGAAAGTATTCAGGTTTCGCAATTTATGAAACAACTTTTCAATTCAGGTTAATTTTCTAAGCAAAACCATCAAGAAGACTGACGATAGTCATTTTCAGACTGGAAAATGTCACATTCTCTTTAGTAAAATAAAGCGGCTTGATTTCAATTTTTAAAATTGATGGTACACCTGAACTTGGTGTCACAAATGTGATGTCCAAACATTGAAACGTGCTAAAAGGCGTGGGCTGGAGTGTCAACATCTTGCCGACAATAGGAGAACAAATAAGGCATTGCTTGAAAGAGATCCACATCCGCTTCTAGAGAAGACTACAGCTCCTGTTTAACTGCTAGTGTTTTCTTTAGTTGTAGTTGGGCATTGAATATAAATTGACTAGGATGTAACAGCACAATGGCCAACTTAGATGACCACACACCAACAATCTCTCATTAAGGTACCACCCACTATTTACTTGCGTCTGCAGCAAAGTTCAATAGAATGGCTACCAACTATGGGTCCACAAAGAATTTAGCAGAATAGAATCACTTTGGATTGAGTCAATCTAGTCAGGAAAAAGAACTAGTGACAATGACTGATATTATTACAGTGTGCAAGACTATCACTTGTAACAGGATGGAGTGTATCATCGTTTTCTCCTCTGTAAATCACTAGACCATCACACAGACGGACAACCACCACATAGGCTACGTGGCAGTCTAGAAACCTGCATGAAAACCAAGCCTCAGCCTTCTCCAAGAGATGAATTGGCAACAATCTGTCCTGTTGATGACTGGTGCATTTCAGAGCCACCAAATGAACACTTTGTCGCTAAGCCAGCACTAGGACAAGGAAGAGGATCATATAAAGAGCTATATCAAATTAGACGTTCCAAACGTCAAGAGTCTTGCCAAAGTGTGACATTTTACATTGGAGTCAGACTCGGTCCCCTTTTAGTGCTGTCAGCTGCCAATATGATGCATATAAAGATCAAAATTTCCTGTATTAGCCCTCAAAACGAAGAAAATCTCGTTTCTATTCAATACTCATACACATTTACTGATCAACCAGTAAAGGATGTGCGCAAATCATCTCAAGAAGTGAAAGAAAGTTCCCTAAACCAGGAACACTAAGCTTCGATACACACTGTATACACAGAATTATGGTAAGAAAACGAGTATTTCTACAACCAAGCCTTTGCACCTGGAAACCTGCTGCAATTCAACTACCCAACCATGAAACATGACTTATGATCAAACTAAAAAATAGACTTCTACACATGAATTGGACGAAATCCTTCAAGAGATCCTTCAACTACCCTATGTTCTTGGAGCACAGCACCCATCATGCCTTCCAAAAGCTGAAGCGGAGGCAATTGCTACTTTTAAGGAAATGTCCAATCATCACAAATTCCGGACTCCGCTACTTGCTAGTATGTGAAGCTCTCACTTAAGGCATGAACCATGCGGTATTGCCTTCATCAAAATGACTTGGAGCTGGTTGGGATGCTTCCCTCCCGACATGTTGAGGAGCTGAGTTTAATCATCAAACCCCAAAGACTTTCTTCATCAAATTCTGAAGATGAACAAGAGAACGTTCAAGGGTAATCAACGTGTGTCTAATTCCGTCGGTCGCAATTATCCTCGGCAGCTTCGAAGGAAAATTCCACCACAGAAGAACGAAATGATGATATACAATAAGACAATTATGAGACAAGTCAGAGTTGCCCTGCGAAAGTCATCCACTGCATTAGCCAGTGCACAACAATTGAATACATGGAAAGGAAACTCACAAGGAAAAGTGTAAAACCTAGAGGCCCAAACCAGTTTGAATATAGGATTCCCATTGAACTGATCATTATTCTCTAAAAGTTTTTCAAAAGAAATCCAATCGGACATTATGTGAAGCATTAGATAGCCCAATCTCCTTATTAAGCCCTTTTTATATCCCTGAAACTTTTCTTCAGATCGATTTCTACAAATGTACTAAGAAACACAATTAGCTGATAGAAACACACTCCATCAAATGTGGTGCAATTAATCAACTGATACAAAACTTACAAAAGTTTGGCATTTTTTATCCACATGGCTTGTCGCAGTCGACGTGACTGCTTCTTGAAACGAAAGGTATTATCCTGGATAGTGGCTGTCTTGTCCACCAGCAATTCAATGCGATCACCTCTCTCCAACACCTTATCGATATTCTCCACCATAACAGCCCGAACCTGATTCAAAGATCATTTGTTCGAAAGGGCACGTCCAATAAAAAGATGAGACACTGGCTTTAGGAGAAACAGCAGAATCCAATTACACATAGTAGAGCATGACGAAAACAATCGTCTCAAAGAATGTTGCTTTGTAACAAGACTTACTTCCGCAATTTCCCCCTTCACTCTGTTTATGCTATCTGCCTGTTTATTTGTGGAAAAATACTCCATTTGTTGGTGCAAAACTCTGGAAAACTCGTCATTCATTGTGTACGCCAAGGCTGTGCTTGCCACTTTTCCGTAGTTTTTCATAAACCTCATGTGGATATCCTCAAGATATGCGAAAGGGATTCTTCCTGTCAGGCAAAACAAAATCATCACTGAATCAAATTAATCTCATTATGTCACGTCATTTAGGGTTTGAACCTTTGGGAGCTGAACTAAGTGTCCAGAGCCCTAGTAGTTGCAGGACGGGAGCTGCATATGCACGTGGAAGGAGATAGTGTAACTGGGCCCCTAATCATCTCCCTAATATTTCTCCTAACAAATAAAAATAAATCTACACTATTTCCCTCCGTCAGATCACGTGCCTACCTCTTGTAGGATTATTGCAAGATGCGCGCAAGCGAGAAAGGGAGGAAAAAAGATCTCTTACTTCCAAAAGAATCACTAGCCATGCAAAGAAATGTCAGGCCATCAGCTTTCATGATATGAAAAATGTGCCGGTCTTGCGAATAGGATACACGGCTGTCTCCTCCAGGAGGCAGCTTTTCCAAGATTCGACGGGCTATGGTGCTCGCATTTCCTGATGCGGCGCTGAATTCTGCCAGAACCACAGTCCCTCTCGCGACCAAGGCATACAGGATAGCCATGTTTTGAAAATCTGCTACAAGCCAACACTGTACACCTTAAATCTAAATTTCACGCAATCCAAATCCTCACAGTCAACTGAGCCAAAATATTTCAATCAATACCATTTAGACAATAAGCCCCAAAATTTGAATTCCACCGCTGTAACACACTGCTGAAGGGAAACATACTGCAGGAATCATTAAAAATAAAAACTAAAAAATACAACTCTTGGTATAACTCACCTGAATAGGATCGGAAATAAGAAAATCAGTAAAATAAGTAAGGAACTCCTGCCGCTTGCAACTCCGAGAGCCCTCTAACACTGATGATGCATGCAGTCATAATTTTCGTTAGTGGACCGAACCACGCTTCAACTGATACCGGAGGAGATAAGACGGTCCAAGCACTACTGCGAAACACCATGATTACATGCTCTACTCACCCATTAATCCCTAAAAGCCCCACAAACAAAAACCAAGCAAAGATTCCCTCCTCGCAGCCCAGCAAACCAAAACTAAACAAAAACTCGGTTCCGAAGCAAAAATAAATTCCATGCCCAACAATCACAACCCGACTCTCGCCAGAAGAAAAAAACACAAAGAAGATTTTAACCTAAAATTTGAAGAACGCCAACACCGAAATCCCACAAACAACCTCAAATTCACCTCGCAGGCAATCCTCCGCGAATCTCCGACAGAATCCAATCAACACACCGAAAACCATTCGACGAATGGAAAAAATCGCTGAACAAAGGTGTGACTCAATAAAAGGATTTGAAATGGACAGAAGTGCGGTAGGGTGCGTGAGATGACACCAGGGGCAGAGCGTGATCGTCCGCGGCTCCCCAACAACAAACAAACACACAAAGAGCAACGTGAGCAACAATGGCGATGGCAGAACAGAGCATGAGGGGACGGTGATCGGGGTGGTTGCGTCATCACGGCTCCATTGCACGGCATGTGGATCCCCCTTCCTGCCCAAGTTCCCCCCTTCCACCGTGCCCATGCCCGTGCCCGTGCCATGCCGGATCCACGCGATCCGGGTACACTACTCCCTCCGGGTATCTACAACAACTGATAATGATATCACTGTTGATTAAAATGATTAATCACTATTGGTTTCAATCTCTATCTGTCAATGTAGTGTGTATAATGCGTGCTTTAATTTGAATTTCAGAAATGAGATATTTAGAAAACATGTCTACTTTTTGAAAGAAGAAATTCTTTCAAATTTATTGTGTGTTGTCTACTCTACAAGAGACATAAGGTATTCTTTTATTGAGTTTTAATAACAAGACATCACTTTAAAAAACAAAGCTCTATACTAATCAATTTCTATAAGCATTTAAAAGTCAATTTTTTTAACATGTTACTTCCAAAGCAAAGCAAGATATATATATATATATATATATATATATGATTATATTTTTTTATTTTTTAGTCATTAAAATAAAACCAAATTAAGCCAAACCAAATCAAATTTATAAAGTTCATTTACAAAGTTCCAATTGCCATTTATATTTGTAAGTACTCATTGCACAAAGCGTATTATTTTTTTCTTATTAACATTAACTTCTTTCTCTTGCTATTTGATTGTTTAACTAAATAGGCATACAAACTTGCAATTATTAAGAGATGTTCAATTAATCAATTGGATTCAAAAAATATTATGACTTGCTATAAAGTCATTATATAAAATACCAACTTTATTAATAGTAGCACTCTTGATTTTTGTATTTTAAGATTAAGATACTTAAATGATTGTTTTAATGTATAAAAATAAGGCTAGTATTGTAGTCTCTAGTATACAAGAACAAAAGAAAACAAAGCAAGCAAAGAAGAATTAGAAGTTTTAGTTATCTTATATATAAAGTATTTATACTTTAATTACAAAGTATGAACTTTAAGATATTCTTATATGTAGATTATGTAATGATAATGCATATTAATTCATGAGATATTTCTTTTTAATCTATATATATATATATATATATATATATATATATAAGCACTATATTAGATTTAATTTAATATAATATAATTTTTTATTTCTAAATAACTAATAAAATTTACAAGATCTACATGAAAACTTTAGAAAGTGGTGTGCCAAAGATTAAGAAGGCCATTTCTTATTCTTTATTATTTCTACCTACTAAATTGTTTTCTTAGAAATAATTATCTAAAAAAATATATTTTTATTTTAATATCAATATTTAAATATAAAATCTATTTTAATATAACATAATATATACTTTTTAATATAATCAATCCTAGTTTTTTAAAAAAATAAAAATACATGATTGTAAAGTATAAATTTGCAACCAATAAAAATTAATTACAATATATTTTGTTACATTATCATCACATAATGTTATTATTTTTTATTGAATTAATTTATTACATTATTAAGATGAAATTAAACATATATTTCAAAGAAAAAATATTTTATATATAAAATTATAAAATATAAAGTATAGAATTAATTTTATTAAAAACATATCAATATTCTTATAAGATATAATATTTTGAAGTATTAATGAAAACTTATTATAAAAATATAAATTGGAATACATAATTATTTTAATATAATCATATTAATATAATTAATTTAATTAATTTAATATTATTTTTAAAATAAAATTTATAATATGTTAATAACATTAATATTCAAAATATTATTATTACCAATTTATTTGCATTATGAATATATGTATGTATATGTGTGTGTATAAACATATATATATATATATATATATATATATTATATTTTATAATTTTATTATGGAAAAACTAATAAAAAATTAAATTATGGTTATTCCAAAAATATTTTTAGTAAGATAAAAATTATTAAATATTTTATAAAATTTTATAAGATTTTATTTATATATATGGAAAAATCTAAAATATACCAAAAGCTAATACTACAAACTTTAAAGAGTTTTATTTCATATTTTTTTGCTATTGCAATTTTGTAATTATATGTATTCTTGGTTTTGTTTTACCTGATTTTTTACATGAGAGTCAAATTTTATTATTCAACTATTATTTTTTAATTCTAATTTTTATATATATATATATATATAGTATTACTTTAATTGTAATTGATTTTTATATTAAATATCATTATGATTCAATATCTTGTTTAATATATTATTTCTGAACAAAGCAATGGCCTTCAATGCTATTACAATTTAAAGATTTATAGTAAGCAATTTAAACAAACAAGTAACAAAACGAAATCCGAATATATATTTTTATATAACATACATTTAAAGTAATTACATGATGTTACAAGTA